>CM031624.1:1859649-1882149 GCA_018398815.1 Conus ventricosus | reverse complement strand
CGTTGATGGTACGATGACAGAAAGGTTTGATCAGCAACTTTTTTCTTCTTTTTGCTGGGAGCAAAGTCGGAAGAATCAACTTGGCGCTTTGACGAGTCAGCCATTTTGATGGATACAGTATACTGAAAAGCGCGCGAAACGCGTTCAGCGAGCTCTTCGGACATGCAACCTTAGCGGGCAGTAAAGGGAAATAAGTCACTAACAGTAGCGGGCGGGCAGCCCTGCTGAACGCAGCAGCATGTCAGGCTGTTTGTATGGCCCATCAAGTTTGTCAAAAGACGGCAACACGCAAAATAGCTTGTGTTTCGAAATCGCGTACCGGCAAAATGCTGAAATGCGTACCGAGGTTCCAAAATGCGTATTTGCGTATTTGGGGTCAAAATGCGTAGAATTCTACGCCAAATGTGTAGACTAAACAGGTCTGTTGAAATCATATTACAAAGTGGATCTGGTGATGAGGGGATTGATAGAGAGATAGAAAACTTCGAAAGAGAATAGGCAAGTGAATTGTTTGAAGATGCAGCCATCCCTTCATCTTCCGATTTGGTGTTGTAAAAGAACGAAATAGAATGCAAACAAAGCATTTTTTCTACTTGTCAGACATGTTTTCCAACGCAGTCGTGTGTACACATTGAAAGTAAATGATTTGAAATTACTATGTTCGATTAATTGAGTGTTTGTTCTTTCCTGTGTCACCAACACACGACCGTCAGTTGTTGTCTAGCTACCGTAAAAATAAATTAAAAAGTGTCCAAATACGTGCGTCAGCAGGGAATAATAAGCACTGTGCGCGAGCGTGCGGCACCAGGGAATCGTGCCGTCCGTGCCGCTCTCGGCTGGATAGTATTAAGGCAGCCATACTCCAACTTGGGGAAGGTGCATGCTGTGTGTAACATGACATCCATACCAAAGGCCGAACTGGTCTTCTCTTCCGGAAGTTGGTGATGGGATCTGACATGTGTGCAAGATGTTATGCCTGCGTTCACACACGGAACCTTGGTTTATAGTCTCATTCGAAGGACTGTATTGGAAATGGAGGATATTGGGGGGATAATTCCCAAGTCTGATAAGTGTCACATGCAGCCCCCCCCTCCCCTCCCCCTCACCTGTGGGAACTTTCTTGAACACTCTGGAGGCCATGAAGTTGAGGAAGCGCTGAGCGTAGAAACTGGGTCGGTGCACTGATATGGTGTCCTGCACACAGACACAATAAAATAAACCTCATGGTCAACATGTTGTCCCACGGTCCTTGAGATCTCACAAACGTTCTTACTAAGTAATCAAAAAACAAACAAACAACAAAAACTAGATGGGAGACAGCAAACCTCTGCTGCGGTTGAACGGATCCTGGATGACCTTTTCGATCTAGATCTAAACCAGATTTAACAGGTTTGCCACTAGGGCTACATTCCATCTCTCCACCAAAATTTGATAAAAACCAAACCAACACTTCTTATGTGATCTTGCCAACAGACATACAACCTAACCAACAGACATAGGTCAAAACATAATTAAGGAGGCACTAACCCCCCACCCCACCCCCCACAAAAAATAAAATCCAAAAAAACAAACAAAAAACAACCCTAAAAACAAAAACAAAAACCCAAAGAAATCCACCACCACCACCAGCATATCAAAACTTACACAGTCTGTGTAAAATCTGTTGTGACTTAGCAGCTGAAAGGAAACTTGAAAGAAAAAAAACAACAACAAAAAACAAGAGCGACAGAGAAGGGGGGGAGGGGGGGGGGGGAGTGAGAGAGGGGAGGAGAGAGAGAAAAGTAAGGAGGAGGAGGAGGTCAAGGACAGGGGAATGACTGTGGGAAGAGGGGGAAGGCGGTGTGATCATCTGTCCACATGCAATGCACACTCTGCAGCCACAGGATGAAGGAGGCAGTCTCATCATTCATCTTTCCGCCCGTTGTTCTTTCCCGCTCAGTTGACTTTCTTTCTTTCTTCGTTCCACTGGCTAGATCTATGAGATTCCCAATAAGTGGATTCTTTCACATCTGACAGTTTTTCAATCCCACTGTCAAGACAGTTAAAACGTTCCCTGAAAGCACTGTAACTGCTTCAAACTGATTTCTCCAGGAAATATGCTGTCTGCTTGATGTAGTTGCTGCCACATGCAGACCACTGACTTATGTGTGTGTGTGTGTGTGTGGTGTGTGTGTGTGTGTGTGTGTGTGTGTGTGTGTGTGTCTATGTGTGTGTGTTTAGCTGATTTCAAGAAAATTCTTTTTAAATCCCTTTAACAAAGTAACTCCCAAACTCTATGTATTTCATAACTATTTCTAAATCTTAGATCTTTCCTCATCAAAATCTGGATTTTGGAATGGTTTTTCAAACTGGGAGAATTTCCTGAAACTTTTAGGAGAGTTGGGACAAGACTAAAAACAAACAAAAAAAAAAAAAAAAGAATGACAGAACATTTTCTCCTTCTTTCATTCAACTGATCCAATTTAGGACACCAATACTGTGGACTATCAGTTCACAAAGCAAGGAAAATCAACAGTATTTCTGCCATATGAAGGAGCAGCCAAACTGTGCTGAGAGACAGAGCAATGTGCCACAAAGGCTGGCTGTTCTGTAGTGAATCCTCTCTACCTTCATTGCCACAGCAGCCAGCCAGCCAGCCAGGAGGAGAGAGAGAGAGAGAGAGAGAGAGAGAGAGAGAGGAGAGAGAGAGAGAGAGAGAAGAGAGAGAGGGAGAGAGAAAGAAAAAGTCAGTCAGTCTTACAGACAGAGAAAGAGAGAGAGAGAGAGGGGAGAGGAAGAGAGTGAGAGAGAGAGAGAGGGAAGGAGAGAAACAGACACACAGGTTGTCTTACAGAAAGAGAGAGAAAGAAAAAGAGAGACAGACAGGAGAGGAGAGGAGAGGGATAGGGAGGGAGGGGAGAGAAAGAGAGAGAGGAGAGAGAGAGAGGAGAGAGAGAGAGAGAGAGAGAGAGAGAGAGAGAGAAACAGACAGACACACGACTGACTGACCGACCGACTTACAGACAGACAATGAGAGAGTGAAAGACAGAGAGAGAGAAAGAGGGTGAGAGAGAGACTGAGAAAGAGACAGATGGACAGAGATAGAGAAAGAGAAAGAGAGGCAGACAAACAGACTGAGAGATGAAAAGAGCTCACTGATGGAGAGAGGAGAGAGAAGAGAGAGAAGAGAGAGAGAGAACAGAAAACCCAACTGACCCCATCTATAACCATGGCCTTCATGGTGTGTTCCAGACGTTTCTTCAGACGGAATGACTGCAGGATGTCAATGATACCCAGGTACAGCAGTAATCGCTCTCCTTTGGAGTTGCGTGCTGGAATGCCACCCGCCTAACACACACACACACACACACACACACACACACACACACACACAAACACAGAAGATACACACACACCAAACACAACAACACCACACAACACCACACAAAACACACACACACACAGAGGAACACTAAACACTTTGCCATCCTGATAAGCCGCCACACCCCACAGGTGGGCATATACACTACTGTCACACACGTCCAGCCATGAAATGAATCCATTTCCTGCCCCTCCCTCCCTCTCTCTCTCTCCAACACACTATAAACATGGTCAGGCACCACAGGTCAGCTCCAGAGATGTCAGAGGGATCTCAGGTAAGAGAGCTTACTCTGCCACATGAATCGTCCGATCCATCTGTAGGAACATCGTCCAACCAGGCCTGGTCAAATTTGCAGTTACATTCTTTTATCATCTTTTTCAGTTTCAGCATCATTTTCACTCCATATTATCATCAGGAATACATTTCTAGCGAGACAACAAAATAAAGCTGGCCAACCCAAAGCCTGCTTACAAAAAAAAAAACAGCCAGGGAAACGCGCTGCACGTGCACCCAAATCCCTTCACACTCTTACATGGGCACTGTCAACATCAGCACAAAACAGAAGTGGGTTTCTGTTCACCAACAAACATGTTGCTCAGGAAATTTGAGCAACACTCTCAGAGATGCATCCATTAAAGTGGATGAAACTCAACTGTGTGGTCCGAATCTTCACAACTGAGCCCATGGCAGACTCAACTCCAGGTAGGAGTTCGTCAGGGCAGAAAAATTCCACTAATAAATGGCTCTGATGGGAATTGAATCCACGACCTCCTAGCCACGAGTGCGCGATTGTAACCACATCGCCATAGCAGCTGGTTCATGTTACCTGCAATCTAGTTTTCAAGGTTTCTGCACACACACACCAACTAGACACGCCCTGATCTTGACCCATCACTGGACTGCATTCCACACAGCTGTCAAGCCGACAACAGCTAACATGTCCAGTTTGTAAACGTACAGGAACCTTAAAAACTGGATTCAATGATGACAGAAACAACCACAGACGGGAGAGAAAAAAACAAGTTTGCACAAACATGCACATGTATGGCGCATAAGTGAATATCCACATTAATAAAGAAACCACCATCAAAAGACCAGAAACATGCACACACGCAGGTACAGACAGACAGAAAAGGGTGGCCTACATCTAGTAAATACTTACGGAACATCTTCATCTTCCGTCTTGTCGACTGCGTTGGCCTGGATGGATTCCATGGGCGTGGAGTACTGGCCGATGCGGGTTTTGAACGACTTGGCTCGGGTCAGGGACACCGCTGACAGACACCACACACATCAAACAGGTCAACTGCCATTCCAACCAGTAAGGCGAGGTGAAAGGTGAAAGAGGGGTGGAAATCCAGTGGTATGCTGGTTTCACCCACTTCAATCACCAGTCACAAGAGAGACTGCAACACTTACATCATATGTAGCTTAAAGCTCTGTGGGTGAACGCGTCTTTCTGGAGTTATCATTACTTTTTTCCCCCCCAATACTTCCATTTTCTTTTCCTCTAAACGTTTGCTGAAAATGCTTGAAAGAGCCTGGATTGTTTGGATTTAAACAGTCTTATTTTTCTTTTCTTTTGATCTAAAAACATTTACTACGTTATGATTCACTTCTTCTACATAAGTTTAATAAGTTTTCCTTTGTTTGCTCAATTTGCTGCAAACCTGTGTGTGTGTGTCATCTGTTAATCAATTCTAAATCACTCTTAATTATGCTCAGTGTTTCATGTTAAACAATAAAAAAATAAATTCACTGATCAAGGCGTGATGCTTACTGCCCAGCCAGTCACAGAAAGTAATACGGGATTAAAAAACAAACAAACCCAATATCTCCAGAAAAAAAAGGAATAGACACAGAAACGAATGACGCTTAACATACATCAACAAATTGGCATAATTAACTTTTTCCTATCAGCCCTCTCCTGGTATGCATTTGTCTACCTGCATCCGACCGTCAAATCTTGGTTCAAATCAAGAACACCCATCCTTTGACCTATTAATAAATAATAAGTAAAAGTAAGAACACCACAGCTATTTCCTTCTTGTATAATGTGCTGCTTTGTGTATGAAAAACCTGAATCTTGATTGGGGAGGTGGGGGGGGGGGGGTGGGGGGTCCCAAGTTTTCTGACATCATGAGACATAATCGGAAATGAAATGAGGTAGGGAACAGTAAACGATAAACAGTAAACAAGTGGGGTATGTTTTGCTCCCATAAGGAAACCTAACACAGAGTAACTTTTATTCAAGACTGGCACAGCCTTTTAAACTTGAATAAAGTCAGACAAATACATAGATGAACAATCAAATAGTGGGGGAAAAACAAGCGCAGGCAAACAACTGAACTGTCTGGCAAAGATTTGGACTTGAGGGGAGGGGAGAGGGCGTTTAAAGATGGAGAAACTGGGAAAATGAAATTTAAAAAAAAAAAAAAAAAAGTTACAGAATGATATGAAAACTCTTTACCAGCTGCATAAGGGAACCATCGCAATCCCTTTTGAAGGCAGATATATTTGTATTGCCTGCTCCGAGGCCTTTCGCCCGCTGGATCGGGACTCATCAGGGAGACACGGCTGGTTGTGTCTGCGCTCCCGGCGTCAAATAGACACACACCACAGTCCATAATACTGTGGTGTTCTCACCACCATGGGTGCAAAAAAGAATCCAATAGCACCCCCAGAGCAGCCAGCGAAGAGTAGTAAATGCAACCAAACGAAAGTGTGGGGAGGAAAAAAAGTTGCTGTAAAACTAAAGACATTATGCAAATAATATAAAATGTAGGGGACAGTCTTTGAGCCTACGCCTGAGGATCCACCCAAAGATGCAAGGGAGATCAAAAGACAAACACACAGACGGACAGAAACAAATACAAATAACCTCAATTTAATCAAAGCAAAATCGGAAATGAAATGAGGTAGGGAACAGTAAACGATAAACAGTAAACAAGTGGGGTATGTTTTGCTCCCATAAGGAAACCTAACACAGAGTAACTTTTATTCAAGACTGGCACAGCCTTTTAAACTTGAATAAAGTCAGACAAATACATAGACGAACAATCAAATAGTGGGGGAAAAAACAAGCGCAGGCCAACAACTGAACTGTCTGGCAAAGATTTGGACTTGAGGGGAGGGGAGAGGGGAGTTTGAAGATGGAGAAACTGGGAAAATGAAATTTTAAAAAAAAAAAAAAAAAAAAAAAGTTACAGATATGAAAACTCTTCACCAGCTGCATAAGGGAACTATCGCAATCCCTTTTGAAGGCAGATATATTTGTATTGCCTGCTCCGAGGCCTTTCGCCGCTGGATCGGGACTCATCAGGGAGACACGGCTGGTTGTGTCTGCGCTCCCGGCGTCAAATAGAGACACACCACAGTCCATAATACTGTGGTGTTCTCACCACCATGGGTGCAAAAAAGAATCCAATAGCACCCCCAGAGCAGCCAGCGAAGAGTAGTAAATGCAACCAAACACATACATACACATAGCAAACACATACACACACACATACATACACCACCACCACATCCCCTTCACTCACTTCATACAGTAGTTACAGCAACCCTCCATCTATTTAATCTTAATTTTGTTTTATCCTTCCCCTTAAATCCCCCCCCCCCCACTTTTTTTTTTTTTTTTCCCCCTCAGTTTCTCTCCCCCCCCCCTTCTTTCCCCTTACCATTATTATCAATCCACCATTACCACAACCATCACAAAGATATCACACCATCCCAATAAACTAGACACACAACCCTATCATATCACACACACACACCTCCCCCGACGCAACCCCCCCCCCCTCCGTTTCCTCTCCCATAATCCCCCTGGCCCCATGTCATTTCCGCCTACCGACCACATGGACAACAACGGATGAGTCGTTTTTCATTCTTTTTTCGTTTTTCGTTCTTTGTTTGTACTGTCCCACATGTTAAATGTGATTTATTTTTTCGCCTGAAGAAGACCCAAGTGGTTGAAATGCATCGTGTCTTGTCATGTGCTTTGTTTGTCAATGTCATTGGCGGTAAGTTCTAAACAAACTCCATTCCTAATTTTGCTTCGTTCGCCGCCATCAGTCACTCCATTTTGAAATTCGAGTGAAAAGAGCTAATCTGACAGGGTTCTAACAGACTCCCAAGAACAAAATTCAAGGAGTTTTCAAGGAGTGTTTATTTCATTTCAAAGCTCAATACTTGCGTAAAATTGAAAAAATAAATGGCAGTTTGATTTTTCTGCGTTCAGTTTGATGAAAAAATATTTAAAAACAAATTTTTACAAACATTGGCGAGCTTGGATTGTCGTCTGCTATTTAACCAAGGGAGACAATTTGTAACTTCATCAAAATTGATGAAGTCACAAATTATTTCCCTTGGTAAAATAGCAAACGACAATCCAGGATTGCAGCGATGTTTGTAAAAATTTGATTTTTAATAATTTTTCATTAACCTGAACGCAGAAAAATCAAACTGCCATTTCTTTAATGCCACATTAAAATGTTTTGGAGCTGATGGCTTGATTTTCAAAGGTTTTCAAGGTTTGGTCAACAGAACCACATTTTAAGTCTAAATCTTTGCCAAGTCATTACTATGAAGACAGTTGAGTTGTTGGCCTGCGCTTGTTTTTTCTCCCACTATTAGATTGTTCGTCTATGTATGTATTTGTCTGACTTTATTCAAGTTTAAAAGGCTGTGCCAGTCTTGAATAAGGTTGCTCTGTGTTAGGTTTTCTTATGGGAGCAAACATTACCCCACTTGTTTACTGTTTATTGTTTACTGTTCCCTGCCTCATTTCATTTCCAATTTCATTTTGAAAGGTTTTCAAGGCCTTCAAATTCACTGTCAGAATTCAAAAAGTTTCAAGGAGCGTATGAATCCCGTAACTGAGTGAAAACAGCTAATAAAGAAAGACACAATTCTGCCTGAACGACCAAAGCCAAACAACTGAGAGGTGGCGGACTCACCTCGTGTTGTCTTGTTCTCCCCTGACCCACCAGCAGACTCTGGAACAGTGGTGTTCTCCCCGCCTGTCTGGAGATCCTCTGAACTCTGCACACACACACACACACACACACACACACACACCACATGACATTCACACACACACATACACACAGTGCAAGATTACCCTGCAATCACACACAACCCTCTTAAGCAACATCAGAAGCTGGTACTCCTAATTTCGACAGTTTCTTAGTGTGTCATTCAGAAGCTCATTTCACCATAGAAAAACAGTCCCTCCCCCTTCACCTTTTCAGCCCAAACATGCCCTTGTTTACTTAGCAAAGCAATCTTCTCTTCAGAATGTTGCAAAAACAAAAAACAAAAATCATGCACAACGGACCAGGGTTAATTATGGCATGGCTCTCAGACCCTTACTTCAAGTCTAACGGAAAGGAAGAGAGGAAAGAAAAGTGTCTTGTTTGAGACCTGAACAACAGACTTTCTCGAGAACTCATTTCGGACGACTTCCGAGATTGCTCGGAACAAGATCGCTGCTGCGCCAGTGTGGTTTAGGTTCTCTGACAAATCCAATCATTTTCACAGAGCGGATCTCATGTTTTCTTTCTGGTCTCCCTTGTTTGATTTCCTAAACACGGAATGAGTGTTATCATTGTGCTTAGGAAATTGAAAATGTCAGGCTGGTCAGATTGCAGTGAAGTGATGATGATTGGGCTGCACTGGACAGTGCAGACAGGACAGATGATAGAGAGGTTGATCCTGATAATCTGTACCTGATAGCATCTGTAACTGAAAGCATCATGAAAACCAACTTTTTTATACAAAACTGTGCAAGAAAGGTAAAACTATGTTAAATAACGTATTTTTCATGCTTCTTCACCCAAAAATTATATCTGTCGACAATATTCTCCTGTCCAACATGGTAACACAGCAACCTAGTAGTATTTATGTCAAACTACGCTGTGACTGCACCCTAATGAGTTTACAAAAACTTGTGTGGAGTTCTGCACGACAACGTTTGTGGAGTTCTACCCATCAATAAACAAGTTCTGACAGTTTTACTGTGTGCACCGGTTTTTCTGTGTTTTCCTCCAGGCAGCCCAAGCCACTTGACTGTTTGACATCCGATTCAGAAACAGGTTCATACATGGGCGTCTTATCCACCTAGTCACCATCCATGGGTACCAGGCACAGGCAGAATGTGGAACACCCGATCAGGAACGGGTCTATCCATGGCCCTACCTGCAGCGAGTCAGCATCAGAGTTCCTCATATCGGCAAATTTACAGAAATCATTGCTGGATGGATGTGGTGACATTCTCCATCGGTGGGTGGGGAGAGGTTTGGACAGGGAAGGAGGGATGCTTACTTATGATGGCTCTGCAGCTGAACCATTACCACCGTCAGGACAGGGTTTGGTGGGTGGTTTCCTGCAAGTGTTGCATCAGGACTGACACCATTATCCACCACTGAAGAGAGTCAGTAGCCGTGCAGTGTCTTCTCTGGTGGGTTCCCTCTAGACAACCTGTACTGCCTCCTCTGGACTGCAAGTACTGGGGTGGTGGGTTCCCTCTAGACACCCTGTACTTCCTCCTTTGTCTGGACTGCAAGTACTGGGGTGGTGGGTTCCCTCTAGACAACCTGTACTGCCTCCTCTGTCTGGACTGCAAGTACTGGGGTGGTGGGTTCCCTCTAGACACCCTGTACTGCCTCCTGTGTATGGACTGCACGTACTGGGGTGGTGGGTTCCCTCTAGACACCCTGTACTGCCTCTGTCTGGACTGCATGCACTGGGGTGGTGGGTTCCCTCTAGACACCCTGTACTGCCTCCTGTGTATGGACTGCAAGTACTGGGGTGGTGGGTTCCCTCTAGACACCCTGTACTGCCTCCTCTGCCTGGACTGCAAGTACTGGGGTGGTGGGTTCCCTCTAGACACCCTGTACTGCCTCCTCTGCCTGGACTGCACGTACTGGGGTGGTGGGTTCCCTCTAGACACCCTGTACTGCCTCCTCTGTCTGGACTGCACGTACTGGGGTGGTGGGTTCCCCCTAGACAACCTGTACTGCCTCCTCTGTCTGGACTGCAAGTACTGGGGTGGTGGGTTCCCTCTAGACAACCTGTACTGCCTCCTGTGTATGGACTGCAAGTACTGGGGTGGTGGGTTCCCTCTAGACACCCTGTACTGCCTCCTCTGCCTGGACTGCAAGTACTGGGTGGTGGGTTCCCTCTAGACACCCTGTACTGCCTCCTCTGTCTGGACTGCACGTACTGGGGTGGTGGGTTCCCCCTAGACAACCTGTACTGCCTCCTCTGTCTGGACTGCAAGTACTGGGGTGGTGGGTTCCCTCTAGACAACCTGTACTGCCTCCTGTGTATGGACTGCACGTACTGGGGTGGTGGGTTCCCTCTAGACACCCTGTACTGCCTCTGTCTGGACTGCATGCACTGGGGTGGTGGGTTCCCTCTAGACACCCTGTACTGCCTCCTGTGTATGGACTGCACGTACTGGGTGGTGGGTTCCCTCTAGACAACTGTACTGCCTCCTCTGTCTGGACTGCACGTACTGGGGTGGTGGGTTCCCTCTAGACAACCTGTACTGCCTCTGTCTGGACTGCACATACTGGGGTGGTGGGTTCCCTCTGGACACCCTGTACTGCCTCCTCTGTCTGGACTGCACGTACTGGGGCTAAACACCAGTGTGTGGCTTTGTATGGTGGCAGCCAGAGTGAGCGGCGTGGAATAATGCCACAGTGGATAAGACAGTAAAAGATGAAAGCAAAACAAACACTGGTGTTCTTTCCACCTGTCGGAGGAGCGCCAGCTTGGCACACACAGTACTCATGCTGCGTCTTCCATTTCCTTGTCTATCACAGATTCTGCACATCTGCAGTAAAAAAAAATTCCCCAGCTTTCCACACCTTCACCCTGACCACCAGCCTATACCAGTTCACTAACACATACCGGCACTGCACAACTTAACAAATGCTGATCCAGTCTTAGAGCTGTACTCCATCACACGAAGGCATACACAGCTTGGTCACCTCCTTAACTCTTTCATCCCTACAACCCGGTTTTCCGGTTTGCAGAAATCCTACCCTCCTTCCTGCAGCCCGAAAACCGGGCAGCACAAATCCCTCATTCCTTCTGCAGCCCGGAAAATCAGTTCTCGCGGTAAGCGCTTTGAACTTAGCACGAGTCGCGTCATTGGTGCACGTCATGACCGGGTCGCTCGCAGGGCAGTGTTTATGAATGGAATGGATACCAGATGGCCAATACAGAGCGGGAAAGTGGTCGCCGCTCTATTCTGGCCGGTTTGCTACTGCACACGTGGCAGTTCTCACTTTACACTTCTTTTTCTTTTCTCTAAATCCAGGAATGAAGGGAATACTCGTATTATAAGAATCTAGGAACAAGAGGAAGTAATGGTTCATATAAAAGTAAGAATGAAAGAGTTAACCATGTTTTGTCAATGCTTACCCGAAAAACACATACATCACCTAAACTTAACTGGAAAAACAAAAACAAACGGAATTGTTAAAAGATAATAAAGTTCATACTTTTCAGTACTCTGCTACAGCGATCTTATTCGCCGAAGTTCAACAGTCAAGACAGAAAAAAAAGCTACAGGTTCTCAAGTACTGAGATGTGAGAGTACTGTGGCCGAGATACCTACATGATATTTCATGTTACTTACAGACAACAAAGTATAGCGCAGCTGGATTGACTGAAACTGGCCAATCAAACTGAAGCTTACGAAAACCAGTCCAAGAAATGCACTCGGAATGAACTGCTACCCCTCCACACTCTTACCCGGTTACAGTTGACGTCAGTGCAAAACCAAATCTTCGTGTGTTTTTTTAAATAAAAAAGCACACTTAAGCGTTTGCCCGTGTTTTTCTTATTCCTGCAAAGGTGATACAAACTTACCCCTACCCTGCGTTACAAACGGCGATCAAGACGAGAGAGTTACTTACCTTCTCTCTGGCTGCCTGGTCCAGGTTGTAGACGCCGATCAACAGACTGTAGTCCATGATCTTGAAGCTCTCCAAAACCTGCACACACACACACACACACACCACATCATTTCACTGCCGGCCAAAGCAACCAACAGCATCCACGCTCTTCATGGAGCGTTTTGTGGATGCTCAGGCGATACCATCTAGTCAGCTGCCGATGACAACCGAGGACACCACCAGATGGGGTAGGCCTCTAGACACACGCATAACACACACACACACAAACACACAGTAACACACACACACAACAGACATGCATATAAACACACATTCAACACCCACACAACACACACAGATTCAGCACATACACACACACCCACACGACGCAGATACAGCACACACACACACACACACACACACAAATACATACCACACATACACACACCAACCTACCCACCCACTACACCCCCGCCCCCACCCCCCCCCACACAGACAGACAGAACCACCCACCCTACAGTCCCGCTGCAACGTCTTGATGAGGGCCTCATAGGTGTCTCTCTACCAGCAGCAGTCAGCACCATACTCCGGTGCAGGTCCAGGAGCCCAGGTCTCTTCTGTCAGGGGTTAGGGACTTGGCCACCTCGAAGCGGAGGCCTTGCCTTCGATGCGAACCCCTCACAGGTCGTACTCTGCGTACGGTCAGCCACGTAAGGCCCATTTTATCATTCACAAAGGATGTCTACAGCTCCGTTGCAAAACCATCTCCTTTGTCTCCCTTACATGTCATATTCTCACGTTTACGCCATTTTATCTTTTAAAAGGTGAACAAGCTCCGTGGTGCATTCCATGTCGTGTACCACTTACAATGAAACATATTCTTTCACCTTTTTTACACCAAGTGTTATCTTTTAAAAGGTGAACAAGCTCCGTGGTGCATTCCATGTCGTGTACCACTTACAATGAAACATATTCTTTCACCCTTTTTTCACACCATTCTTATCTTGTAAAAGGTTAACAAGCTTCATGGTGCATTTCTTGTACCCTCACAGTGAAACATATTCTTTTACACTCGTTTTACAACCATTCTTATCTTTTTCAAAAGGCAAAGAAGCTCTGTGGTGCATTCCATGTCATGTACCACTCACAGTGAAACAAAAATTATTCTCTTACACTCGTTTTACACCCATTCTTATCTTTTCACAAAACCTGAACAAGCTCTGTGGTGCATTCCATGTCATGTTCCACTCAGTGAAACATATTCTTCTTCACTTTTTTACAACCATTCTTATCTGTTAAAAGGTGAACAAGCTCTGCAGTGCATTCCATGTCATGTTCCACTCACAGTGAAACATATTCTTCTTCACTTTTTACAACCATTCTTATCTGTTAAAAGGTGAACAAGCTCTGTGGTGCATTCCATGTCATGTTCCACTCACAGTGAAACATATTCTTCTTCACTTTTTTACAACCATTCTTATCTGTTAAAAGGTGAACAAGCTCTGTGGTGCATTCCATGTCATGTTCCACTCACAGTGAAACATATTCTTCTACACTTTTTTTACACCCATTCTTATCTGTTAAAAGGTGAACAAGCTCTGCAGTGCATTCCATGTCATGTTCCACTCACAGTGAAACATATTCTTCTACACTTTTTTTACACCCATTCTTATCTGTTAAAAGGTGAACAAGCTCTGTGGTGCATTCCATGTCGTGTTCCACTCACAGTGAAACATATTCTTCTACACTTTTTTTTACAACCATTCTTATCTGTTAAAAGGTGAACAAGCTCTGTGGTGCATTCCATGTCATGTTCCACTCACAGTGAAACATATTCTTCTACACTTTTTTTTACAACCATTCTTATCTGTTAAAAGGTGAATAAGCTCTGTGGTGCATTCCATGTCATGTTCCACTCACAGTGAAACATATTCTTCTACACTTTTTTTTACAACCATTCTTATCTGTTAAAAGGTGAACAAGCTCTGTGGTGCATTCCATGTCATGTTCCACTCACAGTGAAACATATTCTTCGACACTTTTTTTTACAACCATTCTTATCTGTTAAAAGGTGAACAAGCTCTGTGGTGCATTCCATGTCATGTTCCACTCACAGTGAAACATATTCTTCTACACTTTTTTTTACAACCATTCTTATCTGTTAAAAGGTGAACAAGCTCTGTGGTGCATTCCATGTCGTGTTCCACTCACAGTGAAACATATTCTTCTGCACTTTTTTACAACCATTCTTATCTACCAGCCTAAACAGAGATCAAGGCTTTGAACTCCCCCCCCCCCCCCCCCCCCTCTACAATCAGATCCTGACAACCGTTCACCCCCCACAAGTCGTCCCATCAAGCCTCGCTGCCACAACAGCAACAGTGAGCTGAAGAAGACAGGGCGACCCTGTCGAAATATTCTCCAAGTAAGTTTTTGATTCTGAGTCTGTAACTACTTTTCTAATGTCGAATCCAGAATCCAGAAACCTATATTCTTAATTACCTTACCTCACGTTACCTTATCTTACCGTACCCAATTTTCGCATCAGACATAAATGGAAACAAGCACCCTGTCCAGGAAAGAATGACAGGCAGCTCTGGAAGTGGTGAGTAGAACAAATATTTGATCAAGTGGAAAACTTCCATAACCAAAAGCAAGAGTATGAGAATGATTATACGACTTGCTGCTTAGCCTCACAGTCACATCATCATCTTGCGGCTTTTCTAATGCTGTCATCTAACTTTACGCTTGTGATGAACGTTTGCATACAAGTTTAAAATTTTTTCTAACATACACATTCCCACAATCAAGCATTTTTCGTTTTGTTGCTGCTTTTATTAGCGTATCTCTTTTTTTTTTTCTCTCTCTCTCTTTTTTTCTGAAGTATGAATCTTGGGGAAGGAGTGGGGAAAGGAAAGATGGGGTTATGACTGACTTTTCCGTGTCCTTTTTCGACATATGCTGTGCAAAACTTAAAGTTATGAAACACTTTTTTCTGACTGAATCGTATTTCTGATGATCTGGCTTGTTATTTTTGGGGTGGTGTACTCCTGATCTGGCTAGATCATTTTTCTGAATCCCCAGCTAGCCTTGTCAGGAAAGATTCTGAATCTCAGAGCTATCAGGGTGTGAAGGCACGCATACTACAGATGATCAAAGGGTCCAACTACATGCTAAATGCATGGCAAACAGACTGCCTGGTGCAGTTCGGGAAGACCCTGATTTGTGGCCATCCTTCTAGTTCTGACCCTGAATTATGGCCATCCTACTTACCCTGAACACTATCACCAAACAGAACATGATACTGAGACTGGTTTTCCACTATCGTATTACAGGTATTTAACACTAATTCATTTATTAGATACACTACGCTTTTAAACACATACACTAAGAGTAATCTGGCCATGTGTGAACATCTTACATCCGATACTGTTTCACTGGAGGAAATTTTTTTTTACTGTTACTTAACGATGACAGAGAGTCAGCTCAAACAAAGTTATCGATTTATGAAAGGAATGAACACTGCTGAGCCAAGAATAAAAAACAATTCGAAGATTGTGTGTCTTGCAATTTGGTTGCTCTTATCTTTGCTTTGTACGGATACAAGTTGGGGTGGTAGCTCTGCTTAATGATGATCACAGCACATGTTTATATGTGTACAGGATCTTTTTAATTAAAAATTCACCATTTTTCCTGGCTAGGTTTCAAAATTCAAGCACATGAAATGCAATGAGAATGGCAGCACCGATCTCAAGCCACACCAGTTTGCACACCAGTCCAACTTTGCTGAATTTGTCCCAGTGTTTTCATTTCCAGCTATTCTGCTGATAGTTTTCGCCATTTGTTTGAAGATATCAACATCATATCTTAATTCAAAAGTGTTATTTTTCTATCTCTTTTCTCTTTTGCATTATCGTTAGTATGGCATACTCATGGCCTGACTGGAAAGCACTGTTTGAAATTTATCGTAACTTCCTGACAAAGAAGCTTCTGGTAATTATGACAGATTTTTAAGATTTGGTACTGAAAATAAGTCTAGAATGCAGAAAGCTGCAATTTCTTTCCTATTAGTCTGTAATTTTCAATCAAGTTTAACAGACAAATTATACAGGGAGATTGACAATAAACAGATCTTTGGTTTTGTCCGAATGTCTATGAACAGAAGGAGTACTCCAAAACAGAATCTTATCTATCTTTAAAATACCTAAGCACAATCTCACTGATCAGGTGACAAGCAAAACGCATTCTTTCCTGTTCTGTCTTTCCAGGTTATTCCACAAGACCTGCAGTCCACAGTACGGCTTCATGACACACTTCCTGAGATGCTACCATACAGTCTACACATGGTAACCAACAATGTAAGAAACGACACATTTTTGTTTTTGTTTTTAATCCATGCACATCCACCTCCTTCATGGCCTTTTTCACACCTTTTCCTCATAATTAACCAAGAAAATGGGAGGGGTCGAGGATCTGGGGGCCTTGGTTAATGTTTAGTGTTTCATGCACAAACTGGTCAAGATACGAACACTGGAAATTCGTTTTTTTTATGTGAAACAAAAGCTTTGCCAATAATGCTTTATCTAAAATAACTCTCTGTGTGGCAACATTTTTCTTTGAGGATGCTTTCCCATTTGTTCTTTTAACGTGGTGACAGCCCTGATGTGGCCCTTTGCGGTCGGCTGGGCTATAAGCAACATTATCTTATCTTATCTTCCCATTTGTTCTGCGTTGTGTCTGCATCTGTGCTAGACGAACTGGTGCCAAGAGCAGCACCAGCTTGGGGAAAACGGGAATATCGTTGGTTCATCAAGGGAGCTAAATCTTCACTTGTTAATTAAAACAAGATCAAACAGCTGAAAGCAATAATTCTACATCGTCATCATAAGTTTCAACACCGTTCCAGCTTCTCCTACCGCCACTCCCTCTCAGCTCAATCCAGCAGATTCCTGACAGGGCTAAGACGAACTGGGGACCTCAAGTCCTTTCCTGAGTCCATCAAACTTCCAAACAAACGTAACCGCTGAGGAACTTTCCAGGAACAGTACGTTGCTGGAACCTTCCCAGGTTACAGTTGCAACGAAAAAGAGAGAGTAGCCCAGATTCTTAGTTCTTTCCCTTGGTATACCAGAGAAAACGGACAGAAAAATCCATCAATTCAAAAATCCTCCCTGCGGCATACCAAAGAAAAACATCAATTCAAAAGTCCTCCCTGCGGCATACCAAAGAAAAACATCAATTCAAAAGTCCTCCCTGCAGCATACCAAAGAAAAACATCAATTCAAAAGTCCTCCCTGCAGCATACCAAAGAAAAACATCAATTCAAAAGTCCTTCCTGTGCAGGGTTCCCAGGGACTTCAGCTTATGCCAAGTAAGGACCTTGTAAGGACCTATAAGGACCATTTTCTAAATTAGTAAGGACCTCTACATTAACAGCATATATATTACAAAACGTACTTGTATATCTCTTCATGGAAATGCACCAAACACAGCGTACACCCAATATAACTTGGCTGCTGTACTGCAGAATCAAATCACACTGAAACTGTTTGTTCCCTTGTTCAGTTTTCAGTAAGAACAATGTCTTGAGTCTCTTGTCTTCCACTTCAATCCACTCTTTTCACACCTAAAACTAAAACCAGCTGATACTTTAACCTGACAGTCATAGCTGATACTTAAACTTGAATGTCAATCTTTCACAACAGAAGAGATTAAGTTTAAAAAAAAAATGACACTGAGAATGAGAAACAAAAACAAAAACTGTTATTAGTGGTCATAGGCACTTTCAGATCCTAAATATATGTCGGAGAAAAAAAAAAAGAGCACACACACACACATACACTGGCCTTAATCAGCATTTTTTCCATTCTTTTTCGACCCTTGTGATGTCCTGTTGAACTCTCTCTGCTTCATTTTTTCTGTCCTTAGCTAACAAACGCAGAGTGTTGGATCGTTCAATCAGACTGAAACTTCTCTGCTCCTGAGACTGGAAGCTTAGACGGTCAGCCTCTTCAAGAAAATGACATGCCTCATCACTGGTGCATTTATGTTTCTTCCTCAGGTTGACCAGTTCTTCTCCTAACCTCTTTCTCTTCTCTTTTTCCACAGCTGCCTCCTCCTCTTGCCTCTGTTCAGCAAGGTATCTGTCATATCTTCCCTAGGCTCCTGATGCTGAGACAAGGAGTTTTTTTGTCAATGACAACTCCCTCCACACCTCCCATATTATGAATATGGTCTAGCACAACCCTACGTGCCATCGACGCCAAATGCAGTGATCTTTCGCACACAGGACATCGAGCATAATGTTTCTTTTGGGGATCCTTCAGCAACCAGTCCTTGTACTACTTTCTTTTTTTACCCAACGATCCTGAAATGCACTTTCCTGGCATTTCGATTGCCTTGAACAAAGACTGGAAAATGATGGATGTAAGTATCGAGTCTTCACGCGAAACGAGACCATGCAAAACTAGGACAAGACCTTGAGAAAAACCAAAACTTCCAAGCTGAAAGTTGTCTGCTAGGCTTGGGCTGTTTGTCAGAACCCATTGGCGAGCAGATTTCAGAGTAAGTACCGCTTGCTTCCGTGATTTTCCAACCAGCATTTCGCCATTGACGATTTTTTTGGCTGTCATAAGGACTTGTAAAGACCTTGATGCTAATATAAGCACTTGTAAGGCCTTACTTGAGGTGTTTCAAAATGTAAGGACCTGCAAGGAACCGGTAAGGACCCTGGGAACCCTGCTGTGGCATACCAAAGAAAACCATCACTTCAAAAATCCTTCCTGTGGCATACCAAAGAAAAACATCAATTCAAAAATCCTTCCTGCAGCATACCAAAGAAAAACATCAATTCAAAAGTCCTTCCTGCGGCATACCAAAGAAAAACATCAATTCAAAAGTCCTTCCTGCGGCATACCAAAGAAAAACATCAATTCAAAAGTCCTTCCTGCGGCATACCAAAGAAAAACATCAATTCAAAAGTCCTTCCTGCGGCATACCAAAGAAAAACATCAATTCAAAAGTCCTTCCTGGGGCATACCAAAGAAAAACATCAGTCAAACTCCCCTCTGTGGCACACCAAAGAACAACCCCAATTCAGAAACGGTTCTCAGGCACACTTGAAAGACAAAAACTGCATTCAGAAACGGTTCTCAGGCCATGCACCCTTGAAAGAACAAAAACCGCATTCAGAAACGGTTCTCAGGCACACTTGAAAGACAAAAACTGCATTCAGAAAGTGTTCTCAGGTCACACTTGAAAGACAAAAACCGCATTCAGAAAGTGTTCTCAGGCACACTTGAAAGACAAAAACCGCATTCAGAAAGTGTTCTCAGGCACACTTGAAAGACAAAAACCGCATTCAGAAAGTGTTCTCAGGCACACTTGAAAGACAAAAACCGCATTCAGAAAGTGTTCCCAGGCATGGCAAATCAGAAAGTGAACACAAGCAGAAGTCAAGAACGCAACGCTCTCCACACTGTACCCAAACCAGCGGGTGCCGGACAGTATGCTTCATAGACATGCAGTTCTGAAAGCAATGCGAGGTCACAAGGCCGTCAGTGCACACTGCTCCCAACTTCCCTCAACAACGCATGCCTCATGCACTTCTCACTGGCATTAGGTTACACACACACACACACACACACACACACACACACACACACACACACACACACATATATATATATATTCAGCAGTTTCTTACTACTTCGGACGAGGACCAATATGAAAAGACAAAGACTTTTAATCTCAAGAGAATGAATGACATCCAAGAATGTGACCATGCTGCACAAACCAACCCCTGCTCCAATCCCTCTCCCTACCACCACCAAACCACTTCCGCCATGTCTACAGAGTGGCTTCCCCCTAAAACACACCCATCTTTTAACTGACAGTGCCTGTCACCACTCCATCTGCTGACTCCTTGCAGTGTCTTCTGATCTCATTAACTCTTTCAGTACTAAGGACCGCATATCCGGTCCTTATGTGTACAAACTTCGTATACTAAGGACCGCATATGCAGTCCAAAGCTTTTGGAATTTTTCTCCTAAGTGAACAAACCTTCTGTATGAAACTACTTGTTACAGATAGCTCCTACATACTATTTTGACTGCAGGTGTACTGGTATTTCAACTTTGCAAGGTGAATGCTCGCTAGCAGACGCTTTTCACACCACGTCACCAGCTTGGTTTGGCTTGACGTGGCAACGTGGCGTCGTCTGCTACTCTGTCGAGCATGCACGGTGAAAGAAACACTACAAATCCCCGTCACAACGTGACTGAAGCCCTTGAATTGTTGGAAACAGTTGAATAATTTCAGGGCATAAAACCAGTTAATGTAGATTTTTTCTTCACAGGGTGTGTACCACGCCTATTTTTTTACATGACATGCAAAATCTCATGTTCTTTGTCATGCACTCCGTATTACCAATAAATAGAAAATGGGGAGTTCGTATTATACTCCCTGTTTGGCTAGTATACTTACCAAGTCAGACCATAGCATTCCACGGCAGTTAGTCAGCTCTGCCAGGCCGAGATTTTTTGTGGCTAATGCAGTAATAAGACAGTCACGTGACGCCCACACTACTTCCGCCAGGGAAGAAGCCGGTGTAAACTTCCTGTTCCTCATTCAACAAGGCCTATGCGCAAGGTAACCCTGAGAACCATAGCGCTAGCGGGGAAGGTAGGGAGGGCATTAGAGTCTGACATGGTAAGTATACTAGCCAAACAGGGAGTATAATACAAACTCCCCATTTTGGCGTCATATACTTTACCATGTCAGACCATAGCAGAATTCAAAGGAATCGGAGGAGGGCTTAGTGCCCTAATGGTTCTTGGGGTTAGCAGAGGAATAGATATGGCTGGTTAGCCACAAAAGAAGTCCCTAGAACCATCAGCCCTGGTCATGCGGACATCCCTAAATTAAGGCTTATGAAGGGATTTTCCGGATGCCAGTTAGAGTAGGCTGCCTCCAGGATGTGGTGCAAGAGGGCAGAGCGCTGGGTCGCTGTGGAAGTGGCCAGCGCCCTGCCCTCATGGGCCCGGGGAGATCCTCATATGCCTGGCTAGCCGCAAAAAATCTCGGCCTGGCAGAGCTGACTAACTGCCGTGGAATGCTATGGTCTGACATGGTAAAGTATATGACGCCAAAAATAAGTTTGCCATATTGTTTGTGGTTTCTCAATCATTCATTAACATAAACTTGAAAAACTTACATCTGTGTTTCTTCATTTTTTCTTTTATCGATTTTTTAAAAATATGTATAGAATTGGTCAGTTTCTGGGGGAAGTAAGGGGAGATAACAGCTAGTACAGAATGAGTTAAAGAATAAGACAAATAGCTAACCCTTTGACTACTGGGGTTGGAGCACCTGTTGAAGGTGACTATGTTACACTCAGTTTAGAAATACCTTCACGTTTCTCACACTGTCATATGATAATCCGGAAGATTCCAATTTCTATCAGAATGTATCAAGTTCTATCAAATTCAATAATCAGAATTCAAATCTTCATCCCTTGCATCAAGATATTTTAGTGTTTGAATGCAAGTTAACCCTATTTAAAAAAAACAAACAAACAAACCAAACAAACCAAAAAACCACCCTATTTTTTTTACATGGCACACAAAATCTCATTTTCTTTGTTATGCATTCTGTATTACCAACTAAATAGAAAAATAACTTTGCCGTACTGTTTGTGGTTTCTCAATCATTTATAAACATAACTTGAAAAAAATCACAAGTCTGTGTTTATTCTTTTTTTTTGTAATGATTTTTTAAAAAAACATGTATAGAATTGCTCAGTTTCTAGGGGAAGTAAAGGAGATAATGAATTAATATACCTTCCTTGTTTGTTTGTTTCAGCTGGCATAATCACAGCACAATGCCCAGCCATTCACTATTCAACATGGAGACATGTATCTTAAAATGGATTTAGACATGAACAAAAGATGTTTATGGATTGACACAGATAAAAATAATGGAGAAAGGAAATGGATCAAGAGATGAACAGACCATGTTCATGGATTAACACAGATAAAATGGAGAATGAATGCCATCTTACCTGATAACAGTAGAGGCCGTAGAACTTGGGTAGTAGTGTCCTCTTATTCTGGCTGATATTCTGCTCATGCATAAATGTGCGCACGCACGCACACACACACACACACACACACGCACACACACACGTGAATGCATAAATGTATCTCTATACAAGTTAAATTATGATAACAT
>CM031624.1:1854649-1857149 GCA_018398815.1 Conus ventricosus | reverse complement strand
ATTTCATTCTCATTCACCTTCTTGCTGACAACTTGACTTTGATTAGTTTGAACCCTATCTTTTTCCTTGCTGCCTCCTGCCTGGCTTGCACTCTCCACATTTTCTATATCACCCTCTTTTTTCCCCACAGGATTGCAATGTTCTATCCTGGCACGTTTTCTTGCTGCTAAAGTGTCTTCAGTGACCTTTCTTGTGGTTCCACTCAGCGCCTTGACGTTTGACACGTGCTTCGCTGAACGAATGTGATCAAGAGCTTTCTTCCAGCGACCACCATAACACTTCCCTTAAGCACAGTTTGCACCAAGCTAAACCTGGTGCAATAACTTTGCGAAGAAAGTCTCCAATGACTTCTTCGTCAACTTTCTGAAGTGTCCACTCCCATTTCCACTTGTTTTTAATTGCAGATTCGTCAAAAGATCGACCCGCATGAACAATGACTGCGCGCTCCGCCATTTTGTTTTTTCCGGAAGTCCGACCGGAAACTTCTTCCAAGAATAATCAGGGGCCATAACTTGCGCGCAGTTGCTATGAACGCTTGCAAGCCAATCACGGATACCTTGCTCCTGTCGGTTTTTTTTTTTTTTTTTTTTTTTTTTTGATAAACCGAAATCGCGGAATTCCGCCCAGACGCGGAACGTTTTAAGCCCTGAACTATGTCAATTGAGACAAACATTTAGTATGATGAATCCTCAGAACTCTAGCTAAAGAAAATTTGACAAACAGTGCTTTCAGGACATAAAGAATAAGGCCTGTAGATAAGTAAATCAGAGTGGGAAATCAAACTAAGTAAATCAGATGTATGAAAACGACTGCTGGACTTCAATAAACACAATATGAAAAATGATTACTTTGAAGTCCTTTAAAAAAAAAACTGAAGCTTTTGGGCCTTAGACCCTTCGTCAGGAAACACTAAACACAAAAAAAGAACATAAAAGAACAAATGACATAAAAACAAACTGATGTCACAACAGTACACCCCCCCCCCCCCAACTTCCCTCTTACAACTAATCATATCCCCCCCCCCCCCCCCCTCTTGACAAGTGTGTGTGTGTGTGTGTGTGTGTGTGTGGGGTGTGATTGTGTGGGGGGGGGTGTGTGGGGTGGGTTGTTTGTGTGTGTGTGTGAGGTGGACGGGGGTGGGGGGAGGGGGCGAAGTGTGTGGGGTATGTGTGTTGTGGGGTGAGGGTGGGGGTTGGGGGAGAAGGAGGAGGAGTAGAGGAAGTATATAGGTAGTGGGGGGAGTGGGCTGGTGGAAAAGGATTTCATAGGGGGGCTGTTAGCAGACACCTAACAAATGTAGCAAACGTTTGCATTATACCAGGTGAAAAGTGTTACACAATACTGTTGTGACATCAGTTTATTTTGATGTCATTTGTTCTTTTATATTCTTTTCGTCACTTTGACGTTTTTCCCTTGCTTTGAAGACTCTAACGAGTGGAAGTACTTAGAGTAGGAGTCAAACTATCTTTGGAAATTAAACGTAGATTGTTGCATACCCAATGATCTGAAAACATGCTGTAATGGTGTGGGAAACACACACATTTTCTGTTGGTGACTGGGACGCTCGATGTGATCTCTGATTGCCACAAAGCCACGACTACCAAAGTAGACACGTTTTTGGCAAGGCTCGCAAAACACTTCAAATTCGCCGTCTTTGTCATGTTTTCTTATTGCATCCGCGACTCTGCGGTCACACACGTCCTTCTGCTGCCACTCGGTCTTCTAGTGGTTCACATACTTCTTTCTTCTTTTTTTTTCGTTTTGTTTGCACTCACTAGCGGCATGATAAATGATACTGGAAGGAAACAGAATGAGAACTACGCCGTTTGAGAACATTACCGACAGAGAAGAAATTCGCTGTGCAGACAAGTTGAGATCGTTTCTGAGCATCATTCTTCGAATAATTTTTCGGCGGAGACTTTTTCTTTCGGCGGAGATGCGAAAAAATAATGGCGGAGACGGCGGAGGAGTTTTCATCCCTGATATATATATACAGAAAATATACAGGTTGGTATCTCTGTAAGGCGTCTCGGCAACAAAGAAATCAAAGTGTTTAACAGTACTACAGAACTGACCCAGTCACAGAATAAGACTGTGCTTGCCCTTCATAGAACTGGACACTCTACAATTATGAAGCAAGTGTTCAAATCAACAGAAAATCTGCAGACTGTATATGCCCCGGATCTATGGCTTTCTCTACAATTATGAAGCAAGTGTTCGAATCGACAGAAAATCTGGAGACTGTATATGCCCCGGGTCTATGGCTTTCTCTACAATTATGAAGCAAGTGTTCAAATCGACAGAAAATCTGCAGACTGTATATGCCCCGTATCCATGGCTTTCTCTTTATGCTGTGTCTTTTGCATTCTTTTTATTCTCAATGTTTCCGTTCTCATATTTCATTTTCACTTCCCTTTTTCATTTCGTACATCACATGCAGGTGAACGTGCATAGGTACATGTGTACTGCATGTGTGCATGTTAAACTTGCTGCTGTTGTT
>CM031624.1:1832149-1849649 GCA_018398815.1 Conus ventricosus | reverse complement strand
TCAATTTTCCCTGATGGCAAAGGTCAGGAAAGGTCAAGGCCAAGAAGACACGATCGTTGATTTGATAGTCACATGGCAGTTTGACCAGACAAGAATCCCTGAGAACACAACTCCCATCATTCTACGATTTTTTTTTTTTCTGCTGTCTTCAGCAACTTTCTCCGGGTGGTTCGTCCATGTCCTGTGACGCTAATGTGCAACACGCAGAAGGAAAATGTTATGACATTCCTGGTTACTGATCTGTAATAATATTGATCTAAAAGCCTCAAGACACTCTCTGAATGACCTTCGTTATCCTACGAACCTGGCAAGTGTGACAGTCGCGTGGTTAGAACGCTGGACTCTGGAAACGAGGGTTGCGGGTTCAAGTCTCTTGACACAACCTGGTGGGTGAAATCAGCAGTGGGATCGTTCCCCATCTCTCCAGTTCACATACATGCAGATCTCAAAACAGGCTGGATACATTCATGTGTGGATGCAAGAGCAAGACCAGACACATATTTCAAAGATCCTCTATTCCACGTAACTGTCTGACGATGATGGAAACTAAAAAACTCTGCAGCATGGTACCAACTACTTGGATAGAAGATGGGCCCAGTCAAGCATTATCACACATTGAAATGTGGAGATGAGCACTGAAACACACTAAAAATACAGATCACCAGCCAGAAATGATCGGACCTCAAAGCTTGAAGAGTCCCGTATAGTTTGCATAAATCTTTTATTTGTGAAGTGGTGACATGGAATTTCACTTTAAGAAAAATCATGATTATTTGGTTAATTTTCCAGGTTTTTAGTTCCAAACGAATTCAGTGGCACCTGATAGGCTGCCTCCTGAAGACCTCATACTGGTAACTCCCTGAGGACTGATGGTGCTGGCAATGCCACAGAACTGACCCTGGGTGTGGCTGTGTCTGGAGCAGCCAGGGACATTCAGTACAGGGGTAGTGCCACTGAGAGACACACAAGATACAGCAACGAGAGGAGGCAGGTAACTTACCAGAAAGTCTTCAGGTACTGCCACTGAGAGACACACAAGATACAGCAACGAGAGGAGGCAGGTAACTTACCAGAAAGTCTTCAGGTACTGCCACTGAGAGACACACAAGATACAGCAACGAGAGGAGGCAAGTAACTTACCAGAAAGTCTTCAGGTACTACAACAGAAAGAACACAAGACAGAGCAGCAAGTAGAGGCAGGTAACTTACCAGAAAGTCTTCAGGTACTACAACAGAAAGAACACAAGACAGAGCAGCAAGTAGAGGCAGGTAACTTACCGGCAAGTCTTCAGGTACTGCCACAGCAGCAACAAAAAGCAGTCAACTTACCACAAAGTCGGCAGATGCTGACAGTGGAAGAAACACCAGACAGAGCAGCAAGGAGAGGCAGTCAACCCGCCAGTGAAGTCTCCAGGTCCTGTCACTGAGAGGCCACAAGATACAGCACCAAGAAAAGGCAAGCAACTTACTGCAAAGCTGCTGTCAGATAACTGACACCGAGAGAACCACCAGACAGAGCAGCAAGGAGAGACAGGCAACTCACCGTACACAAGTCCTCAGAGACTGACAGGGGAAGAAACGCAAGACACGGGAACAGGAAGAGGCAGTCCACTGATAAAAGTCATCAGACACTAATACTGTCAAAGAAAAAGACACAAGATACAGCAGCACGAGGATGCAGACAACTGACCATGATAAAGTCGTCGGATACTGAATCGAGGAGAAACACACGACAGAGCAACAAGAAGGGGCGGGCAACTTACCATAAAGCCGTCAAGATACTGCCGTTGGGAGAAACACAAGATACAGCAGCAAGAAGAGAGAGACAGTCCACGTACCACAAAGTCGTCAGACACTGGGAAAGACACCAGACAGAGGAAGAAGAAGAAGAGAGACGGGCCACTCACCATAAAGTCCTCCGGCTGGATCCCAAACAAGTCCCTGAAGTAACGAAATGCCACAGGAGCGTAGGTTTTAAAGCGAAAGTCACTGCAGTGGTGGGCTGGCGTTAGGTTACTTCCCTCACTGAAAACACACACACACACACACACACACACACACACACACACACACACACACACACACACACACTTTAGAAACCACCATCCTGAACTGAGATCCTGTGTGTGAAAGCATGAAATAAAAACAACAAAAAAAGTTAATACAACTGATAAATCCCATTCTGTCTTTCACAGAAGTGTAGACAGACCATCATGTGCCAGTGGGATACGTAGAACAAACAAACAACATAAACCAAAACAAACAACATAACAACCAAAACAAACAAACAACATAACAAACCAAAACAAACAAACAACATAACAAACCAAAACAAACAAACAACATAACAAACCAAAACAAACAAACAAAAAAGACCAGCCTACACTGGCTGTGGTTCATACATTATCTCAAAAGATGGAATGTTGCTATCTTAACCGTACAATTAAAAAATGGTGGTATATGCAACAATCTCACCAACGAGTGACTTCAGAGCTCTTTCAGAGAAATGAAGAAGAAGACAGAAGGAAAGACAAAGACTGTTCCACAATGACAATGCAAGTGAAGAAGGGCATCTATCAATACAGTCTTGCATGGGTTGAAGTTTCGCCCCGCAGACAGGAACAAGAGTAAGCCTGAAGACTCCTCCCATGATGGAACGGCCATGGCTTGTTTCGGTGCCATCGCACGCCTCATGTGCCTCCCTTGGGGACGACCGCAGATGAGGAAGAAGACTGCCCTTTGGGGGTATCAAACCAATACCAATTCCAAACTTTTTCAGCCAAGAAAGAAAAGCACAGAATGATCGCTCTCCTCTGTTCACTTTTTACACACTCACACACACACACGCACGCGCGCACACACACACACACACGCACACACTCATACACACACACACACACACACACACGCACACACATATACACACACGCACACACATACATACATTTCTATCTAAGTTATCGATGTAACCAAACAAAAATCCTTTAAAGTCGCCCATGTTAAGTTACATATGCTATTTGTTTCTCTTTTATTTTGTGAGTCTAAGATTACATCACATGAACTGACTCTCCCTCTCCCTCTCTCTCACACACACTCTCTCTCTCTCTCTCTCACACACACACACACACACACACACACACACACACACACACACACACACACATCATGTTCCAACCATGAATACAAAAAGCCAGACAACTCCGTCTCACCACTTCAATAGCAGCGTTTCATTAAAAAATTCAGAAGCTTAGGACGCATCTCCTGGCACAAGGAAAATCAATAAGATGTTTCCCAAATGTAAGGAATAAAGCATCAGGATGCCTTGGATTTTATTTTTTATTTTTTTAGGATTTTTGTTGTCGTTTTTTTGTGTGCTAACCATTCCCTAAAAAAATAAAAATGCTTATTGATTGCTATATAGGCAAGTTTTATTTGTACAGTCATACATCAAACCACAATTTTCAAAGTTTTCAACATGAAGTATTGTTACTGTCAAGTTCTTAGTTCAGTGTTACATCAAAACACTTTTTTTTTTTTTAAAGAGTTTTCAAAGTGAAGTCTTGTAGCTTGAGACCTAGATTTATTACTATAAACTGACAGAATCAAATAATTTTACTCATTCGTTCAGGTGAGATGCACTGGACTTTACCGTGCATAACCAGTGACTCTTCTCTTTGTTCTTATTGATTGCTATATAGGCAAGTTTTATTTGTACAGTCATACATCAAACCACAATTTTCAAAGTTTTCAACATGAAGTATTGTTACTGTCAAGTTCTTAGTTCAGTGTTACATCAAAACACTTTTTTTTTTTTTTAAAGAGTTTTCAAAGTGAAGTCTTGTAGCTTGAGACCTAGATTTATTACTATAAACTGACAGAATCAAATAATTTTACTCATTCGTTCAGGTGAGATGCACTGGACTTTACCGTGCATAACCAGTGACTCTTCTCTTTGTTGTGTGACCATGGAGAAACCTTGGTTTATTTATGTCCAGCTGTCTGGTGCAGTCAATAACTGGGCACACACTGTCCCAGCACTGACTTCAGGTTTTCCCCCCTTAGCAGCATGGTTTGGAACAGAGTTAGTTCCCTTGAATGGGAAGACGCTTTCACAGTGAGACAATGTTGCCTGTTACCCAGCCCCCCCCTAAAAAAATGGCCATGTCAGGATTGTCACCTCGTTGAAGTCAACCCTCAAAATCACACACACACACACACACAGTCCACACACACACACACACACACACACACACACACACACACACACACACACACATCACTAAAACAGATTTTCTATTCAAACAAAAACAAGAACAAAACAAAACAAAAAAATGCAAGAATTTTATCAAAATCTTCTGTAATATTTTAGACAAGACGAAAAAAAATGTCAATCTCTTTCACTCAGAAACTCAACAACAATCACATCAGGTGGGATATCGCTGAACAAGACTTTGTAAAACTATTTACGTCTGACGTCCTGCAAGTCCCAGCATTCCATGGGAACATATTTCATGGTGAGGGGTACACCACATGGAACGCACCACAGAGCTTTTCCCCACACCTTTTCAAAGATACAAGTGGGTGTAAGTGCACTGGCCTGTGTGTGTGAATGGAACAACACAGCAAAACAGCAAATAAGTAAAAACATGGAAATGAACAATAAGTTGCGTAAATGCTGGCCTCACGTTCGTAAGTCCATGAAAGCAGGTAACACCATGCAGCTTTCTTCTTCTTCTGAGTACACAGGCTGATACTCCTGCGGACAGGCAAGTATTAATCCCATCTACCCAACAAAGGGAGTGGAGTTTTTGTGTGGCATGACTGTTTTTTATCCCACCATTAAGGCAGCCATACTCCAGCTTCGGGGGAAGGTGCATGCTACGTGTAACATGTCATCCATACCAATGGCCAAACTGGCCTTCTCTTCCGAAAGTTGGTGATGGAATTTGACGTGTGTGCAAGATGTTATGTGTGCGTTCACACACGGAACCTCGGTTTATAGTCTCATTCGAAGGACTCTATGGGAAATGGAGTCAGAACTAATGTTAACTCCCAGGGTAAAATCCCCCTGTATCAAAACGGCCCGGTGGAGATTTGAACCCGCAACCCTTGGATTACGAGTCCGGCACTCTACCAACTGAGCTATTCTGGCCCCCATGCAGCTTTTAACACTGACTGCTGTATCTGACTCAGCAAAAAAAAAAAAAAGGTTTTAAGACGATGATTCTGTTCTATTGAAAACATTTCCATTATTTTCAAGAGAAACACAAACAGGTCCAGCATCCAATGTCAGACATCCAGAAGAATCCCTGCATATGTATGAGAAAACATATGAGCTGGTGGGAAAGCGTAAACAATCATGGGTACATGCTTCTGCGTTTGCATGGTTCAACATGAAACAACCATCACTGTATGTTTGTCCTTCAGCCTGCGATGTTCCTGGGCAATGTATGAGTACTTATTCTAGATTTTTACGTTGTGCCAAAGGATTATGTATGTTCTGAGCAAATGCTTTCTCTCTTTCGTCCTCATACTGGGAAATCTAGTTGACTCAAACAGGGGTCGTTTCTCTTTGAAGTTCTCTTTCACATAAATGTGAGAAGCTGTAAATTTTGCTGTGTACGTAAAAAAGCAGAATGTCTGTCCGCAAGCTGTCCCAGAAGCAAAATGAATTACAATGCTTCGCCATTCACTTTGGATTGCCAGTAGTACCGGCTACAAGTTCTTTCCCTTTAACTCTTTGCTTGGCTATCGTGTATCATGAAGGTTCATCTCTGGCCAATCAGTGGCTATCTTATATCTAACAAAATGCTGATTTATGCTTTCCTGAAGTGATTTTGGTACCAGATGCCTGAGTTTGCCATGGAGTAAATGGAAGGGGGTTTCCTTGCTGTTAAGAGTACAGTGTGTTAGATCCAAGAATGTAGGCTAAGATTTATACCTGATAATGACATCTGTTACGCAGCACCAAACCGTAATGCACAGTCACAGCCAAAACAACACCAGTCAGGAGACACAAGACAGAGAAACAGATCACAATGGCGTGGAAGGGGGCTGAGGAAAGTCAGATCCAACGGAATACACAGATGGAAAGGTCTGAACCGTCTGATTTGGTATTTTTTCTTGATGATAATGCTACCAGGTAGTCAAAATGATGACAACACCATGCTCATTACAATGATGATTGTGGTGACAACCATACTGATGATAATGATGATAAAAACAACAAGAATTATAACAATAATGACGACAACCATACAGACAACACTAATGACGTCGATGATGACAATGATGATGAATGAAAATAACAAGAATTATAACAATAATGATGACAACCATACAGACAACACTAATGACGTCGATGACGACAATGATGACGATGATGCTAACAACCATGATGATGAAGAAGACAACACCTCCATTACAATGACAATATGAAAATACAACCACCATAACGATTATGACAACAAAGAAAACTATGACAACAACAACGGTCATGAAGATGACAATCGTTCTAATGATACCAAAAACAATAACAATGAAAAGGACAATCACCATCACAACAATGATAATGATAGCAACAACAATGATGAAGAGGACTATTACCATCATGATGACAATGATAATGATAACAACAACAATGATGAAGAGGACTATTACCATCATGATGACAATGATAATGATAACAACAACAATGATGAAGAGGACTATTACCATCATGATGACAATGATAATGATAACAACAACAATGATGAAGAGGAAAACTACCATCATGATGACAATGATAACGATAACAACAACAATGATGAAGAGGACTATTACCATCATGATGACAATGATAACGATAACAACAACAATGATGAAGAGGACTATTACCATCATGATGACAATGATAATGATAACAACAACAATGATGAAGAGGACAACTATCATCATGATGACAATGATAATGATAACAACAACAATGATGAAGAGGAAAACTACCATCATGATGACAATGATAATGATATATAACAACAATGATGAAGAGGACAACTACCATCACGATGACAATGATAATGACAACAACAATGATGAAGAGGACTATTACCATCATGATGACAGTGATATCAACAACAATGACGAAGAGGACTATTACCATCATGATGACCATGATATCAACAACAATGATGAAGAGGACAACTAACATCATGATGACAATGACAACAATAGCAACAACAATGATGTAGAAGACAACTACCATCATGATGACAATTATAGCGATAACAGCACCAATAACGAAGACGACAACTACCATCATGATGACAATGATAATGATAACAACAACAGTGATGAAGAGGATTATTACCATCTTAATGACAATGATAATGTCAACAACAACAATGATGAAGAGGACAACTTCCATCATGATGACAATGATAATGATAACAACAACAATGATGATGACTATAACCATCATGATGACAATAATGATAACAACAACAATGATGAAGAGGACAACTACCATCATGATGACAATGATAACGATAACAACAACAACGACGAAGAGGACTATTACCATCATGATGACAATGATAATGATAATAACAACAATGATGAAGAGGACAACTACCATCATGATGACAATGATAAAGATAACAACAAAAATGATGAAGAAGGCAACCCCTATGAAAATGATAACAACAACAATGAAAATGACAACCATCATCATAATCACAACAATAATGACAACAACATAATATTGAAGAAGACAACAACCATCGAATAACAACAACAACAACAATGATGACGATGATAACGGCAACAAATGCCATAGTGATAACATCAAAGGTAAAGATGATGATAACAATGACGAATGATGACAACCACTATCAGATTGATAACAGCAACAATGACAACGGACAAATAACTCTCACGATCACAACAACAATTCTAATGAGGACACCGACTAAGAGGACTTCCACCACTGACAATAATGATGTTCTTTTTCTTCTTTTTTTTTTTTTTTAAAACAATAACAACACCGATGAAGATGACAACTACCATCGATGTAACAACAATGACGTGACGAAAAGTGACAGCCACCTCAAAGATGACAATGACAACAACAATCACGACGACAACAGCAATGTGGACGTCATTATGAATAATTGTTAGTACCAGTATGTACCCAGACCCCTAACCTCCCCCCCCCCCCCCCTCTCCGAATCCCACACACCACCGACCTCTCAGATACCCTACAGACTGTTTCCCACTTGTTGCATAACCAGCCTGCTTCCCACCTGTCCTCCCCAACTCCCAACCAAAGCGCCAAAGCCTACACCCGCCATCCCAACAGGCCCCGCTTGACTCGCCGGCTCCACCTGGGGGCTTCATGAAAGCTAGTTTCCCGCCCTCAGATTGCTCGGAACGGCGCCAGTATAGCAACCCGACAACCTCTATCCCTCCTCAACGTTCTGATGGCCATCGCTCTGTTGCCATGGAAACTGACTGCCGCACCGGTAAGCGGTAAGCGACACCATCTGGCTGACATCACCGTGCAGGTGTTGATGCTTTGAACAGTTTCCACGTGTTCTTTCTTTTTTTTCTTTTCTTTTAATGTATTTCTTTATCTTCAATCTTTATTATCATAATTATCATCGTTATTATTAACATCATCATTATCATCATTATAACAGCCCAGCCAACTGCAGGAGGTGTTTTCGGGGGGGAATAGCTCAGGGGAAGTCAGCCCCGCAAAACATAATGACATGATGACAATGATAATAACAACAATGATGAAGGGGGGGGGGGGGGGGGGCATAGCTCAGGGGAAGTCAGCCCCGCAAAACATAACAACAATAAACAACTATTTACAGATCATACAGATCAAGTCATAAAATCCTACCCACACCTTTCAAGCTGAAAGGAGGCTATGCAGTGGACACTAGACACTCCCTTCATTTATCACCACTAGATTAAAAAATAAGAAAAGTATTTTTAAAAAAAAGAAGAAAAAAAACAACAACCCTAAATTAATAAAGAAACAAAAAAAAAGTACCCCCAAAATACACCTTAACAAAAAAAAGGCCACATGTATAAAAAAAGGCCACATGTATAAAAATGGACACTGTAGAAAGGGCAGTCAGCATCCACTCTAAACAGTGTATGCATGTCCACTACCCAGTGGCCTGAAAACAACCCCTAAAACGTTGGGAGGCTGTGTGTGTTCTACATGAGAACAGAATGCAGAATAGATTCCATACAAAACCCATCATTCCTTGACGTCATCATTTACTCTTAAACTGCAAAAAAAAAAAAAAGCATTTAAAACCAAGATTAAGGATAAGCGAGATAAAAAAAAAAGAAGAAAACTATAACCCATCTTCTTTTTCGACTTGTCAACACAACAAACTTTTCATTCTAGCTTTTCTCAACAATCGTTTACACAGGATCTTTATAACAATGCAAAGAGGTAAACAAGTTTCCACAGCCCAGGCAAATGTTGGGGAGCTAAACAGCCAAACAACTAAGTAGTCACAGGAAAGCCAAATCACCATTTCATTAAAGCAGTCACCAGTAAGCCACATTACCGTACTGCTCTGCAATCATCAGACAACAAAATCACCACCTACATAAACTGAAGACAAAGTTCCATAGTACTAAACTATCACTGGGAAGGCAAATTACCATACTACTACGGTTTCATTGGGCAACCAAATGACCACATCACCAATCACCCATTGGGGAGCCAATCACCCCATTTAGACTCCATGCAAACATCGGGAAGCCAGATTACCCTATGACCAACCTATCATTAGACAGCCAAATTACTGTATCACTATCCCAGTCATTCTGAAGTCAAATCACCAAATTACTAAGCGGCCATTGGGGGAGCAAAAATTACCCACACAGCGCGCAATCATTGGGAAACACCCAATTACAGTCTGACCAAGAAGTCACTGGAAAGCTAAAAATTAACATACTACAAAGCAGTCATTGGAAAGACAAACTATCCAATTTCAATGCAGTCATTTGGAGGCCAAACTGCCATACAACCAGACCTTCAACGGACTGCCAACATACCACGTTACAAAGCAGTCATTGGGGAGCCAAATCACCAGGTACAGAGTGGTCACTGGACAGTATAATCACCGTTTAACTAAGCATTGGTTGGGAAGCCAAGCTATTACCAAACGGTCACTGGACACTCAAACAACTTTTATCACAAAGCAACCATCATGGAACACAATGACCATGCTGCAAAACGGGTCATTGAAAAGCTAAATCGCTATGTTTTACAGCAGTCAGTTGAAAGCCAGATTACCAAATTAAAAAAAAAAAAAAAGCACTCACTACAAAGCCACCGAGAAATCAAATGACCACACTAGAAGTAATCATTGGGCAGCCAAATTTACTGTATCACTGGGTAGTCACTGAAATCAAATCAGAATACTCCCCCCCCTCCCCCCACTCCACAAGCACAGCACCTCTCTCTCCCCTATTCGGTCACGAACATTGTACACCTACATCCACTACCATCCCTGTTACCATGATTCACATGCATCCAAACAGGCACACACTTATACATACACACACACACACACACACACACACACACACACACACACTTATCCATGTAGACCTACATTCAAAAGATTTCTCTACCCCCAGGCTGAAGGTCCCTCCCCCCCTCCCCCTTCCAACTTCCTTTCCCCCTTCTATTCCCCACCCCATCCCCCCAACCCCTACCTCACCCTCCTTACCCTTCCAACCTCCATCACTCCCTCTCTTTATCTTCCTCTGTCTCTAAGTATGTCTGCCTTTCACGGTCTATGTGTCTCCCTTAAATTTCCCTGCCCTCCCCCCCCCCCCTCTCCTCCCCCCTTGCCCCCCCCCCCCCCCCCCCCCCCACATATATATATGGATGTCTACACACACTTCCATCCCTTACACACAATCATGTATACACTTACTTACATGCATTACATCTTCATTTTGTCTTCATTGTTGTTGTTTGTTATTTTCTTTCTTTCTTTTTTTGAAAAAAGAAAGATTTATAGTGCTACGCTTGTACAAGATCTACAATTGAAATGTGTATTTTTCTTTCTCGTCTTTCTCTCTGTGTGTGTGTGTGTGTGTGTGTGTGTGTGTGTGTGTGTGTGTGTGTGTGTGTGCATGCGTGCGTGTGTGCGTGAGTGCGTGCGTGCTTGTGCGTGTGCATGTGTGTGTGAGAGACTAATATTTCTCATCCTGATGATAATGATGCTACATTACTTAAGCTGCATTTTTGATTAATAACTTTCCATGAGTAATTTTGTTTTCCTAATCAGTTATTTTATTCATACTTGTGTAATTTTTCATACACAGTTACGAATGTTTCATGATTCTTAGCAATGATGCTATCACATCATTATTGTAAGTGCTTTTTTGTTGTTGTTGTCTTTTGTAATTAAATTAACATTTTCACCAAGCATAAACTCGAAAAACAATTCAAATCTGAACAGATCTTAACTGATAAATGTTCTTCAATATTACGTTTCATAAGCACACCTGCATCTTGTACATATTTAAAGGGTGCAGCTACTTGCCAAAATAAAACAACAACAAAAAACAGTCATTTCTTACACCCCCAACCTGATCTCTCATTATGTTCCTCTTTGGTCTATCATACCTAATATACAGTCTGTCTGTCTCTCTCTCTCTCTCACCACTGTTTCCCCCTTGGTGCAGCAAATCCCTTGCCTGTCTCTTTCCCTCCTTGTGTTCCACTGATCAAGAGTTACTCCCTTGGGTCTCTTCCCCCTGACATCCCCCCCCCCCCCCCATCCCACCCCCCTCATCTCCAACCAAAACCCTCTGCTCTAGCACTGCTGTGCTTAAGATGCTGACCAATGAAATTCACTTTTACATAGAGTAACCCCACGATGCAGGCTCAAAATGTACCAAGCACGCAGGCAACAACGAACAGTTTTACCAGAAACCAAGTTTGGGTTTTTAAAAAAAATTATTGTTGTTAATAATGGATTTTGTAATCATACACGGAGATCTGAACAAAGAAGAGTATGAAAAGAAGAATGTTTCAAGATGTTGGGAATATAAGAGCATTCAAGTCTTTTCGTACAAAGAAATTACTTGCTGTTATATAAGTTCAAAACCCAACACAAGCACATTGGATTAGTTCAATGGCTCTCCTTTGCTTCTTTCTCTCCATTCTGCTACACACAGGCACAGACATTCACACGACACATACTTCATTTTTCTGTGCCACACTGCAAATTTTTTCAACTATCAGTTATTTCATCGGTGAAAAAAATCCAACACGTGTCTGACATCTCAAACAGATGTCACCGCGCAATTCTGAAGGTCAGCATCTTTTCAAAACGCTCTCATAATGACATCATAATGTATGCGACCTTAACGCAAGAAAGCAAGTTTGCGACATTAAAGACGGTGGATCCAATGACATCCAATTGCCTCTGTCATTAACCAGACACGGCTAATTAACCTTGGGGTTTCTTTTCTTGCAGTCATATGAGCCGTTCCCTTCCAAAGACCTCATAACGAAGAGCATTGTGGAGACAGAACACATGCATGCAAGCGCGTGAATATGCGCATGATGATCAGTTCAATATTTTTAGAAAATGGTGACGGAAGTCGAAGGGGAAGAAAGAAAAGAAACATGGTTGCCTGCACTTGCATTTTTACACTACAAGGGCACCTGGGAGAACACAAACCCCCTTCAAGGTCGAACGGATCCTGACGTTGTCTTTGGGTTCACCAAGAATCCAAGCCAAAACATCACGGACATGTCCTTGGGCCACCCATTCCATCTTTCCCTCAAGGTTAATTTAAAATCCAGTTCATTAGTTTTAGCTTATCTAGCTGACAGACAAAGAGACAGACCGACAGACAGACAGACACTGGTGCAAACATCGCCTACTCACTGGGGTTGATGCGCTTGGTGGCCTGTCACAAGACCTGGACTTCTAAGTGACGATCGACATTATCCTGTGACTACCTAGGTGTGTGCTGCTTCACACATCATCAGTCCAGACTGAGATGGCCGTGTGTGTGTGGTGTGCATGCACACAACAACGTGTGCAGTCTTCCCTCCCCCTCCCCCCTCCCCCCCCCCCCCCCCCCCCCCCCCCCGAACCTAATTAATGAGTTTTCAACAGTGTTCAGATTTACCCACTTAAAGGACCCCTATCTATTACTACAGAGTAGAATGCTTGTTACCATACACATGACTTTTCATTCCTACACACTTTCTCTTTGTTAACCAGCATAATCCGATACAACCACCCCCACTATTCTGGACTTTCAAAGCGAATAAAATCCACAGAACTGATTATTCGGTGCCAGAGGGAGTTGTATCCTTTTCTTTCAGAAATCAGCAGGAGGACTCTGGTCTTTACTCATTTTTTGAGAGATAAAGATCCCCCCCCCCCCCCCCCCACTAGAAGTCTGCAGTGTACCTTTTCTTTCAGACATCAACACAGACAGAAGTCGTCCTATTCAAAGTTTACTGTCACATCTATTTTCTGTTAGTGGTTCCATCCTTGGTGCCTGCTAAGTGGCATGGTGCCAGGAAGATCTAAACTGATTCCAGTTATGATTACCTGTACCGAAACCTGAGTGAAACGTCTGAATTATTCTTCACTAAGTTTTAATGTCATTAAAACGATACATCAACAAAGGCAGCATGTTACGGGTGTTTTACATGAGAATTAGGAGCCAGGATTTCATAGACGATGAAAAAATAGAACCTGGATATGTACACTGTCTTTTCTACCTAACAGTTCTCTTTTCTTTTACAATGATCGGAAAATAAACTTGTCACAATGAAGGAGACGGTTACTGTAATTTAATTTTCTTTTTCTGTTTTTTAAAATTTTTTTAAAATCATATCTAACAAAATCACACGATAAAATCTAATACAGCACTGATCATGTGTGTTTATGTGGCTGCACTGCACAACAAATCAACAACCACCCGTTTTATTGATAGGCTAATCCTTGAAATTTTGTTTCTGAACTGCTTTTTTTGAGATTCCATTTTCCACCCATACATCATATTTTTCCGTTTAATTTATTTCGGTCAACGACAGAAAGAGGAATGGATAACAGGCATTCATAGAACCTATCATTTTAACAAGGGGTACAGAAACAGACACTGCAAACTTGTGTCAAGACATGCACCAGAACCACCGAGAAAGCTAAGAAAGATGTTCTTAAACTCTGACCAATGACATGAATGGAAACCTGGAACTCTTGAGATGTCTGATAAATAAACAAATATCACACACACACACACACACACACACACACACCTCTCTCTCTCTCTCTCTTGACCAGTTGACTGAAAGTTCAGTGAAGTGAAGAGAATCAAACAGGAACACTGACCAGCCTGTCTACTCTCCACAAGAGGAGATACACTGACGGTGGACATTAACCGCTTCATAGCTGCTGTCATCAGTCTGTGCAGAGACAAAAGTTTCGAAAACACAGGACTCCCTCAAAAAACACTTTTAACGGCACCTTAGTGCTGGCAAAAACATGAAATCCCAGGCTTCTGTCAACGACCTATCAGACCCGTTCACCCTAAAACCGCTACTGGAGTACTTTTAAAACACAATCAGCACATTTTCTACAAAGTGTGTGAATACACATTTTCAAATTTTAAGAAAGTAGGGGTGAGGTAAGGAGGTGAGGTAACCCCCCCCCCCCCCCCCCCCCCCTGATATCACAGGAACTGTGGTCACTGTGGTTGTTTCAAAGTATCAGCATGCCATCGTTGACAAGACGCATCCAGATGCGATTTCTTACATAAGAGTTAGCAAGAGTTGTCATTCTTTGGGCATGGCACACTAACACAAAGGTTACACACCACAAGTGCTATGGCTGCTCAAGAACTTCCATCTCCACATTTCTGTTCTTTTTTTGTTTGATTGGGTTTTTTTTTTGTGACAACTTTTCTTCAGTTAGTTGTATCCATCGTAATTTCACCAAATGTGTACAAAATACAGCGAACCTCAATGGTAAACAAGTCTGTCATATACATGACAGTATGTAGCTTCAAGGATTTTTTTTTTTTTTTTTTGTGCCCACGGTTATGTGAAGCAGAACATGCATCTCCTTCGCTAAAATACTGGGACAATCTGACGTTTCACGTACCCTGCTTACTGACCTAGCCTACAGGAACATACCCTACAGTTTTTCATGAATTGAAAATCCAAACCTTAACCTCAAAACGTTATAAAAAAAAAAGAGATTCAAGGTGTCCATCACTGACCAGCGACGTTCATCCTGTATCTGAAAAACACTGAAACCAACAACCACCTTCATCAACCACCTTCATCAACCACCTTCATCAACCAAGCTTCTCACCTTGTTCAGAGATGTTCCACCTGATATGATCTTTGGGTTTCTGAGGGAGATTAACATTTTTCATCTGATCTAAGATTTTACAGAAAAAAGATTTTTAACCAAATTTCCAGAGTGGTTCAAGGTGTATTTTAAAGGGTTGCGTGAATGAGGTTTTTTCCCCCCGCCCAATGACTTGCGAGTTGACGTCAACAAGCTGACAGCCCTGATTTGACCCTTGGTGGATGGCTGGGCTGTAAGCAACTAACTATCATCATTATCGTCACCATTACCAACCTTGGGAAAAAGACGACTTCCACGACAGCGAAGTCCTGCATCAGCACGTCTCTCTCAGGCTTGGAGGACAGGCCTCCTATACTCTGACCGATGCCCAGCTGAATGGCCTGCTGCAGCTCTGAGGTGGGTTTCTGCACACCACAACAACAGCATCGCATGTCAATCACCGACAGGCAATTCATGTGAAGCAACCTGTGTAACCAGGTCGTCCAGACTAATGCACACTGTACTTGAATAAAAGGTCAGACTTCTCTCTCTCTCTTGTGTTCCTCTCTCTCCCCTTTCTCTTTGATAATGTAAGCTCACTCCTTTGTGCATTCCACAATGTATCAAGTAAGTTCATACTCCCCTCTCTGTCTGTCTGTCTGTCTGTCTGTCTCTCTCCCCCTCTCTTCCTCTTCTCTCTGATAACATAAGCTCACTCCTAATTCTGTTGCATTCCAGAATGCGTTAATCAAGTTCATACTTACTCCAACTTTCCGTTCTCTCATCAACAGTCAGCAGGTGGACAGTTCTGTTGTGAGGACGATTCTGCTCTTGTTGGCGGCAGTTAGCTGCTGATTTGTCATTAAGATTGGGACAGGAGTTGGGGGCGGTGGGGGGAGGGAAGGAGGGGATGTCACTCTGATGGTGTTCAGTGGCTCTGTTCTGATCCAACACACACAGGACTCCATCTACCAAGCCCCCCCCCCCAGCTGATGACAATCAATGCTTAGCGGTGGAGCCCGCGTGGACAGTTTGATGCCAGTGACTCTGAAACAAATTCAGCACAGGGGCAGATGTGGAGATGACATGAAAACTGAAGTTCCCCAGGACAGCAGGGAACAGAACTGGAGTCTTCTGTTTTCGATGATGACAACGACGAGATCGAGGATGATCCAGTTGATGCCATATCAGGAGTTAGTTCCCTTGAGTTAGTTCCCTTCTGCTCTGAGACTAAAGGACAGGGCTGTGCTCTAAGCTTTCCTTTCATGATCTGTCACGGCATCACTTACACCTAAGAGACACAACAGGAGGCGGACGTCGGACCAGGAGGCAGGTGGGACTGTTGGAACCAAATGTATGAGTTGAGGGATGGCCATGGATTTTAGGGTCAAACAGTTGAGCCTTGTGCCTTGTCTGTCGTTTTCTGATCGCACTTTTGCTTTCCCTCACAGGCTTCGTACAGTCAACCTGTCGGGCAATGTTGCAGACTGACTCACTCAGCCAGTCTGTCTGCATGTCTGTCCAGTTCTCATCACAAACCACTTCATTTCACCTTATCATTTTTCTTCTTTTCTTTTTTTTTTGTCACCAAACACACTGAAAACAAGACAAACACTTTTCCGAAGTGCATCGTTTCTCCGGCAAATCTGCTCTTCAGCTGTTGCTTAATTAACTGGTCATTACAAAACACAGTTAGAAAATAAGGGCAGGGGTGGTGGTTGGGTGGGGGTGGGGGTGGGGGTGAAGGGTGATTGTGGCCAGTGAAACACATGTATCAACAACTGAATTTAGTTTATATGGCTTACAACCCCAGTGTGTGTGTGTGTGTACACATCAAGTTTGTACAACTGAACTCACTCTATAGGGCTTACAACCCCAGTGTGTGTTGTGTGTACACATCAAGTTTGTACAACTGAACTTACTCTATAGGGCTTACAACCCCAGTGTGTGTGTGTGTGTGTGTGTGTACACATCAAGTATGTACAACTGAACTTACTCTATAGGGCTTACAACCCCAGTGTGTGTGTGTGTGTGTGTGTGTACACATCAAGTTTGTACAACTGAACTTACTCTATAGGGCTTACACACAGTCTGCGTGTACCTGTAGACATCAAACTACCAGGCAACGTCTGATACCTGGAGTCTCTGGA
>CM031624.1:1818482-1825982 GCA_018398815.1 Conus ventricosus | reverse complement strand
GGGCCACTGTGCCACACTACTACAACTGCAGTGGGCCACTGTGCCACACTACTACAACTGCAGTGGGCCACTGTGCCACAGTCACACTACTACAACTGCAGTGGGCCACTGTGCCACACTACTACAACTGCAGTGGGTCACTGTGCCACACTACTACAACTGCAGTGGGCCACTGTGCCACACTACTACAACTGCAGTGGGCCACTGTGCCACAGTCACACTACTACAACTGCAGTGGGCCACTGTGCCACAGTCACACTACAACAACTGCAGTGGGCCACTGTGCCACACTACTACAACTGCAGTGGGCCACTGTGCCACACTACTACAACTGCAGTGGGCCACTGTGCCACACTACTACAACTGCAGTGGGCCACTGTGCCACAGTCACACTACTACAAACTGTAGTGGGCCACTGTGCCACAGTCACACTACTACAACTGCAGTGGGCCACTGTGCCACAGTCATACTACTACAACTGCAGTGGGCCACCGTGCCACAGTCACACTACTACAACTGCAGTGGGCCACTGTGCCACAGTCACACTACTACAACCTGCAGTGGGCCACTGTGCCACAGTCACACTACTACAACTGCAGTGGGCCACTGTGCCACAGTCACACTACTACAACTGCAGTGGGCCAATGTGCCACACTACTACAACTGCAGTGGGACACTGTGCCACAGTCACACTACTACAACTGCAGTGGGCCACTGTGCCACAGTCACACTACAACAACTGCAGTGGGCCACTGTGCCACAGTCACACTACAACTGCAGTGGGCCACTGTGCCACAGTCACACTACTACAACTGCAGTGGGCCAATGTGCCACACTACTACAACTGCAGTGGGCCACTGTGCCACAGTCACACTACTACAACTGCAGTGGGCCACTGTGCCACAGTCACACTACTACAACTGCAGTGGGCCACTGTGCCACAGTCACACTACTACAACTGCAGTGGGCCACTGCAGTGGGCCACTGTGCCACACTACTACAACTGCAGTGGGCCACTGTGCCACAGTCACACTACTACAATCATCACTACAGCACCACCTCAGCCTGACGCCCTCCTTCAGCATAGCAGCTGACACAGGAGGGGGGGTGGAGGGTGTGGGGGTGGGAGGGGGTCTCACTGACATGGAGCAGAAGAGACACCACACCAATAAAAAAAAAGTTCTGGAACAGGACGTCTTTAATTTAAACAGGGGAAAGTCTGTACTGGGAAGGTCTTGGGGAAACTGAGGTTTCACGTGTTAGAAGCCAGTGCAATGAGAAAGAATATGGAACAGACTGCAGCCGTTCCTAAACGCAAGGCAAAGCACAGAATGAACACATAAACCAAGTTGTAACAGTAAGGCAAGCTTCATTATGCAGTGCAAACCCAACAACTTTAATTTTAGACGAAAAGGTTTCTTCCGACGTCATGAAACGGCTTTGTATGTAAAAGAATTGTCAATGATTCCGCAAAGACAATAAGGACAAACAGATTACGTGACAAAACACGACGCATTTCAACCTCTAAGGCCTTCTTCTTCAGGTGAAACAAACAACGTTCAGGACAAAGAAAACCAAGAACGAGTAATCATTTCTCTTCTCATATTCAGCGCAGTATGAGACATGGTTGCTCGTTCTTCGTTTTGGCACAATATGAGAAGACAAGTGATAGCTCGTTCTTCGTTTTCATTGTCCTGAACGTTGTTTGTTTCACCTGAAGAGGACCTCAAGAGGTTAAAACGTGTCGTGTTTATCTTGTCCTCTGTTTCATCCGCACCGTCTTGCAGAATTGCCAACAATTCTTTCTAAAAGCGTGTTTCAATGTCCACCTCCAGTCAGTCACCTCACTTTGAAAGTGACAAACAGCAGGCCAAAAATGCACACTGCGAACACTTCCTGGTTAGCAGGCAGCATGTCCAAAGTCATGCTGACTACGGTCAAGGCAGTACTGCATTGAGTACCTCTGTCTCCACCGTTTGTGCATTTCAATGCTGACAGCTATCACTCAAGGGAGTACTGTTTTGTGCGTTTCTGTTCGCCGTTTGAATGTAACATCTGAAGAAGTGATATTTGTCCAAAAAAAAATTCATTGATTTGTCTTGTATACAAAATCAGCATTACTTTACAACTTGTTTTGTGCGTTTATTTGAATTCCCCCCTGCTGAAAGAGTGAAGAGCATGGTGGGGGGAAGAAGTGAAGATGAAAAAAACAAAACAAAAAAAAACCCACCCGAAGGTGTGTGTGGAACCCAGAAAAGTACTGACTTCAACTGCAAAAAACAACCAGCTGGGACCAATCCTGCACCCACCCTTGGAAGCCAAGATGAAGTGAACATATTTACGTACACCACAGCTAGTCAGTGAGTTATCGTGTTTGATTATTCAAATGTTTTCCTTCATAATATATATATAAAAGGCGAAAGCTTGGAATATATGAACATTTGTGGAGTGGGAATGGAATTGCGGATTTGACTACTTTTGGTGTTTTTCTCTAATGACTACATCCGGCACTTGACAGCCTTGAGTGGTGCTCAGTATCGCAGTCTACAGCTTTTACTTCAAATATATAAATATATATATATATATATATACAGCCTACTGCCCTGGGGCTCCTTCTCAGATACTGTTGGAACATATACATTCAGATGCTTCTGTCTATTCTGCTGAACTTACTACTCTGGTACTGGCTTTGAAGATAATCTCACATTCTTCGAAGAGGGACTTTCTGGTTCTGTCGGATTCGCTGTCAGCTTCGGAGGCCATAGCTGGCCGCAACCTTCAACATCCAGAACTTTTACTTTTTTTTGAACTTTTTAGCAAGTTGAAGGCGGACGGTTACAACATTACTCTTGCTTGGGTTCCTGGTCATGTTGGCATGGGCGGGAACAAAATGGTTGATCGTTTAGCCAAGAACGCCACAAGAGAGAAACTGTCCAAAACTTATATCCCCTGCTCAGATGTGAAACCCAAATTAACGATTAGTGAGAGACCTCTGGCAGGAGGATTGGAAAACACAGACGAATAACAAACTCTTTCAGATCCGTGCAAACCTTAAGGACTTCCTCCCATCTACGTCGGGTGGTCGTAAAGAGGAAACGGTTCTGTGCCGCTGCACACCGCCATTCGTATTTTACCCATTCTTACCTTTTTAAAGAGTGAAGAAGCTCCGTGGTGCATTCCATGTCATGCGCCACTCACAATGAAACATGTTCTTTTAGAGTGTTGGGACTTGCACGATGTGAGACACAAACATTTTACAGCGGAGTCCATGAAGATCCTGTTCAGGGATGTCCGCCAGACGTGATCCTGAGTTTTTGAGAGAGATTAACATTTTTCATCTGATTTAAGATTTTACGGCAGAAAGATTTTTAACACAGTTTTCTGGTGCGTTGTACACGATGTCATTTAACGAGATGTGTGAAAAGTTTGTTTTTTTTTAAATGACTGGTGAGTTGATTTTAACGTGGTGACAGCCCTGATGTGGCCCTTTGCGGTCGGCTGGGCTATAAGCAACATTATCTATCTTATCTTATCTTACCTCTCTTACATTAACATATGCGCAACCCATGTGAGCTATGTGCAAGGCTGTGCTTTAGCTTTCGAGGAAATCATGTTAAAAAATTTGGGTTTTTAAAAAAACAACAACAACAACATTGGCTTCTTGAGGGCTCACAAACCTGCTTTAGTTCCACAGGAGAGAATGCAAAGCGTGCGCGCGCATGCGCCCGTGTGTTGTGTGTGTGTGTATGTGTGTACGTGCGTGCATGCGTGCGTGCCTGTGTGGGTGTTCACGAGAGAGAGAGAGAGAGAGAGAGAGAGGAGAGAGAGAGAGAGAGAGAGAGAGAATGAAAATGAGTCAGAGTGTGTGTGTGTGTACACGAGAGAGAGAGAGAGAGAGAGAGAGAGAGAGAGAGAAGAGAGAGAGAGAGAGAGAGAGAGAGAGAGAGAAAGAGAGAGAGAATGTGAGTGAGTGAGTGTGTGTGTGTGTATACACGAGAGAGAGAGAGAGAGAGATGGAGAGAGAGAGAGAGAGAGAGAGAGAGAGAGAGAGAATGTGAGTGTGTGTGTGTGTGTTGTGTGTTGTGTGTGTGTGTGTGTGTGTGTGTCCACACGTATGTGTGTGCAAATGCACATGCATGCATATATGCATATCCTTCTCTCAGTGGAGGGAGAGGGTATAAAAAAAAACAAAGCACAGCAAAGGTGTGTGTGTGTGTGTGTGTGTGTGTGTGTGTGTGTGTGTGTGTGTGTGTGTTCAGAGCATGCTATCAAAAACCAAAATACACCACCAGCGCATTGTTTGGAAAACTGATCCACATGAATCCTTCAATGTTGGGCCACGCACATTCTCCGCTGACAGCCAGCCTAATTCCATGCGAAGAACTGTGCTGTGACGACCAGTGTAGACAACTCTATTCAATCGACGACCAGTATAGACAACTCTATTCAATCGGCGACCATATAGACAACTCTATTCAATCGACGACCAGTATAGACAACTCTATTCAATCGACGACCAGTATAGACAACTCTATTCAATCGACGACCAGTATAGACAACTCTGTTCAATCGGCGACCAGTACGACAACTCTATTCAATCAACGACCAGTATAGACAACTCTATTCAATCGGCGACCAGTACAGACAACTCTATTCAATCGGCGACCAGTACAGACAACTCTATTCAATCGACGACCAGTATAGACAACTCTGTTCAATCGGCGACCAGTACAGACAACTCTATTCAATCGACGACCAGTATAGACAACTCTGTTCAATCGGCGACCAGTATAGACAACTCTATTCAATCGGCGACCAGTACAGACAACTCTATTCAATCGGCGACCAGTACAGACAACTCTATTCAATCGACGACCAGTATAGACAACTCTGTTCAATCGGCGACCATACAGACAACTCTATTCAATCGACGACCAGTATAGACAACTCTGTTCAATCGGCGACCAGTATAGACAACTCTATTCAATCGCGACCAGTATAGACAACTCTGTTCAATCGGCGACCAGTATAGACAACTCTATTCAATCGGCGACCAGTATAGACAACTCTATTCAATCGACGACCAGTATAGACAACTCTATTCAATCGGCGACCAGTATAGACAACTCTATTCAATCGGCGACCAGTATAGACAACTCTATCAATCGACGACCAGTATAGACAACTCTATTCAATCGACGACCATATAGACAACTCTATTCAATCGGCGACCAGTATAGACAACTCTATTCAATCGGCGACCAGTATAGACAACTCTATTCAATCGACGACCAGTATAGACAACTCTATTCAATCGACGACCAGTACAGACAACTCTATTCAATCGACGACCAGTATAGACAACTCTATTCAATCGGCGACCAGTATAGACAACTCAAATTCAATCGGTGACCAGTATAGACAACTCTATTCAATCGCGACCAGTATAGACAACTCTATTCAATCGGTGTTGCTGTTCCTAGTATCTTCCATCCTGACCTCTTCCACCTCCTTGGTCGGCACCTCGCAACTAGTCATCATTTTCATCCATTCCCCCCCCCCCCCCCCCGTTAGGTTTGTACTGACATGTCATTCATTTCTGTCGCTAATAAACAGGCACAAAACTTTTTTCTTTCTTTCTTTCTTTCTTCTCTTTTCCTTTTTTTTTGTTTACTTATTTCTTCTCCTTTTTTTTCTTTAAAAAAAAAAAGTTTAATCTGTTCAGTTGTGTGTATATGTTCCTATTTGTCAAGGTTGTCTCATTTCCCCATCCTGTATTCTTAGCACTGTCAACACAGACCCTCGTTCTGCTCTATGTGCCCAGCTGACACTGCAGTCACAGCACTGAAATTCCCTCAGACAATTGATTTTGACCATTTTGAATTCATTTTCCTTAAAAGCCTAAATCCGACAGTGACTAAATTTTTTGTACAGTGAAACAGAGCTATCTTTTACCTTCTTGATGATAAATGCTTTAAAAGTCAAAATCATTATTTTGGTGTTGTTCGATCGAGTTGAAAATAACATACTTCAACATGGAGCGATGATTCAGTGCTTGCTGAAGACACCAACGGGTTTGTTCCTTCTCTTCAAATTAACCAATGAAATCGACTGTTAGTAGCCTGCTAACTGTATAAATATGACGTAGGAAGGACAGTATGTGTTACGCTGACGCCACTGATTAAATATTCTCCAGGAAATTCGGTCATATTCATTTTCAGAAGACCGTCGCTATCATTCTCCAGCCACATGTCCCCCAGCGACAGATCACTTGCCGCAAGTATTTTCGCCCCACGTCGCCAAGTGGTAATCGAGTGCCGCGATCGTTCCGCAGCGTGTTCTGGAAAAAGTTAACACTGTCTTCCCCCCCCCCCCCCCCTTTCAGTCCCTAAGTACATCCCAACTCCTCCCTCTTTGATCCCCATCTCAACTTTCTTCACTTCATGTCTATTCCTAATTTATGTCTTTGTCAATTCATTTGTGCATCTCTCTCTCTTCAAGCCTTAGAAAGTGGTGGTGGTGGTGTTTGTGGCAGGGGTGAGCGGGATGGGTTTGGAGGATGGGGAGGGTGGGGGGGGGGGGGGGGGGTTTAGTGTTCTTGTCACAAAAAAGTAAAAACAGACGAAGGCTGAACAAAAGGGGAGATTATATTGGCAACGCACCCTGCGACCCACAAACACTTCTCTTTTTCCCCTGCCGTGTCCCCGGCAAAAGACACACAAAAGGCAAGAGGACAGAGGAAAAGGGAGAGCGCGACCTCCAAGCACACAACAGGCAACTGACTCAGTGACTGCCTTGGTGTGTACAGATGGCCAGATAGATTGAACCCTTTGAGGAAGACCCTCACCCCACACAAGCCCAGCCGAAAAAGACGAGGCAAGGGAGACAATGACAGACCCACAGGCTGGCTCCACTGCAGGCTGGATGGCCTTACTGAATGAAGAGCGGACTCTTAGTCTGCTATAGGTTCAGCCCAATTCCTGCCCCAACTCCCCACCCCAGCACACACACACACACTTTTCATGTTTCATTGTTATTCAATGTCTCTTTGTCTTTTATGTTCCTTGATCACCAGACTGTCATATCACAGCATTACACCATTTCCTATTTGAACATTTGTGTACATCCCCTTCTCTTACTCCGGTCCTTTCCTTCTAATATAATGTGTGTGTGTTGTGTGTGTGTGTGTGTGTGTGTGTGTGTGTGTGTGTGTGTGTGTGTGGTGTGTGTGTGCGTGTGTGTGTTGTGTGTGTTGTGTGTGTGTGTGTGTGTGTGTGTGTGTGTGTGTGTGTGTGTGTGTGTGTTGTGTGTGTGCATGCGTGCGTACGTGCGTGCGTGCATGTGTGTGCGTGCATGTGTGTGTGTGTGCTGTGTGTGTGTATGTGTGTGTGGAGAGAGAGAGAGTGTGTGTGTGTGTGTATGTGTGTGTGTGTATGTGTGTGTGTGTGTGTGTGTGTGTGTGTGTGTGTGTGTGTGTGTGTGTTCAACTGTGTGTGAGTG
>CM031624.1:1795982-1805982 GCA_018398815.1 Conus ventricosus | reverse complement strand
CAACAAGCAAATGCATACTTCTGGCTTTATTCTTGCCTTCCTTTCAAAGCTGGGACAAGCCAAATTGCATGTTTGGGTTAAAAAAAAAAAATTTATGACCAGACCCCCGACCGTGGGCTTGTCTCACTGCAGGACTGCCGGAAACTGTAATTAACATTCTTAATTTGAGAGTCGTCACAAAAAACACTTCACGTTGCAATAGAAACCGAATACGCAGTCTTAGTACACTTTATGTTGCAACAGAGCCGAATACCGCAGTCTCTAGAACACTTCATGTTGCAATAGGCCGAATACCGCAGTCTCTAGAACACTTCCATGTTGCAATAGAGCCGAATACCGCAGTCTCTAGAACACTTCATGTTGCAACAGAGCCGAATACCGCAGTCTCTAGAAGTAGAACCCCTTCATGTTGCAATAGAGCCGAATACCACAGTCTCTAGAACATGCACGCTGCAACAGAGCCCAATAAACCCCAGTCTCTAGAACACTGCACGTTGCAAAGAGCTGAATACCGCAGTCTCTAGAACACTGCACGCTGCAATAGAGCTGAATACCGCAGTCTCTAGAACACTTCATGTTTTCAACAGAGCCGAAAACCGCAGTCTCTAGAAATAGAACACTTCATGTTGCAATAGAGCCGAATACCACAGTCTCTAGAACACTGCACGCTGCAACAGAGCCCAATACAGAGCTGCCAACCCGTCATGCGGCTTACAGTAGCATTTCACAATTTTCACAGTAGCATTTCCAATTTGACAGTAGCAACTTAATTTTGCGCGCGTTCTAAAAGAAATCGGGCCTAAACCAGTTTTACGGCCCCCATTAAAGCTACAGTATCTTTAGTATATCTATAAATGTTATTATACAGAGATGAAGCAGAGGAAGAGGGCAAATTGTAAAAAAAATCTACGTGCTCAGTAAAACCGAAAGCGGGGAAAAGCAGTTCCGACAGACCGATAGAGACGTTACTTGCGCTGTCCAAACAAAACGAAAGTATATTCGAATTTTTTGTTTCGCCGTAGCAATTTAATGATCGTAGTAGCGTCGTAGCAAGCATTCTCTTGGCGTAGCAAACTACGGCGATATCGTAGCAGTTGGCAGCTATGCGAATACCGCAGTCTCTAGAACACTGCACGTTGGTTAAGAGCTGAATACCGCAGTCTCTAGAACACTGCACGCTGCAATAGAGCTGATACCGCAGTCTCTAGAACACTTCACATTGCAATACAGCCGAATACCGCAGTCTCTAGAACACTGCACGCTGCAATAGAGCCGAATACCGCAGTCTCCAGAACACTGCACGCTGCAATAGAGCCGAATACCACAGTCTCTAGAACACTTCACGTTGCAATAGAGCCGAATACCGCAGTCTCTAGAACACTTCACGTTGCAATAGAGTAGAATACCACAGTCTCTAGAACACTTCATGTTGCAACAGAGGAATACCGCAGTCTCTAGAACACTGCACACTGCAACAGGCTGAATACCGCAGTCTCTAGAACACTTCATGTGCAACAGAGCCAAATACCGCAGTCTCTAGAACACTTCATGCTGCAACAGAGCGAATACCGCAGTCTCTAGAACACTTCACGTTGCAACAGAGCCAATACCACAGTCTTACAGCACTCCATGTTGCAATAGAGCCGAATACCGCAATCTCTAGAACACTGCACGTTGCAATAGAGCCGAATACCGCAGTCTCTTGAACACTTCACATTGCAATAGAGCCAAAAACGACAGTCTCTAGAACACTGCACGTTGCAATAGAGCCGAATACCGCAATCTCTAGAACACTTCATGTTGCAATAGAGCCAAAAACAAGAGTCTCTAGAACACTTCACATTGCAATAGAGCCAAATACCGCAGTCTCTAGAACACTTCACGTTGCAACAGAGCCGAATACCGCAGTCTCTAGAACACTTCATGTTGCAACAGAGCCGAATACCGCAGTCCTCTAGAACACTGCACGTTGCAATAGAGCCGAATACCACAGTCTCTAGAACACTTCACATTGCAATAGAGCCAAAACGACAGTCTCTAGAACACTGCATGCTGCAATAGAGCCGAATACCGCAGTATCTAGAATACTTCATGTTGCAACAGAGCCGAATACCGCAGTCTCTAGAACACTTCATGTTGCAACAGAGCCGAATACCGCAGTCTCTAGAACACTTTACGTTGCCACAGCCAAATACCGCAGTCTCTAGAACACTTCATGTTGCAATAGAGTAGAATACCGCAGTCTCTAGAACACTTCACGTTGCAATAGAGCCAAAAACGAGTCTCTACAACACTGCACGCTGCAATAGAGCTGAATACCGCAGTCTCTAGAACACTTCATGTTGCAACAGAGCCGAAAATCCGCAGTCTCTAGAACACTTCATGTTGCAATAGAGCCGAATACCGCAGTTCTAGAACACTTCATGTTGCAATAGAGTAGAATACCGCAGTCTCTAGAACACTTCACGTTGCAATAGAGCCAAAAACGAGTCTCTAGAACACTGCAATAGAGCCGAATACCGCAGTCTCTAGAACACTTCACATTGCAACAGAGCCAATTACCGCAGTCTCTAGAACACTTCACGTTGCAACAGAGCCAAATACCGCAGTCTCCAGAACACTTCATGTTGCAACAGAGCCAAATACCGCAGTCTCTAGAACTCTTTACGTTGCAACAGAGCCAAATACCGCAGTCTCTAGAACACTTCATGTTGCAACAGAGCCGAATACCGCAGTCTCTAGAACACTTCATGTTGCAATAGAGCCGAATACCGCAGTCTCTAGAACACTTTACATGCAATAGAGCCGAAATACAGCAATCTCTAGAACACTTCACGGTGCAATAGAGTAGAATACCGCAGACTCTAGAACACTTCACGTTGCAATAGAGCCGAATACCGCAGTCTCTAGAACACTGCACGCTGCAATAGAGCCGAATACCGCAGTCTCTAGAACACTTCATGTTGCAATAGAGCCGAATACCGCAGTCTCTAGAACACTGCACGTTGCAATAGAGCCGAATACCGCAGTCTCTAGAACACTTCACATTGCAATAGAGCCGAATACAGCAGTCTCTAGAACACTTCATGTTGCAACAGAGCCAAATACCGCAGTCTCTAGACACTTCATGTTGCATAGAGCCGAATACCGCAGTCTCTAGAACACTTCATGTTGCAATAGATCCGAATACCGCAGTCTCTAGAACACTTCATGTTGCAATAGAGTTGAATACCGCAGTCTCTAGAACACTTCACGTTGCAATAGAGCCGAATACCGCAGTCTCTAAAATGCATCTGACAAGTTCCACCCCGCTCCAAGAACATCACAACTGCTTCCCGTCCAGCCGTCATGTTGTGTACGACTGACGCGGGTCATGAAAGCCAAAGAAAGGGTCACTGTACAAGGTGTGGGCTGAAAACTAATGAAGACACCTCTGTTTGTTGGGAGGGAATGGGGCAAGGAAACAAGTCTGGCTCTGTGATTTCTACTGTAGAACTTGATTCCTGGACCTAGCACACAGATAGAGGAGGCTGATGGAGAGAGAGAGGGAGAGAGAGAGAGAGAGAGAGAGAGAGAGAGAGAGAGAGAAGAGAGACAAGACAAGACAAAATTCTATATTTACGAGGATAATAGATAAGCACTGATGTGCTTTTTTACATCCAGTCCTCGCCCTGACAAGGGTCAACAATGCAAAATCAGGATGAGGCAACAAAAGAACCATGCAAAAAGTGACTAGAACTACAATATGATACGGAATTAAAATTGAAAAAATAAAAATAAAAAATAGAGAGAGAGAGAGAGAGAGAGAGAGAGAGAGAGAGAGAGAGAGACGCAGGATCGAAAGGAGTGCAGGGAAGGGCTACAGAGAGAAAGAGACGAGAGTGGGTGCAGGAAAAAGCATGTTTAGAACAATCTGACTATCTAAAAATTCCAGAGATACAAGACAATCCATTTTGAAGCACCAGGGGAAAAAAGAAGAAAATAAAGCACAAACGGAGGGGAAAAAATGCATAATGATAGCCCAGTAGCCCAGTCACTATGTAGGTAGGGGGGGGGGGGGGGGGGGGGAGAATATCATATAGATAATAAATCAAGTCATTCCAGCAGAATGGTGTGAGAGAGAGAGAGAGAGAGAGAGAGAGAGAGGAGAGAGAGAGAGAGAGAGGAGAGAGAGAGAGAGAGAGAGAGAGAGTTGCATAAGAATATAAGTATATCGACATAATGACAAGAGGGCAGGAGGTAGTAGGAAACACAGACACAGACACACACACACACATACTCACATAAGACATACTTACTTAACAGAATAACATGTGCATTTCAAATACGAATCACTTTCTAAATAGTCAGGTTCATACATAAGGCAAAGAGGGTGGTGGTGGCTGGTGGTGGATTTATGGCGGAGTATGCAAGTACTGGCACATAAGATGGCTGAAGTAATGGTGTTTGAAGGTTGATATGCATCGGTGTTGTTTGGTGGATTCAGGGAGCGAGTTCCATTGACAGGAACCTGAATATGTTACACTGGATTTGAATAAGTCAATGCTAGGAACAGGGACATGAAGTTTGGGTAGAGTCCTTGAGCAATTAATTGAGAATCAGTGAACTAATGTTGAGGGTGCCTTCCCAGACACAATCCTGTGCATAATGATCCCTTTGTTGTATTCTAATCTCAGACTTAAGGGGAGAACTTGAATCTTTTTATAGTCCGAGTCCAGAAGACTACTGCTTTTTAGGAGGACTAATGTGAGTGCTCGCTCGTGTAGGCTTAGCAATGGTTTGAGGGTGTTAGCACTAACAGCGTCCCATAGAGAAGATCCATAGTCTATGTATGATTGGATATGAGACTGGAAAAAGAGCTTGCGTGAATGCAAGTCGAGGAAGCGTTTGATTTTGGAGAGTCGATAAACTTTCTGTGAAACTTTTTTGCACAGTGAGGTTATGTGAGCTTGCCATCTAATATTGCTATCAATTGTTATTCCTAGCTTAAAGTTTGTAAAGCAAGGTAGGTTACTGTCTTGTGTCCCGTTTTGGGAATTTTTACTCCTTTTTCGGACCATGTGACACAAACTGGGTAATGGTCACTACAGTTTACAACGGGGACGCAGGCTTCTGCTATGTTAGTTTTATCTGAAACATAAATATGGTCGATAAGTGTCTTCGAGTTTGGTGTGACTCTCGTTGGAGATTCGATGAGCTGATGCAGATTGAATAGACTGAATGCTTGCGTCCACTGGTTTTGTACTTTTCAAAGGTCTATGTTAAAGTCTCCACGTAAATTATTTCCTTGGATTCTAGCAAGACTGCATCCATCATCGTAATAAATTTGTCCACCCAGTTTACTCTTTCAGATGGGTTCCTGTAGCAGAATCCAACCAAAATGCAAGTGAGAGAGAGAGAGAGAAGCATGAAGAAAGAGAGAGTGAGAGAGAGAGAGAGAGAGAGAGAGAGAGAGAGAGAGAGAGAGAGAGAGAGAGAGAGAGAGAGAGAGAATGTAGATAAGAAGACCCATCTCTTTCGCAAGTGAGAGAAAGCGAGAGAGAGAGAAGCATGAAGAATGAGAGAGAGAGAGAGAGAGAGAGAGAGAGAGAGAGAGAGAGAGAGAGAGAGAGAGAGAGAGAGAGAGAGAGAGAGAGAGAAGAGACAGAAGCATGAAGAATGAGAGAGAGAGAGAGAGAGAGAGAGAGAGAGAGAGAGAGAGAGAGAGAGAGAGAGAGACAGACAGACAGACAGACAGACAGACAGACAGAAGCATGAAGAATGAGAGAGAGAGATAAGGGGGGTTACAGAGGTGAGAGGATGGGTGTGAGGAGGAAAGACAGGGATATACAGAGAGAGAGAGAGAGAGAGAGAGAGAGAGAGAGAGAGAGAGAGAGAGAGAGAGAGAGAAGCATGAAGAATGAGAGAGAGAGATAAGGGGGGTTACAGAGGTGAGAGGATGGGTGTGAGGAGGAAAGACAGGGATATACAGAGAGAGAGAGAGAGAGAGAGAGAGAGAAGAGAGAGAGAGAGAGAGAGAGAGAGAGAGAGAGAGAGAGAGAGAGAGATAAGATAAGATAATGTTGCTTATAGCCCAGAGAGAGAGAGAGAGAGAGAGAGAGAGAGAGAGAGAGAGAGAGAGAGAGAGAGAGAGAGAAGCATGAAGAATGAGAGAGAGAGAGACAGAGAGAGAGAGAGGAAGAGAGAGAGAGCAATAGAGAGAGAGGAAGAGGCAGAGAGAGAGAGAGAGAGAGGGAGAGAGAGAAACAAGGAGTGTCTCTGAGGGGAGGAGAGGGGGCAGCGGGAGGGAGGGTGCAGGGACACATGCATGAGTGTAGATGTTTTCGCGCCAGTGTAACGTTCTGCCCTGTCCACAAAACCCTGGGAAAACCCTTACTCAGGAACAATCGTCCACAAAGGAAATCCTTCCTGTTCTTTCCTTAACGACATCATCATCATCATCATCTCTGAGTGGATGAAACATCTGACCTTCCCGCCAATTCAAAGCAACAATGTCACGGCCAACAGTGACATAAATAGAAAGGAAAAGAACGAAAGACACAACTTCATGAACAATTTCTAAGCAGCACAAATTTCTGGCCAAACTGCCCTGGAGCAGAACTGTGAAACAATTAAAAGATAAACAGAACGACTAATGGAAAGTTCAGAGAAATATACTAAATCCAGAAATGATACCCGAACGCGTCCAGAAATAAAAGGCTTTCTCTCTCTCTCTCTCCCCCGTTACAATTCACGCTGGTTAACACAAAACAAACAAGGGCCATCAATGACTGGCACTTTTCTGTCTGATGATCTTGTTTCGTTTTTTATCTCCCTTTCTCACGGCCTCTTCATCTGAGCGTTTCAAAAGCTGAATTCATTGTGAACACATAACATCTATAATGAGATCAGCCCAATTTCGGGGATAACAACAGAGATTAAAAACGGCAGGCAATCACTCTGAGGTATCAATGCGCGGTAATTGTGTAGCATCGTATACCGCACTGTTCAATGTTAAGAACTTCGCATTGTTTCGTAATTACTCTTGCACGGCACTGTTTACAGCATTCCAAAGTAAGTATTACACTCCATTGTTTTAAAGGGTACAGTTTCTCTTGCGTAGAAATCAGTACTGCACTGCCATCATTTACAGTTTCCAAGCAAGTATGTTTATTTGTTTACAATCTTCTACAGTTTCGTACTCCACTTTTTTTTCCTTTTTTTTTTTAGTCCAAAACCTTCTGGTATTGTCCACTGCCTAAGTATATTGGTAACAAACTGGCACAGCATTTGCACTGCACTGCTGACAACGTTCTGCCATAACATTGTTGGAAACTTTTTCACACAGACCTGCCCTGCACCGATGACACCTTTCTGGAATAATACTACTGCACTGCATTCTTGACCACTTCCGGGTACGGTCCTCCACTGCATTGCTGGACATCTTCTGAACAGTGCTGCACTTCCTTGCTGAGCAGCACTCTCTGGTGTAGTGCTTACTGCATGTGACCGATGGTCCATTTTCTGGTACTATGTTCTGCTTGCTGCATCACAAACAGCTTTCTTGTACAGAACTGCTTGCTGCATCACAAACAGCTTTCTTGTACAGAACTGTGTGCCGCATCACAAACAGCTTTTCTTGTACAGAACTGTGTGCCGCATCACAAACAGCTTTCTTGTACAGAACTGTGTGCTGCATCACAAACAGCTTTCTTGTACAGAACTGCCTTGCTGCATCACAAACGCTTTCTTGTACAGAACTGTGTGCTGCATCACAAACAGCTTTCTTGTACAGAACTGCTTGCTGCATCACAAACAGCTTTCTTGTGCAGAAACTGCTTGCTGCATCACAAACAGCTTTCTTGTACAGAACTGTGTGCCGCATCACAAACAGCTTTCTTGTACAGAACTGTGTGCCGCATCACAAACGGCTTTCTTGTACAGAACTGTGTGCCGCATCACAAACAGCTTTCTGTACAGAACTGTGTGCCGCATCACAAACAGCTTTCTGTACAGAACTGTGTGCTGCATCACAAACAGCTTTCTTGTACAGAACTGTGTGCCGCATCACAAACAGCTTTCTTGTACAGAACTGCTTGCCGCATCACAAACAGCTTCTTGTACAGAACTGCGTGCCGCATCACAAACAGCTTTCTTGTACAGAACTGCTTGCCGCATCACAAACAGCTTTCTTGTACAGACTGTGTGCTGCATCACAAACAGCTTTCTTGTACAGAACTGCGTGCCGCATCACAAACAGCTTTCTTGTACAGAACTGCGTGCCGCATCACAAACAGCTTTCTTGTACAGAACTGCGTGCCGCATCACAAACAGCTTTCTTGTACAGAACTGTGTGCCGCATCACAAACAGCTTTCTTGTACAGAACTGTGTGCCGCATCACAAACAGCTTTCTTGTACAGAACTGTGTGCCGCATCACAACAGCTTTCTTGTACAGAACTGCTTGCTGCATCACAAACAGCTTTCTTGTACAGAACTGTGTGCTGCATCACAAACAGCTTTCTTGTACAGAACTGTGTGCCGCATCACAAACAGCTTTCTTGTACAGAACTGAGTGCCGCATCACAAACAGCTTTCTTGTACAGAACTGTGTGCCGCATCACAAACAGCTTTCTTGTACAGAACTGCTTGCTGCATCACAAAACCGTTTTTTTTGCACAGAACTGTGTGCCGCTTCACAAACAGCTTTCTTGTACAGAACTGTGTGCGGCATCACAAACAGCTTTCTTGTACAGAACTGTGTGCTGCATCACAAACAGCATCCTTGTACAGAACTGTGTGCCGCATCACAAACAGCTTTCTTGTACAGAACTGTGTGCTGCATCACCGACAACTTTCTGGCTAGTAGTAGTACTGCACCGCAGTGTTGGTCAACACTGCGGTGCAGTACTACTACTAGCCAGAAAGTCAGCACTTCCTGGCAGAGTGCTGAACGGCTCTGCCGACAATTTCTTTGCACTACGGCAGACTCTTTGATACAGTGCTGCACAGCACTGTTGATACTGCTCTGGTACAGTGTCAAAACTGATCGCTGGTAACATGCCGGCGCAGTTTCATACAGAACTGATACAAACATGCTGGTGCAGTGACCATCTCCTTGTGATACTGAAGCTGCTGATCCAAGGGCAGCGCACTGTGACAGTTTGACATCGCTTTGTTGCTCTGCTCCCTTAAAAGTTACAGCATTTGAAATGGACTTCTCCTTTAAAATTTCTCCCAGGGGGAAACCCTCTTTTGTTCCCTCCCCACCTCCCCCCTCTGCTGTCTTATTGTCTGTGACCTCATTCTGGTTTCTCCGTGTGCAATCACACCACTACCATCCTGCCACAGCCCTTGAGGTGGAAGTCCAGAAGGAAGGATCGGTATCAGATTTTCATGAGGCAACGCACCTCACTCTGGTGACGTTTGGAGATGCCTGCTCTGATCCAACTGCAGAGGACACCACCTCCTGTAAATCCCCCATGATGATGGCAATGGTTGCCACATGGCAGCTCAGCCAGCCTTGTGAGCATCCTGGTCTACCCATGGCAAGCATTTCCAACCATCCAACGACAGTCCCATGAATTTTCCAACACTGGAACCTCGACAGGAACTCCTGCAGGCACGGGCATGGACAGGACATCGGAACCGAGGCTGGCGTAAGAGCAGCGCATGAAAGGCCCTGAACTTGGTACATTTTTGGAAAAAAGCGATCACCAATCGAGATGATGCAATGGAGTTACAATCTGTTCTGCAACAACACGTCTGGGCTGTAATCTACACATCCTCACATCTACACACCCTCTTAGGATCTGTCCTGACAAGAAACAAGTCCATCACATCTGCAATGTGGTCAAGCAAGTTTCAGCCAAAAACATTCCCCAAACTGTATCCCTCTGATGTGGCTATGACCTATGACCTTGCAACCTGTCAGGCTAACCACAGCGCTGCAGCAGCTCAGAGCTGGTACGACCGCTACCGCCTGTCACCGGTTCCCACCTATGCATCCACTGTCCGCTACA
>CM031624.1:1773482-1790982 GCA_018398815.1 Conus ventricosus | reverse complement strand
AATGAATTGACTGAGTCTTGGTGCGGGAGAAGGTAAACCCGTTTTCCTCGGCCCACTGTTGGATTCTGTTGACGCAAAGTTGGAGTCGACGCTGTACACTGTAGTAAGAAGCTCCAACTGCATACAGCGCAAAGTCATCAACAAAGAGAGAAGACTCAGTGCCCAGTCTTACCGATTGGACAATGTCATTTATTTTAATGCTGAAAAGGGCGGGAGAAAGGATGCTCCCCTGAGGAACACCCAACTCCTGTCCATGGATGTCAGAGAGTGTGGTGCCAACACGCACCTGGAACTGTCGATCGGCTAAAAAGTTTTGAATGAACAGAGGCAGGTGACCCCGAAAACCAAGTCTGTGCAGGTCCATGAGGACTCCTGTTTTCCACGTAGTGTCGTACGCCTTTTCGAGGTCGAAAAAGATAGCGACCACATGTTGCTTGTTAAGAAAGGCATTGCGGATGGTGGTTTCCAGACGGATTAAATGGTCAACCGTCGAGTGGTGCTTCCGGAAACCGCACTGTTCACTGGCCAAAAGACCATCGGTTTCCAGCTTCCACATCAGACGGGAGTTGACCATCTTTTCCATCAGCTTACAGAGGCACTGGTCAGAGCGATTGGGCGGTAGTTTGGAAGGGTTGGTAAGGTCCTTTCCACACTTTGGAATGGGAATGATCAGGGCTTTCCGCCAGGAGGCGGAAAGGACCCTGTGGTCCAGATATGGTTATAGACTTGGAGAAGAGTCTGGAGACAGCTTTCTGGAAAATGTTTCACAACCTGATAATGAATGTCATCCAGACCAGGGGCAGAATCAGTGCAGGTTTGTAAAGCTAATTTGAGTTCAACGATTGAAAAAGGAAGATTATAGGTTTCAGAGTTGTCTGATGTGAAATTGTATGAAGATTTCTCTCTAATCTCTTTGTTTCTAAAAAGACTGCAGATTTATTTGAGATGAGGAGTTCTGTTGGATGGTGGAGGCCAACAGATTGGCAACAGCTTGTTTGTCAGTGATCAGAGCATCAGCAAGTTTCAAGTGATGAATGGAGGGGTTGGTGTTCTTCCCTTTGATTTTTCTAATGATGTTCCAAACTTTTTCTTGGAAGTTTAGATGTCAGCCTGGAGCAGAAGTTTCTCCAGGACCGACGTTTACTGATTTTGAAAGTGTGTCTCGATTTCGCACGGAGTTTCTGATGGGCTCTAGCGTTGGGACCCGAAGGTCGTTGGTATACCCGACGCTGAGCCCGTTTGCGAACTTTTGAAATTTGTTGGCAGTCTGAATTGAACCAGGGTGTTTTTGGCATTTGGAGTTTGTCGGAAGACACTGGAATACAGGTTTTAGCACAGTTGATCACAGTGTTAGTCAGAGATTCTGCTGGGTCTGGACTCTGAAGAAAATCAGTGTCTTGGAATTCTTTTGAAATAGTGTTTGAAAATAGATCCCAGTTTGCTTTCTTATAATTGAGATGTTGAGAGACAGATACGTGTTCAGTTATTACGGGTTGTAGAAGGACAGGGAAATGGTCACTTCCGTGCAGATTGTCATGGACAGACCACTCATAGTCCAGGACCAGCGAGGGGTCACAAATCGACAAATCTAAACACGAAAGTGAACCTGTGGAAGAGTGGAGGTAAGTTGGAGCTCCATCGTTCAGACAACACAAATCAAATTCAGAAAGGACATCCTCAAGAAGCAGACCTCTGGATGATGAACTGACACTACCCCAAAGAGATTGTGACCGTTAAAGTCACCCAACAGCAAAAAGGTCGAGGAAGTTCTCCGATCAGACTGACAAGGTCCTGACGACAAACCGGGACAGAAGGTGGCAGATACAGTGAGCAGATTGTGACAGTCTTGTGGAGAGTGACTCTCGCAGCTAAATAAAGAACAAAACAAACAAGCAACCGACAACATCACCAGTAAAAATAATAAAGACTTATAACCCATCTGGACTGAATGAAATCAGGGTGTCTACATGATGAAAATCAACCGAACCAGCCACAGGTGTTCACAGGCAGACAGAACACACCAATAAATAAAATGAAGTCTCATAATAAAACAAGAGAAACACGCACGCACGCACACACACACACACACACACACACACACACACACACACACACACACCACACACAATGTGTTTGAAGCTTTGCCTGGGAGGAAGATCCTATACATGAATCAGCTGATGGACTTCAATCCACCTCCTCCAGACAATTAGCCTGAGACACTAGCTGGGGCTGGAATAGCTCAGTTGGAAGAGCACCAGACTTGTGATCCTGGCAATCCTGGGGTTGCAGGTTCGAATCTCCACTGGGCGTTTCCATAGAGGGAGATATTTCCCTCGGAGTCAACATTCGTTTCAACTCCGTTTCTCAAAAAGTCCTTGAAATGAGACTATAAGGCGAGGTTCTGTGACCGAACGCATGCATAACATCTTGCACACAAGTAAAATCTCATCACCAACCTTCTGGAGAGAAGGCCAGTTTTGGCCGTTGGTATGGATGACAAGTATACACATTGCAGGCACCAAAAGATTCAAGAATGAACGAAAAACCGAGTGACTTGACATGCAACTGAATGAGACAGGAAACAACAGAATGTGGCGCCTAGCAGGCAGCTCTTCTGTCGGCTCCACCCAGGTAGGCAGCCCGTTGTATAAAGGAGTGTGTGGATTGTAAAGCGCTTAGAGCTTGGTTTCTAATCTAGGTGCTATATAAGTACTCTTCATAATAATGACAACAATGATAATAATAATAGTAACCACTGCACCATGGTGCCTTGCAAATGTTTTTATTATTATATTTGTGGGCAAGATTGTGTGTGTGTGTGTGTGTGTGTGTGTGTGTGTGTGTGTGTGTGTGTGTGTGTGTGTGTGCGCGCACACGCGTGTGTGTGCATGTGTATGTGTGTGTCTTTGACTGTGTGTGTGTGTGTGGTGTGTGTGTGTGTGTGTGTGTGTGTGTGTGTGTGTGTGTGTGTGTGTGTATGTGTCAGTGTGTGTGTGTGTGTGTGTGTGTGTGTGTGTGTGTGTGTGTGTGTGTGTGTGTGTGTGTCAGTGTGTGTGTGTGTGTGTGTGTGTGTGTGTGTGTGTGTGTGTGTGTGTGTGTGTGCATGCTCATATGCGTGTGCATTCATGCATACTCATGTGTGTTCATGTGTCCACTGATGGTTTAAAAAAAAATTTTTTAATAACTATGTCGCTAGTATTATCACAGTAGTTCTCAGTAACACACTGTTGTAACTAAGCACTGTTAGCATGTTCGCAACCCACAGCCATTTGACTGACAATGACATATACTGAGGTATGATCAATCAGACTTTTCTAGAAATAACTGACCCCCTAATGACGCGGAATTCCTGAACTGAACACTCCACGTTCACATTCCACCCCTTCTATGTCACATCACATATACAGTGCAATGATAAAGAACCATTTCATTGGTTTACGTCTAAGACAACAGCCAACGCTAATCTAGCTTTGAAAACAGCATGCTCACCGTTTATAAGAAAAAAACTGGTGTGATAACTGGTTACCGGCGGCTTTGATCATGCACAAGAATGACATAAGGAATGAGAGGCTGACGACTGCTCTCTAACGCTATTGAACGTTCTGAGGGTGAAGATAAGGCCGATGTTTCTGACGATGAACGAAATCATTTCAGTGAATGGGACAACACACGATATCAAGGGTCTTCATCAGCAAAGAGGCACGACCAGCTTGAGGAAGGTCAGATGAAATCACAGGTTTACATTCAGTGAGTTTCAAAGTGAGCTGGCAACAGGCGGAAATTAGAACAAACTTTAAACGAAAAATCAAATCATTGTTATTCCGCCAGACAAAAGGACGGGAAACAAAGTGATGCTCATTCTCCGCCTGGTCTGAGAAGTGATCGCTCGTCCTTCGTTTTCATTGTCCTCAACGTTGCTTATCTTGCCTGACGAAGAAATGCATCATGATTTGTCTTGGTACTTTCTGTCTGTTTCTCTTGTACAGCAGAATAATGATCATTTTTCTTTTGAGTAAGTTTACGTTTGTTTGCCAACCATCAAAGCAATGTCAAAACAAGTGCTTTGATGAATAAAATAAAGTCTGTGTGAATACGTGAAAGATTACTGAATGTCACACAGTGACTTTGTTATAAAACGGTTCATAAAACACAATTACATGGTTAAAAAAAAAAAAAAATGTCTTTGCAGCAAAAGCAGGGAATGTCTGTGTGTTGACGGCATTAATCAGGTCTAACTGCATTCGATTCATATTCCTTTCTTGAAATGAACAGTGTTAGGTACGTTTTGTGTTCACATACAGAAACCAGATTCCACTAGCAAAGTGTAATCTCCCTCTTACATCACACACGCAGTCAGTGGACTTTGTAGAAATCTCCTCAGGACTCCCTAACATCCCAAGGCAAGAGTCCTGTGAACTCCTCATGTGAATCAGCGGCACGAAGCCCTCCTGAACATTATTACACTGACGACAGTGCCAAACATTCAAACACAGTCAACAAGTTTTTTTTTTTTTTTTTTTTTTTTTCAAAGAACTGTAATTCCTACCTTTTTGTATGTGACCACTCCAGCATCGTCAACTCTGCGATGGCCAATCTTTCGGTCCCGTTCTCGTAAGGACACTGGCTGATTTCCTGCCGCCTGCAAACAGTGGTGAGGGTAGAAACTGGAAACATCAAGTCTCAAGCAAAAGAAAAGAAAAAAAAAGAAGAAAAAAAAAAGACCCTCATTCACTCAACCCTTTAAAACAACCCTTCTAAAAAAAAAACACTCTGGAAATTTTGTTAAAAATATTTCCTCAGTAAAAGCTTAGATCAAATGAAAAATGATTTACAATCTTTCAGAAATTCAAAGATCAAATCAGGTGGGACATCTCTGAACAAGGTTTTCATGGAGTCTGCTGTAGAATGTTTGTGTCCCACATCATGCAAGTCCCAACACTCTAATGGAGTGAGAATCAGTTATCTGAAAAGAAACACAGTATTAAACGTTTGACTGCTACACCTTAATCAAGAGCGTGCAACTACGGACCGGTCGCAACCCTCTATTTAGGGATTATCATTAATTTCAGGGCGTGCAGACAAACATCAATTGTAATTGTTGTTTCACAGATATAAACTATAACAAAAAAATTGCCATTAACATGCACATTCATCGACAAAGTGATTTCCTCAGGTACAACATGTTCTTGAGGTAAACTACATGTCTGAATCCCCATGAAACTATCTAGATTCAGACCTTAAAATAAGCACACCCCTGACCCAGGCTTCTTCCAACATCCTCAGTGTTGCATGGATTAGAAATCACATCAGTGTGGGGCTGATTTATTTATGTATTCATTCTGCTTAGCTAACATGTTGTATGTCCCAAACCAACAATTTCTCACTTCCCTGTTGCATCATGAAAGAGAATCGATTGAAGCATCACACAAGTAGATTCCTTCAAGCTCTTTGTTATTGGAGCAAAATAAGGTCCATCAATTTTGCACCTCAATTTGTAAATAACCTTTTTCATCGTTTGTTGGGGGGGGGGGGGGGGGGGGGGGGGGGGGGGGGGGGGGGGGGTAATTTTCTTTGCTATTTCTTTCTTTCTTTTTTTTTGGACGAACACTGAAGACAGTTTTCTGCCACAATGATAAAAATAAAAGTGCCTTTCACCTCTCCTCATACTTGTCAATGCAACAGAGGAAACCATGTGTAATGCAGACAGCAGAGGAGAACATTCAAACATGGGGATGCTGAAGCAGCAGATGAGACCGACTTTGATCCTGATAAAGTGAATGATTTGCATGGATCTCATGAAGGAGGGTCAGTTCACACCATCAACTGTTTCTCATGTCTTCCGACCTCTGTTACAATGTTATCCTGTGGTTTCTGTATGGATTTGAAATCCCCGTCCTTTTCCCTTTCACTGGTATAATTCCATGGCTCTGTCTGGAACAGGCTTTTGAGCTAAGCGCAAAACAAAAGTACAGACATGACTTCCTGCTTTCTCGAGGACTTTCTCAGCACAACGAAGGGAGTAAACTGCATACGCAGGCTTTAGTTAAAGGACAACAACTGCATACTCTAATGTTGGGTTCAACTGTGTAGCTGTACTATGAAGAAGGTGTCTCAATAAAAGGCATTCCTGGACCTGACTGAGCTAGTCCCTCTCAAGACCTGCTGGAAATAGTCCCCGACGAGTTTGCTGTTTGGTTGATGTCACTGAGGTCATGCGTTTTTATTGTAGCGCTGAAATCACAATTTAAAAAAAAAAAAAGAAAAGAAAAAAGAAAAGAAAAGAAAAACAGATTGTTGGGTATGGGGGAGACAGCCCCTGTATGGAGGCCCCCCTCCCCCAAATCTGACATCACTAAATTAAAATTTCTCTCTTTTTTTTTTTTTTTGATCTGAGGATCAGCATGATGCACAGCTGCTGTTTGCACTCTCCCCTTCCCTCCCCTCCCTACCACACCCCATAAAAGAAAAAAAAATCTGTTCTCATTACTGTCAGAGAGAGAAGTGAGATTTTATTTTGGGAAGGTTTTTTCTTCACGTACACTACTTTATCAAATACTTTGAATTACAGTTTATACTGCTCATCCCTGCTTTGACCACTTGAATTTTTTTTTTTGCGAAGTGGTGTTACTGACAGGGACAGGATTCAGTGTGAAGAGTCAAAAGCCACACTGCTCATGACAGCACTTCAGCGTGAATGGGGAAAGGCCGGGTGGCATTCACACTGTTCTCCAGGAACTGTGGTGCATGCTGGGGTATGTTCCATTCCCACCGAATGTTGACATGGACTAACGAATCTTTTCACTGAAATGTGTGCATCTCACAGTCTGCATGTGCTGAACACCTGAAGGGGTTACTGCCTCAATCAGGTCCGACCCCTGAGCATGCCTTTGCCTGGAAGACTGAAATAATTCCAATGAAGAATCCCACGCCGTACTTCACCCCCACGCTCTGTCTGGGTTCGATTCCAAAGTCATACTGAAACAACCCCACTGAAAAATCCCACTCCATACTTCACCCCCACGCTCTGTCTGGGTTCGAATCCACAATCATACTGAAACAACCCCACTGAAAAATCCCACTCCATACTTTACCCCCACGCTCTGTCTGGGTTTGATTCCAAAGTCATACTGAAACAACCCCACTGAAAAATCCCACTCCATACTTCACCCCCACGCTCTGTCTGGGTTTGATTCCAAAGTCATACTGAAACAACCCCACTGAAAAATCCCACTCCATACTTCACCCCACGCTCTGTCTGGGTTTGATTCCACAATCATACTGAAATAACACCACTGAAAAATCCCACTCCATACTTCACCCCCCACGCTCTGTCTGGGTTTGATTCCAAAGTCATACTGAAACAACCCCACTGAAAAATCCCACTCCATACTTCACCCCCCATGCTCTGTCTGGGTTTGATTCCAAAGTCATACTGAAATAACCCCACTGAAAAATCCCACTCCATACTTCACCCCACGCTCTGTCTGGGTTTGATTCCAAAGTCATACTGAAACAACCCCACTGAAAAATCCCACTCCATACTCCCCCCACGCTCTGTCTGGGTTTGATTCCACAATCATCAACTCAGAATCTAGTATCAACAGCACTTCAGTTATACTTATACACTGACTTTCACCAAAGTTTTAATACAGTCTTACTAGCATGCACAAAGGCACAGAAATACTGTAAACAAAACTTTAAAAACACAAAACGTTCTTTTTTTTCCTCTAGAAAAAAGCATCATACTTACATTGTGCTTTGTTGCTTCACCATCTTGCCCTGAAAAAAAAGAATGAAGAACCAGTCATGATTTTGGACAAACAAAATGATGGCAGTCAGACATTTACAGTATTATTAGGAACAATTAGTACTACTAGCACAATTCTACAACCGTACCAGACTTTTTTTTTCTCCAACAGTTGCTTGTGTTCTTGTATGGGTCTGCATGCATCCGTACTTATGCACACGACACAAAAAAGCAACTTCACAACACAGTCCAAAAGTGATGGAACTGGTCTACAAAAAAATAATGTTTCATATTTTTTAAAAAACAATGTATCTACAGCAATAGACAATGGACAAAAGGTCCTTGACCCAAAACAAGTTCTTTTACCAGTGGCAACCTATGGGAAGACAAACATGATTACAAAACTTGACCCAAAACAAGTTCTTTTACCAGTGGCAACCTATGGGAAGACAAACATGATTACAAAACTTCAGGCAGAACTGCTACTAATGTACTATAAATGTAACAGGAAAATAACAGGGGAGAGAACAAAGATTATTTATCATTCTACATCCTGTTATTTGTGTTTATATATAAAATTCCATGTGTGTGTATGTGTGCACACGTGCACATGGGTGTGTGTGTGTGTGTGTGTGTGTGTGTGTGTGTGTGTGTGTGTGTGTGTGGTGTGTGTGTACGTGTGTGTTCCATTCATTTACCTTTCCTCTATAAACTCTTAAGACTTCCTTTTCTTGTTAAAATTCATAGAATGCTGCGTTTTTAGTTTGTCTGGAGGCTAAATACTGGGATTTCAACCCCAGGAAAGCAAGGCTGGAAATGTCCAGCTGTCCAACAGTCCAGGATGACTAAACCTAGTGGTCAAATGACAATGTTCTCTTCACCTGGACACTGGGCAACAGATTTTTGACCGTGTCAAAGGAAGGGTGACCAAGTCTCCAGGACGACTAAACCTAGTGGTCAAATGACAATGTTCTCTTGGACGCTGGGCAACAGATTTTTGACCGTGTCAAAGGAAGGGTGACCAAGTCTCCAGGAACTACTAAACCTAGTGGTCAAATGAAAATGTTCTCTTCACTTGGACACTGGGCAACAGATTTTTGACCGTGTCAAAGGAAGGGTGACCAAGTCTCCAGGAACTACTAAACCTAGTGGTCAAATGAAAATGTTCTCTTCACTTGGACACTGGGCAACAGATTTTTGACCGTGTCAAAGGAAGGGTGACCAAGTCTCCAGGACGACTAAACCTAGTGGTCAAATGAAAATGTTCTCTTCACTTGGACACTGGGCAACAGATTTTTGACCGTGTCAAAGGAAGGGTGACCAAGTCTCCAGGACGACTAAACCTAGTGGTGAAATGAAAATGTCCTCTTCACTTGGACACTGGGCAACAGATTTTTGACCGTGTCAAAGGAAGGGTGACCAAGTCGTCAGATTCAGTTCTCACTGATAGCAGTTCCCCTCTTTTCACCGCTATACCCACTCCACCCCCTCCCCCACCACCCTCCCCCCTAACATGTTAGGTCATACCTAGCTGGATATTCAACATCTTTGTATACCCTTGGATTTATTTCCATAACAGGCTTCTTTTTCTCTGTATGGTGAGAGCCCTGAATGAGTTTTGCCTATTCCGCTTGGTGATAACAAAAGTGAAAGTGTGACAGCAACAGAGCATGTGATGCTCATTTGATCTTTTCACCCTGTTCAGGCAAGCTGTGCATGGACGCCAGCTACTGCATTGAAACCCCGGCACAAACATGTGCTTGTGATTTTCGTTTCGTTACTTTCTACCGGTCACAGTGGACTCTGTGCTGTCAAAATGAGAACTCTCCAATAATATTTTTGCCTCTTTCCCCGACAGACGTACCTTCACTATCTTCAGTCAACACATTTCACTGTGACCTTTTCTTTCGTTTTCCTACTTCACCTCACAGACAGAGGTAGACTGGTACATCACTTCACTGCTGGACAGAAAAGCAGTTCTGGTGAGCAGGAAGCAAGTTGTTAGATCCACTACAGCAGGCCACATGATTTGGCTCAATCCCTAGTGTCCACAGAGGGTTTCTGGTGTGTTATCTTCACTACTTGAGGAAAGGAGGTACCCTCATTTTCTTACCTCTGCAGCGTGCAGAAGTTGGCAGCAAGGGGATGAAAACTACAGGCCGGGGTCAAAAACCAAAATCCCTTCTAAGACAGCCATCATGTCACAGACATCTAGTGGTCTGCTAGTTCTCACACTGTGTGGGCCTACCGACTCATTGTGGTTGTTCATTCCTTTCCATCTGTGCTTTTGCTCATGACAATGCGGTGACCATGGATACTATTACCAACTTTTCAAATGTGCTTCCCAAGGATGCTTAGTAAGTATGTCATTCAACGCTCTAAAATTAATCACTCTCTCACTCTCCAAGATCCTGATGAGTACTCTAAAATTAAGCACTCTCTCACTCTCCATGATCCTGATGAGTGCTCTGCCTCTGAGTATCGGGATGTTCGCACCATGAGTAAAGAATTCTGGAAACCTCCTTCATTCTACAAACAGCCTCATTTCATCACTCAAGTTTCGAACAGCCCTTCTGAAATGACCAAAGACACAAATTACACACTCAAACATGGACTTCTTTTCAGTTTTTGTCCCTCTCATTTTGACATTTTAAACCTGGTTTTTTGTGTTTTTCTTCAGTAAACTGACCATTAAACCATCCATCTCACTTCTGTGGACTTCTGGACACCACTGTCACTTTGCGTTGTGTTCACCTTTGTTTTCTGTCCAAGTTTTTAAAACTGCCAAGAGAACAATCACCGGTACAGCGCCGGATTCGCTATCTTGGTGGGTCTGGGGTTGCGGGTTCGAATCTCTGCCACGCCATTTCTGTACAGGGGGATTTTTCCCTTGGAGTTAACATTGTTTCTGACTCCATTTCCCAAACAGTCCTTCGAATGAGACTATAAACCGAGGTTCCGTGTGTGAATGCACGCATAACATCTTGCACACATGTCAAATCCCATCACCAACTTTCGGAAGAGAAGGCCAGTTTGGCCGTTGGTATGGATGACACGTTACACATAGCATGCACCTCCCCCGACGCTGGAGTATGGCTGCCTTAATGGCGGGATAAAAAATGGTCATACACACAAGAATCCAATCCCTTTGTTGGGTAGATGGGATTAATCCTTGCCTGTCTATACAGGGTGTGTCCGCATGAGTATCAGCCTGCGTACGCAGAAAAAGAAAGAAAAAAAAATCACCGGTAACTGAGAGCCCAATACATAATTTTTTGCTTATTAACTGTCTTCAATGCTGTTATCGATCATGAAGAAAAAACTCCTAAGGTTTGAAAGTGAAAGTGAAAATACCCTCTAAAATATCAGATAAGGGGTGAGGACACCCCCTCTTCACACCATCACAGCAATGGGAGGGAGCCCAGCAAATTCGAGGCAATTCATGTTCATTTCGGAACTTTCACAGCAACCTCTCATCACAGTCATCTCCACTAACACACAATCAGTGCAGTTTTTCCAGATCAACAGGCTCACAGAGACCTTTTCCATACATAACTGCAGGAATGCACTTAGGCTGTTGCCACTTTCCCACTGTCATCAACATCAATTGAGAAAACATATTTCATCATGCAAGACAGGCTTCAGGATTTGCCACATCATTTGCCCAACCAATTTGCAGCAGATGTGTTTGATCATGATATCAACCGTTTGGAAGTCTATGAAGCAAAACACCCTCAGCTGCACATCAGAAAGCACTTGGTAAAAATACAGGATGCAATTTTGCAAGTCAGCTGATCAAAATGTAAATTCTTGATGAAAACAATACCACAGTTCCAACAAGAAGCAGTCAACATCATCCTGAAAGGCAAGACACAGGCAGAAACGGATCGCACAAATCTTGGGCCCACTCTGTGCTCAAGGATTACAACTCAAAAGAGAGATGGTCTGAGATTGGCCAAGCTCTGTGTCTACCATGAAATGACCTAACATCATCTAAACCAGCTTTATCATTAACATTCAAGAGAACAAAAGACTAGTTCTACAACAGTACAAGTCTGTGGGAAAGACAGACAGAAGTGGAAGGAAACTCATCAACGTTGTTTCGAAGGCAAAATATTTTGCTTTATGATTTGTTAAAAAAAAAAAAAAAAAAAAAACAGAAAAGTGTGCGAGTAATCACAAATCAACCAGCTTCTTTCAAGCAAGGTTCTTAGTCTGACCAACAGACAGAATTGACGCATATTCCTGTCATGAGGAGCACGTTTCGCAGGAAAGCACTAAGGACACCCACAGTCATTCACACAACACGGTTCCCTAAAGTCAAGCCAAAAGACTGGCAATTTTTTACAGAAAACTCCAGAAACATCGATTAACATACAAGTCCTTCCTGCATTAACAAAAACAGATAAAGTCGTCAGGCTTCACTTGTGTAAGGTTCAGTATTCCACAGACACACACACAGACACACACACAGAAACACACACACACACACACACACACACACACACACACACACACACACACACAAAACATGCACACACTTTCGTTTTCAGCTCAAGTTCATGACGTCAAATCCCTTCCCACTTTTGACACCTACCACATTTCTGATTTCAGTATAACATCACATTTTGTTACCCCTGTTTGTGTCGTATATGATTGAAACCCTGCTTTTGCACCAGGTAATTCATTCAACATCATTCTAAATTTCAAAGTCAGGGCTCGCCCCAGTTCAATGATGTGATATGGGGTGGGTTTCTTCTTTCTCAGACTATTGATAAGAGTAGTTTCACTTTCACTTCTGCTTTTTAAAAGGTAATCAGCAATGTTTGGAAAGATTTTGTTGTTGTTTTTTACCCAATATCAGGTCACATGCGAAACGCTGGCTGGGCTAAATGTGATTACTAAGTGCATGTTCAATTGTATCTCTTCTTTTCAAGCACACAGCCCTGATGTGGCCCTTTGCGGTCGGCTGGGCTATAAGCAACATTACCTTACCTTTTCAAGCACACACACACACACACACACACACACACACACACACACACACACACACACATGTGCATATGCACCGAGACAGAGAAGAGAGAGGGGACTTGGTGGGAAGAGAGAGAGAGAGGGGGGGTGGGGGGGGGGGGGAAGGGAGACATTTACAAAAAAAAAAGGTTGAAGTTCCAAATCGGAAGTAGAGGCAGTGAGCTATCAGAGTTCATTGTGTCTTGGGCATGGCATGATGGAAGGCGAAGCCCATCCCTCTCCTTCTGCTACCTCTAACCTTCTCTGAACTGATGTCTAGTAGCAGTACCCATTTACTGCTGGGTGGACATAAAGAATTTTCAAGTTAAAAAATAAGAAAATTCAATCCCACTTGCATGTATGTAGTCTGAACTCCCAATCATCATTGTCAGCTCCACAGGCAAATGTTCTGACCATCTGAATACATGCCACTCTAAGAGAGAGAGAGAGAGAGAGAGAGAGAGAGAGAGAGAGAGAGAGGAGAGAGAGAGAGAGAGAGAGAGAGAGAGAGAGAATTCAAAAACAGAAAAGTCTGTTTTAATCCATAAAACATTCTGACTGACTCAAAAGTCTTAATTCTAGTTGGAAACGAAAAGGTGATGGTCTTAACTGCACTGCAATCTACTGACTATAAGTATAATCCTGCTATGGTCACTGTTGAAATTTCAGGGCCGGTTCAGGCAGGTCTTTGAAAGTTCTGGGACCCTTTGTAAGCAACTCCTTGACACAAAAGCAAACTGATGTGAGTGTTAAAAACAACACATCATGGCCAGACTCTGGTCATCATAGTTACAGCCAGCAATTATTTAAAAAGCCACGCAGGCCAAAACTGCAGCAACTCCAACATCCTCTTCTTGCTCTCTGCAAAAACTCTGATTCCTTTACTTTAATTTTCCTTTTAATGGCAGATTCAAGCTCAGATTCAAGGGAAAAAGTCACGATAGTTGACCAAAAAAAAGCATGAAATACTAATATACCTTTTCTGAGTGTCTTGGGTGATTGTGCAACCAGACATGCATTTGCATTCATTTCAAACCACCGGAACTTGTGTAGATATTTTTCTTCTTTCTCCATAGCCGGAATTTTATTTCTTTCATCTATGCTCCCATCTTCTGTCCAAATATAGGTTCTTTATTTTGGAAAAAAAGAAAATATTACAAAAATACACAAACAAAAAGTGTAACCCTTCTGTAAGATGTGGGTGTATGCACATCTGTATTTTATAAGAAACAATCTCATTAAAGCAACATGGGTGTGTGCACATCCACAAAATACAAAAGTAACTTTTTCCGTTACAAAAGGAAGGATGCGCACACACCTGCATCATTCAGAAACCAGTAATCAATGGCATCCTACATTGCCATGCTTCCATGAGTGAATTACCCCAGATGGAAAATAATTATAGGCAATTTTTTTTGCCTCATTCAGAAAAGGTTTTAGAAGAAGCCATCTCATTGGAGCATGCATGCTTTGACAACAGTCTCATCAAGTACTAAGCATTGTTCTTTGTTTTTTTGAAACAGGTTCTGTAGAGTAATATACTGTTTCTCTTCTGCTTGCGAAACAACATGAGGGGCAAAGTCTGCGGGCAAAAGAAGGAAACCCAAACAACATTCAAACTTTTAATGCCTTCTTACATAACCATACAGTTGTTCCCGCAATTTTTATGATCTGATAATGATAATGGATGAGCACATACACAAATCATGACTTAAACTAAACGGTGGAAAAGTCCAAAAGTGTTAAGAGGGTTTTTTCCAGTCATAAAGCATGAAGTACACACATTCCTGGAAGTATTGTTAAAATGTTGAATGGTATTTAACTTAATGATATTTCTTTATCAAAACTGAAGAAAGCTAAAGATTAATTTACTTATTAGTCACATCAATAATAATCAACTGGAATACACATACTGGTGACAGGAATCATTTCAATCAATAAATCAATCAGAGCTCTGCAGTTTCTTCAAGAGATTCATGTTTCAGAGTACACCCACCATCTCAGTCCAATTCCAGACATGAACTAAATCATTCAAAATGACTGAAACAAGCTAGAACATCTGGCATAGGTTGTGACTTTTTCATATCCTTCAAATAAGCAACAACCAACAATAAAGCACTAGTTTTTTTAGCTGTACTTAAGTTATTGCAAACCTTCATGGAGAGAAACATTTCAAGTGATGAGAGAGAGAGAGAGAGAGAGAGAGAGAGAGAGAGAGAGAGAGAGAGAGAGAGAGAGATTGTTTATAGTGTTCCTGTAGCTCTGTCTTGTCACTGTCACTACCTTCCTACATTCAGTATTTGTAATTTACATGTGCAGATACTAAATTATATGTACGTATGTGACAAATATGACCATCATTAGTATTGATCAGTATTCGAACCCATGTAACTTTTCATTTCACTACATGTATATGAATGAAATTCTTTTCTTTCGTCTTTGTAATGCAGACGCACAAGATGCTCCCCGCAAAATGACTGACTTGAGATGGAATTGCTATCAGCAAAATGTTTCAAAGACAATCATTTCATATGATCAATCGTAAACAGTACTGACTGAGGCTATGGTGATGTTATCATGATGAGATTCAATGAGGAAGAAACGCAAATTTTACTGAACATCGTCGCTGTCAGTTGTGTGCTTTATGAGACATCTTTATTCCAGATTGCTTGAAATCCCATCCCTTGACTGTGCTGCTTCATTTGCCGGTGCATTTTTATTCAATGCAAGAAGATTCCAAGATTTAAAGCGAATATTGTTTCGCAATATTGATCATCACTAGGTTGGTTGTAGGCAGTAGTAGGGAGGCCACAAGAAAACAAAAACTACTCGCTATACGTTTGTATCACCTATAGCTGATCCTTCTAAACACTACTAAAGCGACGCAGATAACAGAGCTGTCTTCAGTACCTTCATGCTCATCGTCAGTCTCTTCTGGTGATTTTGCATGGTCAGTAGACGGATTTGCTGCAGCACCCGAAGTTCGGCCCTCCATGGCAGCCATTTTGAAATTTATGTACTATTATTAGCATGGGACAAATGGGAGTAGAGGTTAATAGAAAAATTAACTGACACTAACAGACAATCTCAAAAGGTAAAAGTTATTTCAAATGAAACGGTTTTGTCTTTTTCTTCTACACATAACACGGTCGTAAGATTCTGTTCGGTTGTTTTTGTTGTTTGCGGTTTTCACTTTTCCCTTTTGGTCATATCCTGTCATTAAATGCGAATACGCATGCGCGAATTGAACACGGAAGTATCGAAAGACTGTTGGAAGTTAAATGCGGATTGGTCGTGGAGAACTGACGAGATCGAAAGTAGGCACTGCATTTTCTCTCTCTCTCTCTCTCTCTCTCTCTCTGTACAATTCATATTATCAATGCCCATTTTTTATATGCGAGTTGCTACAATATGTTTTGTTTTATGTTGTTTTATTTTACTTTTTAACATGCGCGCTCGTTTTTGAGTGAACCAGTATTTTAGGAAGAAGAAGGAGATATGAGCACAAATATACACCCCAAAGTGATTATTGCTGCTTACGGTAATACTGTTTCAAAATAAATCTTAAATAAATGTTAGCGAGCCGCCAAGAGAAACGTGGACAAACGAGTCACAAGACAAAACACGACGCGTTTCGACCTCTTAGGTCTTCTTCAGGCAAATCTTGTGACTCGTTTGTCCACGTTTCTCTTGGCGGTTCGCTTACATTTATTTAAGATTTGTTTAGATTTCCGGCTGCAGTCGTCTCGCTTTGCAACTAGATCTATTTCAAAAATAATTAAGCTATTGTATATGATTATACACACTGTACCAGCGCACGCAAATGTCAATATCAAACGTTTTATCATGTACTCTTGCAATGTGTGGTCAGAAAGCGTACTGCTGTTATACTCATATGTACTTTTTTGTTTGTTTGTTTTTTGGGGAGAGTGGGGGTGGGGGCTGGGAGAGAGAGAGAGAGGAGAGAGAGGAGAGAGAGAGAGAGAGAGGAGGAGAGAGAGAGAGAGAGAGTTATTAAACAAGAACTGTTAATGTTTTATTTAGATTAAAAGTATGAATACGCAAGTAGCGATACAAAATCAGTCTTGTAGTTAGTCACGGACATTCATAAAGAGTTTTACAAACACGTCCGACATATGAATTTGATTATTGTGGCTCAAAGTCACAGGATGGCGTAGTAACAATAGGTTAAGGGGCGGGGGGGGGGGGGGGGGGGGGGGGGAATGAATGGTTGAAGCTTGTACGCTCCTAAAATTATTCGTGAAAAGGGTTATGAGTTTCTAATGAGAGCATGAATTGTATAGGAGTTCAAGGTCAGCCCCCATTCAGAGGTAACAGTGAGGTCATAACATAATGTAACTACGGCGAAAGGTTGTTTGTATGTCAGACCTTGCGATCGATCTTCATCAGAATGGGCACAGCGGTTATACTCATATTGAAAGATATGGCATCTATACTGAAAATCAAGGTCAGAGGTCAACGGTCAGGGTCATAAAGCTAAACATTTGGTACAAGTGACGGGGCTTCAGACGTCCCCTCCACCCCCACCCCCACCTCCCATCCTTTTTTCGTACTCCCAGTTCTTAAAGAACAGGGAGTACTTTACAATGGGAACGAAGAAATGCTGTCTGTCTGTCTGGCCGTGGTCAAAATGCGTTCCACTCGCTCCAGACAAAACCTCTGGACCGATCTTTCTGAAAATTTGTAGGTATGTTTATAACGGGTCACGGATGATGCCTG
>CM031624.1:1755982-1768482 GCA_018398815.1 Conus ventricosus | reverse complement strand
AGGGTACGACAACTACAACAACAACAACAACAACATCATTCATGTGGTGAATGTTCTGACTGTGTAACTTCAAGAAAAAGAACTGAATTACGGGTAGAATATTATTGTGTCCAACACAGAAGTTGAAAGCAAAGATGAATTCGTGACCATGGCTGCGCCTCAGTTTGAAGAAAAAGAACAACAGATTAAAAAAGAAAAAAACAACAACCAAAAAACAAACAAACAAACAAAAACCGCCCTGTGCTCAGAGGAGATGAGAAGTTACGGAGCACATAACCTTGCCGTTCACTTTTGCTCCTACCGGATGGTCACCTTCATTGTGCGAATACTCACCGAAAACGGAGAGGGATTAGGATGGTTCCCTCATGCAGCTAGTGAAGAGTTTTCATATTCAAAATATATTTTCTTAATTTCATGTTCCCCTTTTCTTCATCTTCAACCCCTCCTTAAGTTCAAATCTTTGCCAAGTCATTACTGTGATGTCGGAGGGGTTGTTGGGGCCTGCGCTTGTTCCCCCCCCCCCCCCCCCCCCCCCCCCCCCCCCTATTAATTGTTTTCATCTTTGTATTTGTCCTGACTTTATTCAAGTTTAAAAGGCTGTGCCCAGTCTTGAATAAAAGTTACTACGAGTTCAGTTTTCTTAAGGGAGCAAGAGTTACTCTACTTGTTTATTGTTCACTGTTTCCTGCCTCATTTCATTTCAGTTTCGCCGAAAACGTTCAGCATGTCCAGATCACAGACTGGCTGAGCACTTCCCCCTTGCGCTTGCCTAGAAAGGAGGTCACACCTGTTGAGGGTAAAAGTAGAACCAACGCAAGATCGAGCAGCTGGGCGACAGACTCGCCTGCAGTGACAGATCTGTAGGTTTTAATGGCCAGGCAAGTTGAAACACTCGTCTCCAGGTAGGCTTTAATGGAAAGACGAAGTGAAAGATCGCCTACAATGACATATAGGTAGGCTTTAATGGAAAGACGAGGTGAAAGACTCGCCTACAATGACATATAGGTAGGCTTTAATGGAAAGACGAAGTGAAAGACTCGCCTACAATGACATATAGGTAGGCTTTAATGGAAAGACGAGGTGAAAGACTCGCCTACTGTGACATATAGCTAGGCTTTAGTGGAAAGACGAGTTGAAAGACTCGCCTACTGTGACATATAGGTAGGCTTTAATGGAAAGACGAGGTGAAAGACTCGCCTACTGTGACATATAGGTAGGCTTTAATGGAAAGACGAGATGAAAGACTCGCCTACTGTGACATATAGGTAGGCTTTAATGGAAAGACGAGATGAAAGACTCGCCTACTGTGACATATAGGTAGGCTTTAATGGCGAGGCGTGTTGAAAGACTCGACTACTGTGACATATAGGTAGGCTTTAATGGAAAGACGAGGTGAAAGACTCACCTACTGTGACATATAGGTAGGCTTTAATGGCGAGGCGTGTTGAAAGACTCGCCTACTGTGACATATAGGTAGGCTTTAATGGAAAGACGAGGTGAAAGACTCGCCTACTGTGACATATAGGTAGGCTTTAATGGAAAGACGAGTTAAAAGACTCGCCTACTGTGACATATAGGTAGGCTTTAATGGAAAGACGAAATGAAAGACTCGCCTACTATGACATATAGGTAGGCTTTAATGGAAAGACGAGCTAAAAAACTCGCCTACTATGACATATAGGTAGGCTTTAATGGAAAGACGAGTTAAAAGACTCGCCTACTGTGACATATAGGTAGGCTTTAATGGAAAGACGAGTTGAAAGACTCGCCTACTGTGACATATAGGTAGGCTTTAATGGAAAGACGAGATGAAAGACTCGCCTACTGTGACATATAGGTAGGCTTTAATGGCGAGGCGTGTTGAAAGACTCGCCTACTGTGACATATAGGTAGGCTTTAATGGAAAGACGAGATGAAAGACTCGCCTACTGTGACATATAGGTAGGCTTTAATGGAAAGACGAGTTGAAAGACTCGCCTACTATGACATATAGGTAGGCTTTAATGGAAAGACGAGATGAAAGACTCGCCTACTGTGACATATAGATAGGCTTTAATGGAAAAAAGTGGTGAAAGACTCGCCTACTATGACATATAGGTAGGCTTTAATGGAAAGACGAGGTGAAAGACTCGCCTGCTGTGACATATAGGTAGGCTTTAATGGAAAGACGAGTTGAAAGACTCGCCTACTGTGACATATAGGTAGGCTTTAATGGAAAGACGTGGTGAAAGACTCGCCTACTGTGACTTATAGGTAGGCTTTAATGGAAAGACGAGGTGAAAGACTCGCCTACTGTGACATATAGGTAGGCTTTAATGGAAAGACGAGTTGAAAGACTCGCCTGCTGTGACATATAGGTAGGCTTTAATGGAAAGACGAGGTGAAAGACTCGCCTACTGTGACATATAGGTAGGCTTTAATGGAAAGACGAGTTGAAAGACTCGCCTACTGTGACATATAGGTAGGCTTTAATGGCGAGGCGTGTTGAAAGACTCGCCTACTGTGACATATAGGTAGGCTTTAATGGCGAGGCGTGTTGGAAGACTCGCCTACTGTGACATATAGGTAGGCTTTAATGGCGAGGCGTGTTGGAAGACTCGTCTACTGTGACATATAGGTGGGCTTTAATGGCGAGGCGTTTTGAAAGAGCAGCCGTAAGAACAGTCTTGTTCTTGCACCTGAGCGACAAAAACCGACTGTGTGAGAAAGGCTTAAGTTTGTCTTCTTCTTTTTTCTTTTTTCAGGGCGAAACCCAGAGTGTTGTTTTGTTTGTTAATGGAGAGGTTTGTACTGATAGGGTAGCCTGAATGGCATTACAGTCGGTAACACTATGCTATGCTGATTGCAAATTCTGTTGTTATTGTCCAAACAGTAAGGTCAAGCTCTCTCTCTCTCTCTCTCTCTCTCTCTCTCTCTCTCTCTCTCTCTCTCTCCCCTCCCCCCTCTCTCCCCCCCTCTCTCTCTGCATTGTACCTCATGATAATCTATTCACTGATGAATCTCCTGGACAAGCATTTGACGTGTTTAACGACAAGATTCAGACTGGTCATTTTTTTTAAAAAAAATCCACAGCGCTATTATCCTCACAGATGATATAGCTGAGCGTATTGGACGTGCCCAACATGGCAGAAAGGAAACAGAAAATGAAGCGCATTTCGTCTGTCCATGTCCTGAGATAGAGAAATGAAAGGCTCCGACTATACCTTCTGGATTGTGTGAATTTATAAGGCAGTTTGGACTGGCGCTTCTTATAGCTCATTCTCGCGAACAGACTGCTAGAAATTTGTCAGTTGAAGCGATTCAATTCTGGTCTTTTCTTTCATCTTTTGTGCGTGTGTGTGTGTGTGTGTGTGTGTGTGTGTGTGTGTGTGTGTGTGTGTGTGTGTGTGTGTGTGTGCGTGCGTGCGTGCGAGCGTGCGAGCGTGTGTGTGCGTGTGCGTGTGTGTGTGTGTGTGCGCGCGTGCGTGCGTGCGTGCGTGTGCGTGCGTGCGTGTGTGTGTGTGTGTTTGATGAGTTTGACTTTGTTTGTGCACAGTTGTCACACAGTGAAGCAGGTTTAATCCATACATTCTTGCCATAAAGAAGATGAAAAAATGGTGATCGGAATTCAGACTTCAGCTAACTTGTATTTTCTCTGCAGGCTATGGACTCCAGGCAAAATCGGCTCAAAAGAGGACGTCTGGTCCGGGACGTTTGTCTTTCCAAGTCTTTTTTTTTTTTTTTAGCAGCTTTCTTATACAGTTTTTTTCTTTTCTTTTCTTTTTTTTCTTTTTTCTTTTGGTTGCTGCCTCATCTTGTGTGCCCCCCTCCCCCCCTGCTCTAGGACACCGCACCATCCACGCCGCTCATTCCCACCCCCCTCCCCACCCCTCCCCCCATCCTCCTCCCCCCTCCCCCCTCCCCTCCCGTCCACAGCCACAGCCTGACCCGGCCCGGCCCGGCCCGCCGCAGCCCCTGGGCACCGGCAATCCACAGGGCGGAGCAGCCAATGAATAGTGTCAAGTCGTCAAGAGGCACCCCGCTGGAGGAGACACGGCGCCACTGGCTGCTGCCGGAGTGAACGTCATTCGGTGGTGTTCAGAGAGATGCCTGCGTTTTCTCCGACAGTTCCTGTGGAAGCAATGAAGATGGGGTTTTTTTGGTTTTGTTTGTTTGTTTGTTTGTTTGTTTTTGTGACGTGGTGCTCAAACATTTTTTTGTGTGTTTTTTTGTTTGTTTTTTGTGACGTGGTGCTCAAACATCTTTTTTTTTGTGACGTAGTGCTCAAACATTTTTTTTTGTTTTTTTGTTTTGTTTTATTTTTTTTTTTTTTTTTGTGACGTGGTGCTCAAACATTTTTTTTTTGGTGGTGTGTGTGTGACGTGGTGCTCAAACATTTTTTTGTTTGTTTGTTTGTTTGTTTTTTGTTTGTTTTTGTGTGACGTGGTGCTCAAACATTTTTTGTTTGTTTGTTTGTTGTTTTTTTTTGTGACGTGGTGCTCAAACACTGTCCATGTCTCCTCACAGGCGTACGACAGTGTGAGCGGCCCAACTGCCTTGCTTGCGTGCCTTTTAGTTTTGTGACCAGCTTGGTACGCTTCCTCTCCCCCAGATTTTCTTTTTTGTTTGTTTGTTTGTTTGTTTGTTTGTTTGTTTTTCAGTCGCTTGGAAGCTGAACTTGCCTCCTCGGCAATGAGTGCTTCGACCTGCTCATCAATGACTGACTAGGTGAGAAGAGCGTTTGTCAGATGGGCTGCTAGCCCCGTCTTGTGCAAACGCCTTATACATATGTCTTCTTATAACTGGCTGTTGTTCTACTCTTGCTAATTGGCGGGAAGGCAAGCGTTAACACGATGGTTACCCCCCCCCCCCTCACCCCCACCCCCCACCACCACAAAAAAACAACAACAACAACAAGAACAACAACCATTTTAAAGAGAAAAAAAAATGAACGCTTCACCAGCCGCCATGGCGAAGTGGTGAGCGCCGCGGATTCTCGGTTGGAAAGTCGGGGGTTCGGATCCCATCTGAGCCATTTATTAATACGTGGGATTTTCCTTTATTGTCTTTATGCCCCCGACCGGCTCCTTACCAGAGTTGAATTTGCCAGAGTCGGAGGGAAAAACAACAACAACAACAACAACAACAACAACGACACCCACTTCAAGACATCCTCACCGTCTCACTGAAGAACTTTCGGCATTGTCAAAAAATGTATGAGAGAGAGAGAGAGAGAGAGAGAGAGAGAGAGAGACAGAGACAGAGACACAGAGAGAGGGAGAGAGTGACAAAGAGAGAGACAGAGAGAGAGAGAGAGAGAGAGAGAGAGAGAGAGAAGAGAGAGAGAGATGGAGAGAGGGAGAGAGAGAGAGAGAGAGAGAGAGAGAGAGAGAGAGAGAGAGAGTGACAAAGAGAAAGACAGAGAGAGAGACAGAGAGAGAGGGAGAGAGAGAGAGAGTGACAAAGAGAGAGAGAGACAGAGAGGGAGACAGAGAGATAGTGAGAGAGAGTGAGAGAGAGAGACAGAGACACAGAGAGAGGGAGAGAGACAGAGACACAGAGAGAGGGAGAGAGACACAGAGAGAGAGAGAGAGAGAGAGAGAGAAGAGAGAGAGAGAGAGAGAGAGAGAGAATTAACAATGTAAGAACTGTACACGAAACACTGGCGTTGGTCCGCTCCGTTCGGTGAAGCGGCATCACCAGAAGTCAGGTTATGAACGAGTAAGCTGCAAAGGAACGCAGAGGCGAAGAGGAAACCCTGAGCTTCGCTGGTCCAGGGCCAACACCTCCTCCATGTCTTCATAGTGTCCCGGAGGTCACTCGTGTCCGGCTGGTGACGGAGGTTCCGTGCACGTGTCTATAGTGGACTGGTTGCTATAGCCACTGTCGGACACACGCACCCAGTCTTCTTCGGTTGTGATTATGCTTGGTCATCGTTGACGACGAGAGACGAGCAACAAACAACAAGAGGAAGAACGATTAATTTCGTGAGGGTTATGGTCGAAACCATGGATGAACTGTCTAATCTCTGTCTGTCTGTCTGTCTGTCTGTCTGCCTGTCTGCCTGTCTGTCTGTCTGTCTCTCTCTCTCTCTCTCTCTCTCTCTCTCTCTCTCTCTCTCTCTCTCTCTCCCTCTCTCTCTTTCAAAAAAGACAATTAGCATGTACATTCTCTTCGTCTTTTCATGATTCAAATTGAAAATTCTGATTGTTCCTTATGAAACTGGTTTATGACGTTCATTACCATTGCTAAACCGTGGTCGGCTGGGCTTTAAGACTTTAAAAAAACAAAAACAAACTGAAAACATCAGCTGGCCATGCCGGGTGGTAGAGAGAGATTCGCCGGGCAGCGGTCAGTGCCGCCACTGACCGTTAGAACGCCGTCACTGACACAGAGGGCCCCCCCCCCCCCCCGCAGGTAAAAAAAAAAAGCTTTGGCCATCCGCCATTCCCCAACCCGCTCCTAGTAGACCTCAACGGCAAAAAAAACCGTGCGCTTTAACTCAACGTTCGTTTTATTTATACTGATCAATAGATCAAGGTCCGCTAGCTGAAGGAAGGGAAAGGAGGGGGGGGGGGGGGGGGGGGGGGGCGGCGGGTTGGGCAAAGAGAAGGATGGAGGATTTGCGGGAGGGGGTGGTGGTGGAAGGAAAGGTGGTGGGTGGGTGGGGATGATGGGGGAGGGGAGGGGGAAGGGCTAGAGAGTGGATGGGGTGGGTAGGGTGTGGGTGTAAATATTGAGTCAGTAAGGGGGGAAAGATAACCTAGAAAGGACAGCTGAAGCGGTTAGCGCAACGCCGAGACGCAAGATGGAGCTCTCTCTCTCTCTCTCTCTCTCTCTCTCTCTCTCTCTCTCTCTCTCTGTCTATCTCTTTCTCTGTCTCTGCATCTGTCTGTCTGTCTCTCTCTCTCTGTCTCTGTCTGTCTCACTCTCTCTGTCTGTCTGTCTCTGTCTCTGTCTTTCTCTCTCTGCCTCTGTCTGTCTGTCTGTCTGTCTCTCTGCCTCTGTCTGTCTGTCTGTCTCTGTTTCTGTCTTTTTTTTTCTTTCTTTCTTTGCCTCTCGGTCTCTGTCTATCTCTCTCTGTGTCTCTGTCTGCCTGTCTGTCTGTCTGTCTGTCTGTCTGTCTGTTTGTCTGTCTCTCTACTTCCTTTCTTTCTTTGTTTCTGTCTCTCTGTCTCTGTCTCTGTGTCTGTCTGCCTGTCTGTCTGTCTGTCTGTCTGTCTGTCTGCCTGTCTCTCTCTCTCTCTCTCTCTCTCTCTCTCTCTTCTCTCTCTCTCTCTCTCTCTCTCTCTCTCCATACAACATACGTGCAGAGAGACAGGACAAAAACTGGATATGATCTTTCCGCCCGTCCACTTTTATCTATCCCTCTCCGCGTCCCGTTACAAAAAAAGAAAAAAAAAAAGAAAAAAAAGAAAGAAAATCCGCAAGATGTATTTTGTTCGCAATGCCATAAATGGAGTTCTTTTGAGAGTGAGAGAGGGGTTCGTTCCTTCCAGATATCTCTGGTGGCAGACGTCATTGATCAATGAATCAAAATCCTGCATGGCTTCCATTTCGTATCTGCCTCCTCCTCCTCCTCCTCCTCCTCCTCCTCCTCTCCCCCTTCCCGTCTTATTACTGCGGGTGCCCTCACTGCATTCATCTGCCTGTTTTCTGTCATGTTATCACGTTGCACTCCGTCAGGCTATTCAACTGCCCGTGGTTATCTTGCTACCACACTCTGGTAGTTTGTTCATCTGCCTGTTTTCTGTCATGTTGTCACACACTCTCTGTCAGTCCATTCATCTGCCTGTTTCTGTCATGTTGTCACACACACTGTCACTCCATTCATCTGCCGGTTTCTGTCATGTTGTCACACTCTGTCAGTCCATTCATCTGCTTGTTTCTGTCATGTCACACTCTGTCAGTCCATTCATCTGTCTGTTTCTGTCATGTTGTCACTCTGTCAGTCCATTCATCTGTCTGTTTCTGTCATGTTGTCACTCTGTCAGTCCATTCATCTGTCTGTTTCTGTCATGTTGTCACTCTGTCAGTCCATTCATCTGCCTGTTTCTATCATGTTGTCACACTGTCAGTCCATTCATCTGCCTGTTTCTGTCATGTTGTCACACTGTCAGTCCATTCATCTGTCTGTTTCTGTCATGTTGTCACTCTGTCAGTCCATTCATCTGTCTGTTTCTGTCATGTTGTCACTCTGTCAGTCCATTCATCTGCCTGTTTCTATCATGTTGTCACTCTGTCAGTCCATTCATCTGCCTGTTTCTGTCATGTTGTCACACTCTGTCAGTCCATTCATCTGCCTGTTTCTATCATGTTGTCACAATCTGTCAGTCCATTCATCTGCCTGTTTCTGTCGTGTTGTCGCAACTCTGTCAGTCCATTCATCTGGCTGGATTTTTTTTTTTTTTACTTATAGACTAACAAACTCGGCACTCTTGTTAAACAATGATATTCTGTTAAAACATGATTGTAAAAAAAAAAAGTATCATTCCTCTCCATGGATGACAATCTCCCCAAGTCAAATAGGCGATGTATTCAAAGGTTTAAACAGCGATTTTTCCTCTGTTGACCGACCGTTTTCTTCTTGGTTTGACTGAATCTGGGTAGAAACCAAAGAAACAATCTGTGTGTCGCACACAAAAGTACCATACCTTACCCCTGCGCACTGTTTTGACAAGTCACCGCTAAATGATACCAGCCTTCCGCGTGCCATAGCGATTCATACAGTAACATCACTTTTGCTGGTCTCAGTGTACCCACCGAAGGAAAGGTAACTCTTTGAGTTTCTTCTGTGTAGGTCTTCTTTCTTTTCTTTCTGCGTACGCAGGCTGAGATACTCCTGCGGACGCTGCCTGTATAGACAGGCAGTGGAGTTTTGTGTGCATGACCGCTTTATTGTCCCAAACGGACAAGGGATTTAACTGCAGCAGCTGTATCTCCAGCATAACCCAGAAAAGAAAGTGAATTAATCATGCGTTGTCTCGTGAAAAGCGTGGCAAAAACGCACGATTCTCCTCTTAATTATGTGTATGACACATATTATAATAATGGTTTCTTATATAGCGTTTAATCAAATGAATTTCTCTAAGCGCTTTACAAAGTCACACTACATTCACCCTTCTCATATACAATAGTACACCCTACACCTAGCTACAAATATTATTACTACAATAACAAACAAATCCTAATCCTACGGGTGTGACATTCACTTATTTTTTAAGTATAACTGCAAACACTTAATCCTATAACTTTCAATCATACAACATATACATGTAATGGAGAACATACATATACACTACATTTGAAAAGGCCCAGACGGCTATGAGTTAGGTTGTCCCCCCCCCCCCTCGCCCCCCTCCCCCCCATCATTGACTATTACCTGTTTTAAAGACACAGCTGCGATCGTCGGGTCAGACACGCCCAAATCCGATATTGATCACATTTTGAACAACTACCAGAGTGTCTAGGGTAGTACGAAGTCTGTGTGAAAGCCTGTTTCTCTCGCCAATGAATCTGTCTCGTACCTGTACAAAATGATGGATACGAAGGGCGTGACAAGGGAGGGAACCCATGTATTCCTCATGGTACACATTAGCCCATGCTGTGAGGGTCGGAAGAACCACGGTTAGTGCGAGGGGGTGAAGGTCTACTTCCTCGAAATGCCTGGCTCCCATATGGGAAGCAAAGACAGTCACATCATATTTGTGCAAAATGCCCCCCCCCCCCCCACCCCACCCCCGTCCCGAGATGCACGCTTTAAAACTGGTCTGCAGTTTACACATTAAAATTTTTCTTCTGCGGTTTGAAAACGACATTGCTGACAAATCTTTTAGCACATTGTGTCATAACTGTTCTGGTAAGAATGAATCATGAATGATATGTGGAATTTCCGAAAACCCAACCCACACAGTCTTGTGTCCATATATCATTTAAGCACACACACACACACACACACGCACACACGCGCGCGCGCGCACGCACGCACGCACGCACGCACACACACACACACACACACACACACACACACACACACACACACACACACCTCTCTCTCTCTCTCTCTCTCTCTCTCTCACACACACACACACACACACACACACACACACACACACACTCACACACACATACACAGACACACACACACACACACACACACACACACACACACACACACACACACACACACAGAGTCACTCATTCATGTCTTGGCGAATAGCCCGGGTTTCTTTTTTTTTTCCACAGAAGTCTTCACTGGTGCATTGGAACTTTCAGTAAGCTCCGATCTGAGATCTGTCAAAAAGGATCGGTTCAGAAAAAAAAAAACCCATGACACACAAAGATGAACTACTTTCCCCCCAAGCTGAACACATGTAAATATACCCAGTTGTCTTCAGGCCGGTGAACAGAAGCTGCACAGGATTCAACTCAAAATAAGGAAGAAAAAACAACAGCATCAACAACAACAACAACAACTGAGGCGCTTCAATTCGGCTTTCACCGTAAGCGAGTAATTTAAGAACGTATTCACATGAAGGTTTCCATGGACTTCATTTTGTTGTTTTTGTTGTTTCTGGAAGGACAAATACAATTGTCAAAGAGCTTCAAATTCTAGCTTTTCTATCTCCAAGCCTAAACTTTCTTGCTTTCTGAATCCTCTTCTTCCCTTTCCTCCTGCCGCGTCTCTCTCTCTCTCTCTCTCTCTCTCTCTCTCTCTCCATTATTCTCTCTCTCTAATTATTCTCTCTCTCTCTCTCTTTGATTATTCTCTCTCTCCGTCTCTAATTATTCTCTCTCTCTCCCTCTCTCTGATTATTCTCTCTCTCTCTCTCTCACTTCTCTTTTAGTACTGTTATTATTATTATTATTATGAATACTTATATAGCGCCCATCCTTGGCTAGACACCAAGCTCTAAACGCTTTACCATCCACTTTCTTTACACAACGGGCTGCCTACCTGGGTAGTGCCGACTGAAGAGCTGCCAGCTGGCGCTTCATTCAGTCGTTTCGCGTGTCATCCAGTCAATATCATTCAATATCGTTCACTCAATATCCTTATTTCCTTCATTCTTTCCATTTCTCACGCAGGGTGCATGCTATGTGTAACGTGTCATCCATACCAACGGCCAAACTGGCCTTCTCTTCAGAAAGTTAGTGATGGGATTTTACGTGTGTGCAAGATGTTATACGTGCGTTGACACACGGAACCTCGGTTTATAGTCTCATTTGAAGGACTGTATGGGAAATGAAGTCAGAATCAATGTTAACTCCGAAGGAAAAATCCCCCTGTACCGAAACAGCCCGGCAGAGATTGGAAACCCGCAACCCCAGGATCACCCAGATTACGAGTCCGGCGCTCTACCACTGAGCTATTCCGGCCCCCATTTTCACTCATTGTTTTCGAGTTATCAAGTAATTTCTTTCACGAAAATTCAAGATTTGGCCTTATCCGACATAATGGTTACACGAAAAAAACAAACAAACGGGGGGCCGATAGCTCAGTTGGTAGAGCGCCGGACTCGTGATCCTGGGGTTGCGGGTTCGAATTTCGGTCTAGGGGGATTTTTCCCTCGGAGTTAACATTGGTTCTGACTCCATTCCCCCTATAGTCGTTCGGATGGGACTATAAACCGAGGTCTAGTCTGTGTCACATGCACTAAAGATCATACACGGACTCTAAAGATCCCGATGCTCATGTCCTAAGACGGGTGAGTACCGGCTACACGAAAATACACAATGCATGCAACCTGTGTGCCAGAATAGTCTACTTGAAGACTGTGGGCACGGGCAGGTTAAACATCCCCATCTGGAAGAAGAAGAACAAAAACAGAAAACACACACACACACACACACACACACACACGCACACACACACAAAGCAATCCAGATCAGAGTTTAACATTTTCCTTACTATCCAAAAAAAATCTGGTAAAAAAAAAAATCCAAATAGTTGTGAGTATAAATAACAAAACCATGAATCAACGCAAACTCAACATACCTTTGTTGCGTTTTCAACGCAGTGACTGTCGTGACCTCAACCAAGTAAGTACAAATTAAAGAAAGAAAGAAAAGAAGGAAGGAGATCAATCCAAAAACTGCAGCAGCAAAAAAAAAAAAAAAAAAAAAAAGGTGGGAAGAGGTTGAGGGAAGGAGGGGGGGAGGAGGGGAGAGGGAGGGGGGGGGGATGTTGAACCTTAACACAGAGACCAGGTGATCCACAGTCTTGCCAGAAACGTGACTATCGCCAGTCCAAGGTTGGCACGCGGCGGAGTGACGTGACACTTAGAAGTGTGGATGGCGGTAGTCTTCGATGATGATCGTGACAGCAATACGCCTATCATCACCACCCTTAACTCATTTGCACTCATCCCCGAGGTTGGGAGTATGGCTGCCTTAATGGCGGGATAAAAAAAACGGTCACGCACACAAACTCCACTTCCTTTGTTGGGTAGATGGGATTAATAGTTGCCTGTCCATATAGGGAGTGTCCGCAGGAGTATCAGCTGCGTACGCAGAAGAAG
>CM031624.1:1731854-1754982 GCA_018398815.1 Conus ventricosus | reverse complement strand
TTGGGGGAAAAATTTTTTAAAATTAAAAAAAAAAGGTTTGGGGGGGGGTAGTTAAACAAAACCTAGGGGTTTAGATTATCTCTTTTTGCAAATGAAAATTTTTTTGGGGGGGGAGGGTAAATGATTGGGACCTTTTAAAAGGTTTTTCAACAGAGGATAATGAGGTTGTTGTATGGAACGGGAGAGGAGTGAGAGACGTAATAAACATTCAAATTGATAAAGAAGAAGAAGCCGATAAACCGCTTATTGTACATTTGTTTTTATTATATGAGCGCAGCTGAATATTGAAAAAAACAGATTAGAAGATTATTATACAAAATTTAAATTTTCATTTATAAAAAGATGTCTGTTAAGGTTTATCCAAATGTGCCTACAGCGCCGCCAAGAGAAGAGTAGCAGGGCAATTCTGCTGTTATAGAAACCCTGAAGTAAAAACCTTTCAGATTAACAAACATTACACAAGCAACAAAAACTAGAGCAGGACCTTTCAAAATACAGCAAAACCAAACAAAGGTATTCTGCTCCCTTAATGCTGTTATAATGTTAATACTGGGGCATCGACTTTAAGTGCTCTATCAGCAGGAACGAGTGTTGGTCTCTTAGAAACGGGCATAGGCGCACCCGCAGTTTACCTCTAGGAGGTTTGTTTTTTAGCTCTCGGCCTGTGTTCATTAGCTGTAAGTGCGGTGGCAAAAAATTAAAAACTAAACTCAAAAGCACACAGCTAGGGTTCAACTAAAAACGGCTAAACTTAGTTCGTTTAAAACTGACAATAAATAAGGCTTGTTGACTCAAACATCACGGATGAAGAATTTAATCGTTTACAGGCGTTTTTGAGGGATACAAAAGACAAAGTTTGATCTTCAAAGAAAGGCGGGGGACAACTTTTTCTCAAAGCCAGACGCCGAGCAGATAAAAAAGGAATGCTTAAAAAAGTAAACGAACATTAAACTCTGTTCTAAACAGCTACAGTAACAACAACGAAGGGTGTTTATACTTTAGTTTATGAGTCCAAGCACAAAAAGACCGTTGATATTAATTCTGATTAATTATTTTTTTTTAATTTAAATAAATATTTTGAGTTAAAAAAAAAACTCAACATGGCTAAGATATATGAAGGGCAAGACGAATTGTTTGAAGGAATGCTTGAGAGAGAGCGTTTATCAAGAGCACTGAATGATATTGTTTTTAGAAGTCATTGACCCAACAAACGTACAGGAAAGTGTTGTTCTTGCTATTTCTCAAGTTCCAGTAAACTAACAATAGACCCACCGGTTAAAGTAATGTTAGCTGTTTTAATCGACTATGTAACATAAATGAAGAAAATCTAGAGTCTGGGTCTCAACTAAACAACAGACTATTCTTTCTCATAATGACTTAACACCCGGTTGGGCAGCGAACTGCTTGCACAGTTTGACGCTGCCGCTGAAGAAGCCAAAAGAGAGGCTCTGGTTGGTCAGAGGGCAAAGTCTTAGAGTTTCAGATTAAAACAGTCTAAGTATGCCCCGATTGTAGGCAAGTCTCACATTCCACTACCCCCAGCATTAGTCGCAAAAAAGCAGTTCTAAACATAAAGAATACGACAACAAATGTTTTTATGTGGTGTGTTCTTGCAAGGGCTGCATTACGCCGCAAAACGCAGAGAAGAGTGTCTAACTATCGCCTTACATCAATGATCTTAACTTTAGTGGAATATCCTTTCCTGTTAGTTTTGATCAAATTGATCAGTTTGAAGAACAAACAAACCAATAACTGTTAATGTTTACACATGGGATGAGGAAACGATTTGGTGCCAATTAAGTGTCCAAGAACAGCCAACGATTGGCGAGCCAGAAAAAAGTCATGTGGACTTACTACTAATGTTTTCACCAGCGGGGCTCCCAAATTACACTTTGATACGAACAATGAGTAAACTAATGCAGCATACTTCAAAAGATGGGCACAAACAAGAATTCTGCAGAAAATTTTTACAAGATGCCATCTGTTCAAGCCGCGAGCGAACATAAGAAACACTGTATTGGTCCATTTGACTGTAAATACAGAACTAATTACGCCCCAACTGGTTTTAAAGTTAGTTTTAAGAACTGGAAACGGATGCAAAATTTCCATACGTAGTTTACGCAGACTCGAATCACTCATTGTTCCTTATGAAGGGGCCCGCGCCACAAAAACTTCGAAACAGTCTTAATGAGTAATCATCGATTTGTTCATTTGCCTTCATTATTGTTAGGTCGGATGCGCTCATTCAACGCCAGAATTTAAGAGGACCAGATGCGGCTAGAAGATTTTTTTCAGCGCATGCAGCAAGTGCGTAATGACTGTTCTAATAATCGAATTTTTTCTGAAATCATAATGACTCCTGAAGATCAACAGCAGTATGACTCAGCCATCACTGTTGGATTTTTGGGGGTTAGGCCTCTCATCAGACGCAGCGAATCCAACAGTAAGGACCATGATCACATTAGCGGAAAGTTCAGAGGAGCTGCGCACAACAATGCAATCTTCAACTAAAGTTTGATCCTAAGACATGGAAGCTGCCCATCTTCTTTCTTTAAATTGCGAGGTTACGACTCTCATTTTTATATTGCAAGCAGTATACCAACGCCTTCAGGGTGCATGCATTGCACGTCATCAGAAAAGTACATGTGCTTTAATCTAAATAACATGTCTTTTTATGACTCTATGCAGCACATGATGGGGTCATTAGAGTCACTGGCTATGTCCTTAAAAAGGGTGCCCAATAACAGAAGAATATTTTGACCCAACTCTCGTTAGAAAGGGCGTTTATCCTTTTTGGTACATGAACAGTTGGGAAAGGTTTGACGAAGACACACTTCCTCCTAAAAGGCGGTTCTTTTCTAGTCTTAGAGGAAAGGACATCGTGATTTTGATTACCAAGCATGCTCAAGATGGTGGCAGAAGTTAGAGTTTTAAAACAATGGGAGACTATCATGACTCCTACTTGAGGGCTGATGTATGTTTGTTGGCGGACGTCTTTGAAAACTATAGAAAGAACCTGCATGAAACATTATAGCCTGGATCCCGCGCATTATATTTCTGCGCCCGGGATGAGCTGGGACGCTTTCTTAAGTTTACTGGAGTACAGATTGATTTATTGTCAGATTACCGTGATTCAGATGATTGAAAACGGATTGCGTGGGGAATTAGTATGGGTCGCATCATTACTGTAAAACAAACAACAAAAAACTTGGACGATTATGATCCGAGTAAAAGGTCTAACTATCTCATGTATTTAGATGCAAACAATCTGTATGGTTGGGCAAAGGCGCAATCACTTCCATTACGTAACTTCAAGATGTACACAGGCGGCGATCGAATAATATTCAAAAAACATTAAAGTGGTTGGGCAGTTTAGCGCCTGATCAACAGCGGGGTTTCATTCTAGAAGTTGACTTAGAATACCTCAGGAACTCCAGCTGCAAATGACTTCCATTAGAGCAGAAAGTTAAAGTGGACCCAAGAGAGGCCAAAATTGTCCCTAATCTTGGGGGCAAAAAAAAATTTTATGTCTGAAATTTACCTTCTAAATTTTTTTAAGACCGGGTTTGAAGTTAAGCGTCATCGCATAATTGTTTTTGATCAAGAAAGTTCATAAAACCATACATCTGAAGAACACTGATTCAAAACCAAATCCACAGATTCCAAAAAAGTTTTTTTCAAGTTGAGCAACGCTTTTTGGAAAGATTGGGAATGCCAAGGCAAAGATGTCGATTGTCACCAGAGAGTAAGCAATTTTAAGCTATTCAAAACCTAATTTCGGACTTCAGAAGTTTTCAGACCAGTTTTTTGGGTATAATGATGAAAAAAAGAAGTCAATTAGACAAACCTGATTTATTGGTTTATGTTTTAGAATTATCAAGCTTTTTGTTAGATTTTCTTTATGATTTTTAACCCCCGAACTAGTCCAGAGTACTTTACCGATCGAATTTTTTGTTATAGTATCCCTATGAAGACATCTATAAAGACGGGAAACCCGAAGTGGCTAAGGCTGGGGGAGGGGATGAAAATCTGATTACCTAAAGATTCCCCTTTGATTAAATTACTAATAAAAGGTTTTAGGAAAATGAAGGATAAATTTACCCAAAAAGGTGTCAAGGGTGGGGGGTTAAGGTCAAAAATGTACAGTATTTGAGGGGGGAAAAATTAAAAAAAGCAAAAGGGAATACCCGCAGTGTTGTGCAGTAAAAATATCACATGAAAAAACAAAAAGCATTGTTTGGCAAAAAGATTTTTCATATCAACGTAAAACTGCGGATTAATCTACATGAGATCACACAACATTGTAACAAAGAAGTATTAGAAGAACAAACACAAAACGGGTGTTTGTTAATCCCGAGTTTTCATATGCAAACGGCAGGGGGACCCCATAAACAGGGGTTTATATTTTTCATAACTTTTTTTATAAGTCAATCAAAACTTATCCAAATTTATTTAAAACTTTTCAGTTTGCTTGTGCGTTCGAATTTTTTTTTTTTATTTTAAGTTTTCTTTTTCCATTTTGGGGTTTTGAGTTTTAGGCGATCTGGGGATTTTGCATGCAAGAAATTTTCCCCGAAAATGTTTCCCTTATAGCATTACAGATGAAATGATTCCCCTACATTTTTAGGTCTTTCCTTTACCATTCTTGTTTCGTTTTGCACTTCCTTCTGAGTTCCATTTTTTTAAAACCAAATATTTTTGTAAAATTATTAAAGCGGAACGGGTTGGGGGATTTTGCATTTTCTTTCACAAAAGTTTTTAGGAGTGGTTGTTTTGTTGTGTCAGTTTCTCGTAAATAATACACGGGCGGATTCATTTTTACAATTCTTTTTATTTCATATGGATCAACACTCCAAACTGGATCGGTTGCCCTGATGCGAGTGTCCCCTTCTGCTTCCCCCGGTTAATAAAGGTACCTTACTTTTAAACCAAATCGGTAATAGTTTGCCGGATGAAGACTCTACTTCAACAACATTTATTGTTTTTCTTTTGATTGCTTGTACTGGTTTTAGGCCTTTAAATTCTTCATTATTCATTGCGCGCAAAAACTGAGGGCAGTCTTCTAACCCATTCTGTGTTGCGAGAGTTGTCAATAAGCTCTCTGTGATACTGGTAGGAGAATAAGTCTTTCGGCTAACTGTTTGTTAAAGTTTTCAACTAAAGCCTGTGATCTGTGAACTCTGGAATGCCTCTTCTAATAGTAACTCTGTGTTTTAACAATAATTGATTCACTTGGCCTTTAAATTCTTTTCCATCATCGACTTGAATCATGCGAGGATAAGTTAGCGGGCCTCGTTGATATATCAGTTGTATGGCAACAGCAACAGCAGAGGCACTCTTTTGTGTTAATGGCTCCGCATCTTTGTATCTTGAAGCCATGTCAATGACTGTGAGTGCGTACTTAAATCTTTTTCGTCTAATCTATCAGAGGGTAAATATAGAAGATCCATTTGATGGGTGTCGTTTGGAGTTGTGTTCACAAAGTGCGGTCTCTGTATTCGTTTGGGCGCAGGTAAATAAATTTGCCAAATCGCTTGTTTAGATTAACCATTCCTTTGCTGTTTGTTCACGACCCCACTGCTTGGCTTAGCTTTTTAATTGCTGTGTTTACCCTTCAATATCCTTTGGGCGAATAATAGATTTTGTTCATTTTTTATTCAGCCAATATTATGCGCAACAAAATACACGACGGTCATACCAAGGCAATAAACGCGATTTCTTGCATCTTTTGTTTTTTCTGATGGTTGATAAAAGTCACTGAATTTTGGTGGGGGCAATGTCTGAACCGGTTTGCCTGTTACTAGATAATATTCTTTTATTGCTTGGTCAACATTTTTTAATGTGTAAGCTGCATGCCCTGTTCTTTCAGTGTGTCATTAATAAAATCTAATGCTCAAGTCTCTGCTTTTCATAGGCGTCTTGTGCAGCTGCTAGTTGCTCCATAGCCTTGTTATGTCTTTTTCTCTCGCCGTCATCCGCAGTTTACTAAATGCGAAATTACTTCCACTAAAAGCAAGCGCATTCACCACAGCGCCGCCTATCATTATTGCGAGTGAAGCCATTTTTTATAAATGTATTTTTTTCTTACATATTTATTTTGTCTGGAATTATTCCTTGCTTAACTAGAAAATCTTTCGTGGCAACCGAAGCTGCAATGATAGCAATTAGCTTTGCTGAATCCTCAAAGTCTAGTTTGCCAAGATCTGCTGGTTTATTCTTAACAAGCTTTTACCAAGCATTGAGTATCTACACTTAGGACCACCAATAACAGCAGAATGGTATACAAGGTTAGCAACAGTTTTTCGGTGCTCATTTTTAGAAAATAAAATAATTATAATTATTAAAAACATGAACAGTGATGATCTCTACAGCTACAAGGCAGCCTAACCTTCCTGAACTTATGAATAACAAGGTTGATGACCAAGCTATTATGCCCAAAAAGGAGAGGCTGTATCTTTGGCGGCATGTGGAAAAACAAAACAGTTCCTCGGAACTGAATTCAGCATAGAACAGATTCAACAGATGTCGCCGCAAGACATTTTAAAGTATCATAACAGGTATGAAGCGCAGCTGGGGTCTAGAATGGTGAAAAGTGTGGGGCAAACGGTTCTTAGTTTGTACACTAAACTAGTCAGTAGATTTGCTCCCATTGATTCTGAACAAGATCTTACGTATGATTTAACGCAAGATCCAGTTTTAACAAAGTCATTAGAGTCTCTAGGGTGTGATTTTTTCTATAGATTTGGAACATTGTTATCGCCATTAATCATGGGATTAATAACTTTTAATCATATAGATTTTATTTCCCTTCAAAATGAACGATCTAGAAAATCAGCAGAACCAGAAAACACTGAATCAGGTGGAGAAAGTAACCAAGCCAGAAAATCAGCAGAAAAACGCTGAATCAGGCGGAGACCATTAAAAATCCTGGCGTGTTTGAAGCAGGAAGAAAATTAGCAGAGTGGAACAGACAAAAAATATAATGTTACAGAATATGACTCATCATGAAAACATAACACCGCCAACGCCAGAACAAGTTAATTCAATGCCGGCTATAAAAACTCCATATGATTCAAGGGCGCCAAAGTCTTCATGGTATATTGAACTTAAAACTGTTGCCATTTTTGGCGCCATTGCTGCTGTTGGGGGCAGTTATTATGGCTATAAAATATATACACAATGGCAACAGAACGAAAGCTATCAAAAAATCTGAGCCACTAAATGCAGAAAAAGACACCCGCACGCCAAAACCGCAATAAGAAAGCGTCATTTTGATCCATTTATATGGAATATATTTTAAGAACTTAATTTTAAATTTTTTTATAAAAAATAGATCATGGCGTATTATAAAATGATTGTGTCAATAAATAAGACCTGGAGTCTATAAAAGACATTTCCATAGACCCGAATTGTAATCAATGCGGTTGCTTCGGATGTAAGACCTTCTTAAGATCTATGCAGAGAACGCTGAGCAAGACATCCTCAACGATGACACGTTTTTTGAGGCGTGTGTGTACTATATTAGGCATTTACTATTTAAGATAAAAACATAGCCTGTATTTTTTTGATAATTATAAGATAACTTAATAAGAACTTGCTTGTACTTAAAGGATGACTTAATCAAGAACTTATTAAGAACTTGATCAAGAACTTAATTAAAAACTTAATCAAGAACTTATTAAGAACTTGAAGTAACTTAATTAAAAACTTAATTAAGAACTTGGGGTAACTTAATTAAAAACTTAATTAAGAACTTGGGGTGACTTGGGGGTGGGAGTGTGTGTGGTGTACACAGGGGGGTGGGGTGGGAGGACGTGCGTGCGTGGGGTGGGGGTGGGAGGACCGTGCGTGCGTGGGGTGGGGGTGGGAGGACGTGCGTGCGTGGGGTGGGGGGACGTGCGTGCGTGGGGTGGGGGGACGTGCGTGTGTGTGCGGCAGCCAAAAAGTTGAAGCAGGACGTTGAAGCGAAGCAGTGAAGCCAGTAATAACAGCAATATATTACAAAGTCATGAAGTGCTTGGTGGAAATTCAAGCAGTCAACTCTAAACAAAAACCCTACCGCTCCTGCATGAGCGGTATCTAAAAATAGATCTTACGTCGTGGTAGGCCTGCAGTGGTCTTACAGCCGCGCGCACTGTTGGCTAAAGCAGCCAACTCTAAACAGCCCCGACCGCTCCTGCATGAGCGGTATCTAAAAATAGATCTTACGTCAGTGAAGAAACGGCTTGCTACTGTGACCTTGGCCGCTCTAGGGTGGAGCGCTGGAAACGGCTTGCTACTGCGACCTTGGCCGCTCTAGGGTGGAGCGTTAGTTCTCTGATCGCTTGCCCTAGTTTGCTGTGCCCTCTTTTCTCAACCGGGCTTGCAACTGGGTTACAGCAGTAATTGCTGTAGCCAAGCTTTTATGGCAGCTCTAACGCCAGTAGTAGTACATCGCATTGTATATTTAAAGCATTTATATAAAGATAGTGCTAGCCACACACTTACTCCTCTCCATACTGGTAGATGTACTAAGGTCTGCCTAACCCTATCTAGTTTGTTTGCCAGAACATTCGAAAATCGCCATTCAGGTGCATAAGGGCACACTTGAAGGCAGATGAACTGGTTAGAATTTGAAAAGTAGAAAAGTATACACATCTTAATACATAGATCAGCTTGCCCCATAAACACTGAATCTGTAGTTAACAATCAATCAAGTCTAATACAAATGAGAACAATACAACCAGTCTTGCTACCGTGGCGGCCACAAAGTGGGAGTGACACGTAACAGTCTAGACATTCGCTAACGACACCTGGCGCGCTGTCAACCTGAAATGAATACACCCCCTCACCCCCACCCCTCACCTGGCAAGCCCAGTCTCCCGCTTTATTGATTTTTTGGTCGCTTGCCGTGCGCTGTGTGAACGAGGTCGCGCGTCTCGCTAGCCGTAAATTAGGTTTCGGCCTCGTGTTAGCCTATCTGTTACACATAGTTTTGTAGGTTAGAAATTAGTCAGAATAAGTGTGCGGATTTTATGACAAAAATATAAAACTTATCACTTAGCCTAGTTTGCTGTGCTCCTCTTTTCTCAACCAGGCTTGAAAATTGGCAGAGTTACAGCACAATTACTGCCGTAGCAAGCTTTTATAGCTGTCTCAAGCCAGCTCCCAACAATCAACGCGTGATGGTTTGTTTTGCTTCGGCCAACTTTCAACAATGCAGCGCCATTTATTAGATAAGGAACCATCTCATCAATAGTCAAAAACGTATTAAAACTAGCTACATCTTGTTTCATTTCCTTGAACCAACAAACCTTTAAGATAGCCGTTCATTTCCAAAGCAGTTAGTTCACTTTTTTCGTTTTCTAAAAAAAACAATCTCTCGGTTTCACAACATGCAGTTAAAGTAAAACTTATGGCCTCGAATAACAAACTGTTCTTCAGTAACGTTTTAGCCATTTTAAAATAACACAAGTAAAACACAGTGGTCACAACAGAGCGCAAACAAAACACAGCCTTCTTGTTCAATAGTCCAAAGCAACAATGGCAACCCAGTCGTGTCACGCGACAGCCTCGATTCGGTGTGTCGACGTGGCAATCATTTTCTGATGCAATAGGTTGCAACCGCCGAGTGCGCTTCGTTACACAGCGCGGGCTAGGTGCAAACTGCCGCGAGCCGTAAATTAAGTGATCAGGTTTCGACCCCGTGTACAAAGTTTGCGGATTTTATGTCATTTAATTGAGAGAGATGAGAAGAGTGTGTGTGTGTGTGTGTGTGTGTGTGTGTGTGTGTGTGTCTGCCGCCTCTCTGTCTGTCTGTCTCTCTCTGTCTCTCTCTTCTCTGTCTATCTGTCTGTCTGCCGGTGATTCTCTCTCTCTCTCTTCCGCCACAGGAAAAGGCGGCTTTAGGCCACTTTCGCCAAAAATCGGTGGTGAAGCAAGTGAGCCAGGATTGGTAAAATACTGTTCTCTAGCTGTCATCAGGCTTAGAGTTAGTGGGTGACAGAGACAGATCTTCTATGAGGACTGACAATAAAAAGAAGAAGGAATGAACAGAGCTCAGAGACAAAAGGAAGTTAACTGGGGTTAAGCAGTGAGTAGGAATCATGAGCAACTTAAAGTAGAAAGCAAGAAGGCTGTTGCAAAAAAAAAAAAAAAAAAAAAAAAAAAGGAGGGGGGGGGGGGGGGGAGGAATTAGTACAGAAGGGGAAGGGGGTACCTGAAGCTCAGCTGCTGTCACTCTCTGGTGTTCAGGCCGGCAGGGACGAGGGTCCCCAGTTGTGCAATGATGGATGACTCCATAAAGAGGCGATAGAGTCCACTGGACTGGTTCTGCCAGACAGCAGACACTCTCGCATGGGTGAAGTTGTGGTAGGGGCTGTTGAAGTGAGAGCCTACCGGATCTTCATATCCCAGCCGCATTGAGCGAGGTGCTCAGAGAAACGCTCATTCAGGCTGCGGTACGTCTCCCCAGTGTATTTCTTTGAATACAAGGTATGGATGGCGGACTATTATAATCCATACAAGCGTTTGAGGCCCGCCATAGACTTCCATCAGCGTTTAATGTTAGACTGATCATTGATCAAAAGAACGACTCCCCACCAATTATTTCCCCCTTTTGGGGGGGGGGGGGGGGGGGGGGGGCGGGGGGGGGGGGGGGGGATTTCACCGATAAAATCAACAAACAGTCTTCAAAGACATGACCTTCCCCTTAGTTGACGTCACATGTCAGGCCTTTGCACTCACCCGTGACCCTCTCTGTGCGCCAGCTCTGAGCGCCCCAAATAGCCCCACTCTTTTGATGTTAGTCTCGCTGCTTGGAACCAGCACTACCACCACCTGGCTTGCACCTTGACGGCCATTTGAAAGGAAAACATGAGAAGAATCCACTTTCAGACACCATGTACATCCTCAAGACAGTCCCGCTTGCGCCAGTCGACGGCTTTAATTTAAGCAAGGCCTTGGTTGGCGTACATTGTTGGTGTACAGCCTGTGGGTTTCAGCCACGGGCTACGTAGACACGACTGCCGAACGCTGTGACTTAGGATCGCGCCGATGCCACACCAGTCCAGGAACACCACACTGACGTCAGACTGTGGATGACGTCTGTGAGACGAACACCATACTGACGTAAGCACCGGGATGATGTTTGTGAGATGAACACCACTCTGACGTAAGCATTGGGAGGATGTCTGGGAGACGAAGACCACACTGACGTAAGCATGGGAATGGATGTCCGTGAGACAAACATCACACTGACGTAAGCATGGGAATGGATGTCTGTGAGACAAACATCACACTGACGTAAGCATGGGAATGGATGTCTGTGAGACAAACATCACACTGACGTAAGCATTGGAACGATGTCTGTGAGACGAACACCATACTGACGTAAGCACTGGGACGATGTCTGTGAAACCAACACCACTCTGACGTAAGCACGGGGATGATGTCTGTGAGACGAGGACCACACTGACGTAAGCACTGAGATGATGTCTGTGAAACCAACACCACTCTGACGCAAGCACTGAGATGATGTCTGTGAAACCAACACCACTCTGACGCAAGCACTGAGATGATGTCTGTGAAACCAACACCACTCTGACGCAAGCACTGAGATGATGTCTGTGAAACCAACACCACTCTGACGTAAGCATGGGGATGGATGTCCGTGAGACCAACACCACACTGACGTATGCATTAGGATGATGTCTTATGAGACGAACACCACACTGACGTATGCATGGGAATGGATGTCTGTGAGACCAACACCAGCCTGACGTCAGCATTGGAGTGATGTCTACGAGACCACAGACAAAGGGGGGGGGGGGGGGGGGGGGGGGGGGGGGGGGGGGGGGGGGGCGTCACGACCGCAGACAGTTGCCACAGAAAGCTGCCACCGTCATGGTGTGACACGGAAACTGGCGCCATGCATGGGTGAGGACCAATGACAGACGCTTCTCTTTAGAAGGCTGGGGAGGGGGAGGGGGAGAGTGGAGATGGGGGCACGGGAGGGGATGGGGGGTGGGTGGGGGTGGGGGCAGCGGTTGGGTGGAATTAACGCAGTACATGATCGTTAAAAAGAAACACTATTCCTTTTTTGACATTTATCCCTTACATACAACACATTTTTGTTTGTTTGTTTGGAAGATGATGAGGGCTGCAAGCGGAATGAGTTGGCTGAAGCAGGAACCGAGGCTACTGTCACTTTCATCAGCAAGGGCGCTGATCTCACCCTGATGTGGCTGCCCTCCCACACTGGAATCAAATGTAAACGACATGGCAGACCGTCACAAGAACCGGCCACACGGCCAACCCACGACTGCCCCTGTCTGAAGTCACCGACAACGCCTGGAAAGCCGCCAACGACATCAAGAACGACACGCTGAAGGACCGATATAATACAGAGCGAGGATGGGTGTACAATCCCCATGCTAAGGACACCTTTAGGACTTCCGACTTCCCGGAGGAATTCAGCCAACCCTTTGAAGATCCCGGACAGGATACCACCGATGTGTCGGACAGGATACCACCGATGTGTCGGACAGGATACCACCGATGTGTCGGACAGGATACCACCGATGTGTCGGACAGGATGCCACCGATGGGTCGGACAGGATACTACCGATGTGTCGGACAGGATACCACCGATGTGTCGGACAGGATACCACCGATGTGTCGGACAGGATACCATCGATGTGTCGGACAGGATACCACAGATGTGTCGGACAGGATACCACAGATGGGTCGGACATGATACCACAGATGTGTCGGACAGGATACCGCCGATGTGTCGGACAGGATACCACAGATGTGTCGGACAGGATACCACAGATGTGTCGGACAGGATACCACAGATGGGTCGGACAGGATACCACAGATGTGTCGGACAGGATACCGCCGATGTGTCTTCCTGAACTTCACCTGCCAGTGTGGAACTGAGGCCTCGCTGCACCACGCCCTCAGCGTCTGAAGGCTGCAGACGGACCCACCAGCCACACCTGCAAAACCTTTTTACCGCCGCGTCCCCTCCCCGAGACACAGCCCATGAGGACGCTTGCCGATGCCCTGACGTCCTCCGAGCTGGACGACTGGTTCTGACTCACCCCCCGAGGGAAGGAAGAGGAGAGGAACACCAGGTACCATCGCGAAGGAAGACAATACCACAAGACCACCGCTGACGAGAAAAAAAGCACCGCCGACTAACACCACCACCACGAACCTCTAAGCCACTGCGCTCCTTCTAACCAAGGCTACCGTCAAAGAACAACTTGTCCCTGAAAGCATCATCTGCCATGAGGACGTAAAATCTCAACCAGTCACCTAGAATAACTTGTCCCTCAAAGCATCATCTACTGTGAGGACGTAAAACTCAGCCATCACCTCGCCCGGGAAGGCTGACAGAAGATTCACTGAGACTCGCTCTACGCTCCTGCCGTGAACAGGCTGCCTGATACTCCGCGTCAGACGCAGCCTGCGAAAGCTGCAACCATCATTTTGACCAAGAAGCGGCACAGCACCGGCACCGCATTTCATCCGGCGAGCCAACGGCTGATGCTCCGCCAGGACTGGCGTAGAGCTTGAACAAGGCACAGGATCATCTCGGACCAGGTCCTGTCCACGGCCCAAGACCGTTGGCAGAGGTAAACGACATCGCCTAGCAGCCCCTGACCTGTGAGGCGCGCGCGCACGCACGCACGCACGCACGCACGCAAAAAAAACACACACACACACACACACACACACACACACACACACACACACACACACACACACACACTAACACACACACACACACACACACACACACACACACACACACACACACACGCACGCACGCACGCACGCACGCACGCACGCACGCACGCACGCACGCGCACGCACGCACGCACGCACGCACACACACACACACACACACACACACACACACACACACACACACACACACACGAATTGACAGGTGTGCATATGAAGGCAGGCAGCTATTCATAACTACGCTCTTCGGATACAAGTTTCTGTAACAGAAGTCGACAAGTTGCAGTGCCTCAAAGGCTGCTTTGAAAGAGGAGTGCGTAGGCGTTTTGATATGACATTAACGGGGACCAACCAACGTGCCTGCAGGTGCGCTCACGAACACCAGGTGTCCAGCAGTGAGTCCAGCATAGTCTTGAGAGGTCTCAACATCGCTGAACTGCCCACGGACACCAGGCGATCGACAGCGCTACGTCTTGGTCGTCGCGTTTGTTTGCTTCATTTATTTAGTGTTTGTTTGTTTGTTTGTTTGTTTGTTTTTAAACAGAAAGAGAGGGGGTTAGTTACCGCCAAGGACATAGACAAAGTACAGGACAAGACACAATGCATTTCGACCTCTTGGGTCTTCTTCAGGCAAAAACAAACAACATTTAGGACAGTGAAAACGAAGAACGAGCAACCACTTATCTTCTCATATTCGGCGAACGATGTTTGTTTTGTTTTATGTGATTTCTACCAAACCTGGTGAGTACCTAAGGTACGCACATAGTTACTAATACTTCACCACTTTACAGTTTGAAAGAAAATCCGATTTGAGTTTGCAATACTCGATGACTTGTTGTGGTTTGTAAGAAAATTCGTTTTGAGTTTGCATTGCACATTCACTTGTGCTTTGGAAGGTGATTCAAATGAAGTGCACGATACCCAACCACCTGAGGTTTGGAAGAAGATTCAATCGATGGGCCCACACATAGATAGATGATCCAAACCCTTCATCAATACTAAATATGATATTCGATTAAACAGATAATGAATACTTCTGATAATCTCATACCTGATTGATGCAAATTCAAATCAGTTGAATTAATTATTGATCAGGACTTACAATTGACAAAGATGTCGTGACATCGATAGGCGCCTCATCTTCATGTGTGGAACCCATTTTCATCGCTATGTCAGTGTATCCATATCTGTTTATCTGCATGCACATTAGCTGATGAGGAAAGTCAAGTGTGAAAAGTTTTTGCATCACCAGCGACCGTCTCCCAATATGACACACACACACACACACACACACACACACACACACACACACACACACACACACACACACACACAGAGGCACGCACGCAAGAACGCACGCACGCACGCACGCACGCACGCACGCACGACACACACAACACACACACATATGCGCGCGCAGGCAAACCCCCACACACACACACAACACACACACACACACACACACACACACACACACACATATATATATATATATATATATATATATATTTTATATATATATATATATATATTATATATATATATATATATATAATATATATGCATATATACACTCACTTATATATATCTATATGTATACACACACACACACACACACCACACACACACACACACACACACACACACACACATATATATATATATATATATATATATATATATATATATAATATATTATATATATATATATATATATATATATATATATATATATATATAAAATAGGGATAGGAAACCTGTCTGGACCCAATCTGACAATGGGCAACATCAGGACCCAGCCTGCTACCATTTCAGCACACGCCGTGCCCGGCACACACTAAGGTCCCTCCCCGACGGTCACCAGCCGGGAGAACCTCATCAAACGAGCTAGCTCCAGGGCAAAAATAACGAACAAGTAGGGTAACTCTTGCTCAATGATGAGAGAATGATGTGCCCATAACTCCGAACGAATGCTGATTACGACACCAAATAGCCTAGCAGAAATGTCAACGCTAAGCGCGCAGAAGAAGAAACAAGAAGATATCCCCTAAAAAAAAAACACATGAGTGTTCCAACCTCGCCCATAGAACCAGGTCCTGGCAGCATGCACGCAGCAACAACAACTGCAGAAAGAAACAAACACAAATGAACATTTATTCAAGATTGGCACAGACTTTTTTTGTTTGTTTTAGAATAATCTTGGACATAGTCTAATAAAACCCACAGATAAACAGAAAACAAATACAGGTAATCACGGTTCGATTGGTAAGAGAGAGAGAGAGAGAGAGAGAGGAGAGAGAGGAGGAGAGAGAGAGAGAAGAGAGAGAGAGAGAGAGAGAGAGAGAGAAACAACAACAAAAACAAACGTAAATGAGGCGAGGAACAGTAAACGCAAATAATAAACAAGGAGGGCAACTCTTGTTTTCCTGATGAGATAATCACGTGCCCCTAATAACTCTAAAAGAGTGCTGCTTAAGACACCAAATCGCCTAGCTGAAATACCGACACAGAGCACAAAGAAAACAAACAGGAGAGATCCTCCCCCCTCCCCAACCTTCCCCCTCCTCCCCCCCCCCCCCCCCCCCAAAAAAAAAAAAAATGTTCCACGCTCGCTCATAAACCCTGCACCCAACACTTGTAAACGGTGACAACAACTGGAGAAATAAAGAAACACAGTTCATCATTTATCCAGGTTAGTACGTCCCGGCTCTTCATCATGAATATATTCAAACAGAAAAAAACAGCCGAACAGAAACACAGACAGGAAACCTTGGATTCACTGGTACGACAGGAAATCTTAGAGTAAGCAGGAAACGGCGAAGAAGAGAAAATAACGAGCGAGTATCGCCAGGTAACTCATGCACCCAAGATGAGATAATTACACATCCACAACTTCGAACGAATGCTCTTGAAGACGTCAGATCTCCTAGTAGATAAGCCAACAGAAGAAACAAGGAAAAATCCCCCAAACAGGACATGCAAGCTCGGCAATATTGACCAAGTGTTTTGACACACGTGCACAGTAACAACTGGAGAAACGAACAAAAGACATGCACTGCCTCTGAGGTGGCGCAGAGGTTGGGACAGCAAAAAAAAAAAAACCAAAAAAAAAAACAAACAAAAAACCCCAAAAACAAACAAAGAAATTAACATTAATTCAAGATGATACAGCTTTTTTCCCGTCTTAATCTCGAATATAGTCTAAACAGAACACAGCGATGAACAGAAACAAACACAGGTAACCACGATTTGATTGGTTATGACGAGAAATCTTCAACAAGGCAGGGAACAGTGAACAGGAAATAACGAATAACGAAGAAGTTGAGTTACCCTTGCTGTCATGATGAAAAAAAAATGACACTTACATAACTCCAAAGGAATACTGCTTCCGACTCCGACTCGCATAGAAGAAATGGCACCAAAGAGGAGAGAGAACAAACAAGATAGCATCCCCCCCCCCCCCCCCCCAAAGGATGCTCTAAGCTCGCACATATACCCTGTACCTGATACACACACACACACACAAATATATATATATATATATATATATATATAATAATTGAATTATAAACAAAGCTTGCTCTTATGTCTTAGATTGAAGAAATAGGGGGAGATAGCATTCATATCTGCATGGTAGATGATTCTGCCTAACTAACAGTATGTGCTTGAGTGGGTGAATGGGGAAAAATAAAATAAATGCTTCTCAAAATGAGCCTTCAGCAAGCTTATATTCTCCAAGGGGGAGACATCCTCCAATAGGGAGGGAAACTCACTAACAAATAACTCCTGGTCATATACCGTATTTCGAAACTTGGTGGTTTCTCCTCAGTGACCGCGGAAAGTGGTAATTTGACTCCTCTGCCTTTTCAGTTTTAAAAAGAATGCAATCCCAGAAAAGGTTGGTGTGCAATACCGTAGTATGTTTGTTGAGTTTTCAAAAAAACCAACCAAAGGTGCCACCCTAGAAGCAAAAGAAAATCATAAAAGAGCAAAACAAGCTACATTTTTTTGTGAAAAGTAGAAATATAAGAAGATATCCTCTAAGACACAAGTGCTGAGGGCAAGTTCTTGGAATGAATCCGCAAGGGACTAAAATACAACAAACTAATAAATTCCAAGGATAAGTACCGCACCGTTCCAGCAACTTACAGAGCAGCTTGGTGTTGCAATGACTGCAGATATGAATGCTATCTCCCCCTATTTCTTCAATCTAAGACATAAGAGCAAGCTTTGTTTATAATTCAATATTTCTTGCAGTCATTGCAACACCAAGCTGCTCTGTAAGTTGCTGGAACGGTGCGGTACTTATCCTTGGAATTTATTAGTTTGTTGTATTTTAGTCCCTTGCGGATTCATTCCAAGAACTTGCCCTCAGCACTTGTGTCTTAGAGGATATCTTCTTATATTTTCTACTTTTCACAAAAAAATGTAGCTTGTTTTGCTCTTTTATGATTTTCTTTTGCTTCTAGGGTGGCACCTTTGGTTGGTTTTTGAAAACTCAACAAACATACTACGGTATTGCACACCAACCTTTTCTGGGATTGCATTCTTTTTTAAAACTGAAAAGGCAGAGGAGTCAAATTACCACTTTCCGCGGTCACTGAGGAGAAACCACCAAGTTTCGAAATATCGGTATATGACCAGGAGTTATATGTTAGTGAGTTTCTCTCCCTATTGGAGGATGTCTCCCCCTTGGAGAATATAAGCTTGCTGAAGGCTCATTTTGAGAAGCATTTATTTTATTTTTCCCCATTCACCCACTCAAGCACATACTGTTAGTTAGGCAGAATCATCTACCACTGCAGATATGAATGCTATCTCCCCCTATTTCTTCAATCTAAGACATAAGAGCAAGCTTTGTTTATAATTCAATATTTCTTGCAGTCATTGCAACACCAAGCTGCTCTGTAAGTTGCTGGAACGGTGCGGTACTTATCCTTGGAATTTATTAGTTTGTTGTATAATATATATATATTAATATGTTACAGTCAAATCGGGAAATCAGGCATTCTCCGAGAATGCCTGAAGTTAGGCATTCACGGTAAATCCCTGGTTTGATCAGGCAATACCGGTAATGACTGAAAATGTTCAGGCATTATCAGGAAATGACTAAAAATACTTGTGCAAATTTCCCGTTTTGCCTGACTGTGAGGCAAAAACGGGTTGTTCTGAGACCTTGTCTGTTTTACTATACATAGCCTGCCTTGAGCATGAATGTTTAGTGAGTTTCTCTTCTAGCACATTGTCTATTCATCTTTTTCCCCATTTCACTGAGTTCGGAGTGATTGGAGTTTGTTTTTTACGGGTGCAGGTCACTACCGTGAGCGTCACTACCGCGTGTAACACTATCACGAGTGTAACACTACCGCGAGTAACACTACCGCGTGTAACACTTTCGCGTGTGTAACACTATCGCGTGTGTAAAACTACCGCGAGTAAACACTCCCGCATGAAAACACTTCCGCGTGTGTAACACTATCGCGTGTGTAAGACTACCGCGAGTAGCACTACCGCGTGTAACACTTCCGCGTGTGTAACACTATCGCGTGTGTAAGACTACCGCGAGTAGCACTACCGCGTGTAACACTTCCGCGTGATGATGAGAGGCTGGGATAGACTGGCATGTCGGGAACCATGTAGGCTAACCTTTTTTTGGCCCGGAGTTCGGAGTGATTGGAGTTTGTTTTTACATAGCCGGCCTTGAGCATGAATTTATTGTGAGTTTCTCTTATAGCACATTGTCTCTTTAACTTTTTCCCCTTTTCGCTGAGTTTGGAGTGATTGGAGTTCACTTTCAGTATAATGCTAGTTCCATTGTGACGTTGCTCTCAATGTTGAGGGTAGCAATGGAGGAAACAGAATCGGTAGAAGACCGATTTAATCGGTTACTCTTTCAAAAGTACGCCAAAAATGAAAAACACTTGATGCCAAAGTCAAAATATTTCAAATACTTGAAGAGATGATGGAAAACGGAAGTCGGAAAACTCCACGTCAGTACAAGCTGTTTTCGAAGTAAGTAGACTCCTCTCTCTCTCTCTCTCTCTCTCTCTCTCTCTCTCTCTCTCTCTCTCTCTCTCTCTCTCTCTCTCTCTCTCGTTCCCTCCCTCTCTCTCAAATCTGTCTTTCTGTCTGTCTCTGTCTCTCTCTGTCACTTCTCTCTGTCACTGTTTGTCTGTCTCGATGTATGTATCTCTCTCTCTGCGACTGACTGACTGACTCTCTTTCTCTCTCTCTCTCTCTCCTCTCTCTCTCTCTTCTCTCTCTCTCTCTCTCTCTCTGTCTCTGTCTCTCTCTGCGCACATGTCCCATACTTTTGTTTCCCATTTTCATTTTTGTTCTCCTTGATCTCGCTTTTCCTTGTATCAAGAATTTTATCACTTCTCTCTAACACACACACACACACACACACACACACACACACACACACACGCACACGCACACGCACACACGCGCAGACACAGATAATAAAATAGTGATCTCTTGATTTTGAATCAGGTATGAAATCCTTCGATGTGGGCACATGGACAAGCTGATAAAGAAACGAAAGTCACCTGCTGAAACCCCGATCTACTATGTGACAATTGAAGACACATTCGACGTGATCAGAACAGCTCATCTTGCCAACCTCAGTACTGAGGAGCTGGTGACTGATGAAAGTGTGGCATTGCTTGACAGACAATATAAACAAATTCACCACCACAGACAAGCTAGCAGGGTATGTCAGCTCCAGCAAGCAGAAAGAATGGTGAAGCGGAGTCGCTTGGATCTCGGTCATGGACAGAGAGGTGATAACGTCGCTATACCCATTCCCTGGTGGATAGAGGCCGTGGAGACCCGCGGAATATCCTGGGGGTGATTCTTGACAGGAGTGAAAATGACAACTACACACTGGTGACCAAGCATGGGATTTTAAAAGGAGCCTACACCAGAAACGAGTTCGAACTGTGTCCACAAAAACTGTTGTCTTTGAGTGAAATGAACTGTGTTAAGCACGTAAGTCTTCGAGAGGCAGTCATCCTGGGCTCCCAAAGCGGAGGACAAGGATACGTCAGGTGCAACTGTTCGGGTGCAAAGAAATGCCAGAACAAAGCAAAACTGATGTGCACCAATCCTTGACTTGTGGAAACAAATGAACTGTTGACAGAAGTTCTGTTTTAGTGTACATTTTAGTTGTTAGAATTAAACATTAAACTGATTTCATCATTATGTTCTTTAATTGAATGCCTTAAAATTAAGAGAGAGAAAGAGAGAGAGAGAGAGAGAGAGAGAGAGAATACAGAATAGATTCCAAACTGACAGCATTGGCCCGGCACAGGCAGTTGATGGCTGGACAGCACTACCTTCCTGATGGAAAAGAGGCATGAAACCAATTACGACCCCAGCCATTCAAAGTTTTATAGTAGGCTTATGTGCTGAAATGCTTTCAGACTCTCACCAGAAACACAGATTGTGAGCGGTAGGGATTCTCCGATAATGCCTGACAGCCTATTTCAGTCAATCACCGATAATGCCTGAAAATTTTCAGTCATTACCGGTATTGCCTGATCAAACAGGGATTTACCGTGAATGCCTAAACTTTCAGGCATTCTCGGAGAATGCCTGATTTCCCGATTTGACTGTAACATATATAAATATATATGAACTGTGGTGTGTCTCTATTTGACACCAGGAGCGCAGACACAATCAGCCGTGTCTCCCTGATGAGTCCGATCCAGCGGACGAAGGCCTAGGAGCAGGCAATACAAATAGATCTGCCTTCAGAAGGGATCACGATGGTTCTCTCAGGCAGCTAGTGAAGGGTTTTTCACATTTATAATATATTTCCCCCATTTCTTGATCTTCAATTTTTTTCTCTCTAAAAGTTCAAATCTTTGCAAAGTCATTATTATAATGACGGAAGAATTGTTAGCCTGCACTTGTTTTCCCCCACTACTTAATTGTTCAGCATTATATATATATATATATATATATGAAGAACAACTGGGAACAAAAAGGATCAAATATTAAGTAATGGCACATGCTTTTTTGACCTTGAATATAGTCAAACAGAAGATCTGTACGAACAAAACCCAATACAGGTAACCTTGGTTTGATTGGTATGAAGGGACATTTTAAACGGGACATGGAATAGCAAATAGTAAATAACAAACAAACAGTGAAACTGTTGCTCTCGTGATGAGATCATTACATGCCCATGTCTCAAAACGAATGCTGCTTCAGAATCTAAATCGTCTAGCAGAAAGGTCAACACAGAGCACACAGAACAAACAAGGAAAATCACCCGAAAAAACAAAAAAAAAAACAACAAAAACAACGTTCCAAGCTAGCCCTTGCACCTGACACAAGCACAGAGCAACGACGACTGTAGAAATGAGCGAATAGAATGTTAAACAGCATTTGAACTAAATCCACCAAGCAATGAGCGAATAGAATGTTAAACAGCATTTGAACTAAATCCACCAAACAAAGAGCGAATAGAATGTTAAACAGCATTTGAACTAAATCCACCAAACAACATGGACAAAAGAATCACAAGACAAAACACGACGTGTTTCGACCTCTTAGGTCTTCTTCAGACAAGGTAAACAACACTAAGAACAACGAAAAGGAAGAGCGAGCAAGATGCGCGGAACGTGACAAGATAATTGATTGCTCGTTCTTCATTTTCGTTGTCCTGATTATTTTTTTTTTTTCAAATCTTGCCTGAAGAAGACCTAAGATGTCGAAACGCGTCGTGCTTTGTCTTGTGATTCGTTTGTCCATGTTGTCTGGCGTAGTCATTTCAAATACTTTCAAAGATTTGTTTAGATTCATGCTTGCAGTCGCCTCACATTGCAACGAGCGAATAGAAGTGAACAGTTATTCGAGACTGCTACAGCTCTTTTGGATCTTGTGTATAGTCAAACGGAATTCTCACACAAACAGGAACAAACACAGATGACCTCGGTTTGATTAGTATGAAAGGAACTCTGAAATGAGGCAAAGAACACTAAACTGTAAATGGTGTGATAATCAGCATTCGCTTGGAGTTATGGATGTGCAATTATCTTATCATGGCAGCAAGAGTTATCCTACTTATTGACTGTTTACTCTTCCCTGTCTTGTTTAAGATTTCCTTTTCCACTAATCAAATCGAGATTACGTCTGCGTGTGTGTGTGTGTGTGTGTGTGTGTGTGTGTGTGTGTGTGTGTGTGTGTGTGTGTGTGTGTGTGTGTGTGTGTTTCCCTGTTCGTCCATGTGTTGTGTGTGTGACTCATGTTCAAGATGAAACGACTGTGCTGCCCTTGAATAAATGTGAATTTATGTCTGTTCATGTCCCCAGTTGTTGTTGCTGTGTACATGTGTCAGGTCAAACTTACAACAACCAATTTCACTGCTCTATGGCAGTGAAAC
>CM031624.1:1724354-1726854 GCA_018398815.1 Conus ventricosus | reverse complement strand
AAAAAAAAAAAAAAAAGGTTTGACAGCGCGCAGCCCAGCCTCAAGGTACAACTTGTGATGGCTCCCACTCAGATCTGTAAATCAGTTTTGCACCACTAATTCCGCCGAGTAAACTTATGCTTATTTTCCTATGTTTTTGCTAATCACTATTTTACGTTCTTGTATCAAACATTAACCCTGGTCCCAGAGAACTACTGGCTGCGGACCCATACTATTTTTGGTGAAAAATGTTGAAAGGGAGACGGATTGAACAGCGAAATCGAATCTACATGTGTTATTTGGTTGTCGTCTTATTAGTTAGTCTTAATCCCCTACCTTAACATACATAGATAAGGTTTTTCCCAACCACAATAACTTTTCAGCAACTGTTTCAGATTTAGCCTCTCTCCCCCCTCTCCCCCCCCCCCCCCCCCCCCACGTCCGTCTATCACCCCCACCACCATTAAAAGAAAACAATAGGCGCAGCCTAAGCCATGTGAGAAAAGATCGTCTGCTCCGAAGACCATCATCCTGTGGTGACAGATGGCTGCTGCATGTCCGCCCTGGACAACTTCACTGAAATCAGACTCTGCTATGTCGATGATACAGGGTCGAACTTTAATTAAGGACCACTTATACACAGTCTCACAAATCATAAAAAGAAAAACCGAAAAACGACAGAAACTTTATAAATGTTTCATTTCATTATCAGTGAACAACATTTTGTCACTTTCATCGAAAAAATCATTCTTTCTGATTAGACAGGGGAGCCTGAATGAGACTACCCCCAAAATGACATTCACAGAAAGAGTGTTTCTTTACAGTCTGATCAAAACCGAGTGTGCCCCCCTCGTGCAACCACACAATCCACACAGCGCTGCCTCATGGTGTTGACTGTTCTTGTAATGAGTGCCTGGGGGAGGTTTGCCCACTCCTGCTGCAGGTAGTGCAGCAGCTCCTGTCGATTTGCCGGAACAGGGTGATTTTCTTGCTCGCCCCAAGAGAACAGTAAAATGTGTGTTCTGGCTCAACCGCTCTCAACCAGTTTCGAGCGGTTGACTCCAGAACACACATTTTACTGTTCTCTGATAATCCATCACACATTCTCTTTCAATAACCAAAAAATAACGATTATCTACAAACAAACATACTGTGTAGGATTATCCGTTTTCAATACTAATTTACTAAACTTTTCAGATTTTAATTTTTGTTTAATCCTGCGTTTTTCCTGGTCATTTTCAATAACATCATTTTCACGCAAACATTCATCAAATGCATCTCTGTCTTTCATGTGAAATAAAACTACAGTCTTTAACTGTTCTCTAAAGTCTTTTAAACGAGTTTATTTTTTGGCATAAAATCCACACCTTATCCCAGCATGTCTTCCAAAAGCTAGTTTTGACAAAGTTTTTCTTTTTTTAACTATGTCTCTTTCTGCTGACAGTCATCTATAATAAATAGCGTTTGCGTTCCCTCAAACAATATATAAAAGCGTTCTAAAAAATTCACTCAGTTTATTGCTGGGATCAACTAAAAATATGTTATCATCTATCCATATAAACTTTCTATTGTGATATGCTTTGTTCCATTTAAGTGTTGGGCAGAAAATCACAATATAATCAAAATTATAACGATAAACTGTTTGTAACAGGTCGAGGATAAATATTTTTTCCCACAACCAGTTTGCCCGCAAATCAATGAACAATGAGGCTCTTTTGTCATAAAGTTTAACTGCTCCATAGTTTTATAATAGAACTTAATCTAATCCAGTTATTGTTTTTATCATGCTCTCTGTCAAACTTGTTCAGTATAATAAAATCCTATAAGGTCTAAATGTGTAAGATTAATCCAATTCAGTGCTGTAAGATTGTTTCTATTTAGACTAATATTGATTTTTTTGCTTGTTGTTATGACCTTAATATCCTCACCATTGTGAAGAATGACGACAGTAACTTTAAGACTGTCAACGTCTAAGTTTTGCCAGCTAATTAGAATTCCTTTAAAAAGGGCGTCACTAACGCCCACAACCCCATCCCTCTCCTTATCTTTTAAGACAGAAATTTCAAATATTATTGTGAACGTGTCTCCTAATTTCATTTGCGGAATGAACTGTAATTTTGTAGAAGCATCTTTCAAAACCGTTTCTTTTCTGTGGAGGATGTTACTGTTTTTTCCCATACGGCTTTATTTCAATCTCTTTCCGACTATTGTCGTCCGCATAAGACTTACATGTAAAGGGCCAGAGTTGAATGCTTTTCTGAAAACTTTTTTGACGGCTAAAAAATGTAAATGGGCTTATGAATTCAAATTTTATTTCCCATTCTAAATATGGTTCCAAGTGCCATTTGAGGTCAGGTTTTCGAACTATTTTATATTCATACTGGCCAACATTATTTGCTTTAGATTGCGCAGCGTGTCTAGTTTAGAACTTTTGCTGTCGCCAACCTCTTTTGCGTTTTAACCCATCTTTAGTTACTCAAAAACCCTACAAAGCGCCTTCTCACCGTTCTGTTCAAAGGAA
>CM031624.1:1718749-1724254 GCA_018398815.1 Conus ventricosus | reverse complement strand
TAAATAACGGAAAAGTTAATATTTGTTTTAGATCAACGGTGCGTCGAACCGAAGTTTATTGTGTTCTATGGGACTTTGGTGAAATTGTGTTCTCCGGGGATTCAATATGGTTTACTGTGCTTTATGAATCTGCGGTTCTTCTCCTGTGGATTGCTGTGCTTTGTGAATCTGCGGTTCTTTGCTATGGGTTACTGTGCCTTGTGAATTTGCGGTTCTTCTTCTGATAGTTCGACGTAATAATTGTGCTTGCTGTGTTGAGACCCTGTTTCTTCTTCATCGCTTGTGTTTTGTGAACGGCTGTGTTTACCGTGTGGGGACCTTGGTTATCCGTCTTCGTCTTATTTTTAATGCTGTAGACTGTGGCGTGGGTACTGTGGAACTGAATGCGTTGATTGTATATGTGAGATATTGTGGACGGCGCCGGCGAGATAAGCGAGTTATATCAAGATACGTAGTATGATACGCTGATATATGATGATTGAAGTGTCTTATGAATTAATATCTTAATTGACGTGCATTGATCTGTATTCTATGGAATGGCATGTATTGATTTGGTAATGATTCATATTGATGGTTCAGGCAGCATATAAAAAGAAGAAAATCTACACGTGTGTTGCCTGGCTATCTATGTTCGTATGGTGTGGGTGTGTGTAGGGGAAAAGTCGTACACGCATCCAAACTTTTGAGAGCGAGAGTCAGACAACAAAACACGCACCACACACCATCCGTAACACCAAGTCTGGCACAGGCGCTTGTTATACAAACTGAAACTGATTGGAATATCTGGAAACATGTACAATTATATTAAATCATTTTTAAATAATAGAAGTATGTTAGCCAGAGTAGGAGGAAGACACTAACACTCAGAAAACTAGACATGGGAATTCCGCAAGGTTCAGTATTAGCACCTATTCTTTTTAACATCCTTATTCACGATCTCCCAAAAGCAGTCTCAAAAATGTCGTTCTAGTGCAATACGCAGATGATATCTGTATGTGGATGGAAGTAACTCTGAAAAGTCAACCCCACAAAGAGCACAGAATTATGTTAGAAGACTATATCAAAGAGATTTAGACAGCATTGGGAACTATATGAGAGAAAATGGTCTGTCCTTATCCACTGAAAAACACAATATGATGTTGTTTAATGCAGGAAGTAATCCAGAAAATTTACCAGTCTTCAAACTTCTAGGGGAACCTTTAGAATATAAACAAACTATTAAATTTTTAGGACTTTTCTTTACTCCAAAATTATCTTGGAATATTCATTTTGAATATATATTAACAAAGGCTAGGAAAAGTCTGAATTTACTAAAGATCATAAGCAGACTACCCTGGGGGATGGATTCAAAAACTCTACTTCATCTTTCTACTGCTCTTATTAGATCAAACTTACATATGGTCAAGAAGTGTACTTTAGCGCTCCAAAATTTCTTCTAAAAAAGTTACAAAGTTTGGATTGCAAAGCCATTAAATTTGCTCTCGGTATCCCTATTCATGCCTCAAACGCAAAGACATATAGGGGAAGCTGGAATCTTGCCCCTTGATGATTATCGTGAACTAGCTGCATCAAAATTTGTCATAAAATCGAGTGCTGGTGATAATTACATTCAAGAAGAATTAAAAATTAGATCTGACACTGACTTTCCAAAAAGGGCAATTACGATTAAATCGCAAGAAACAATAGCTACATATACTTTGATTTAATTAAATGTTCAAAAATAGATATTAAGAAGTGGCTAAAAAACCATCTTTTTCATATATTCCATCATGGGAGATACCAAAACTTTTTCTTGATACTGGTTATTCTGATATCAAAAAAGGGTAAACATTAATATCATCACACATTTAGCAAAATCACATGTATACGAAAGATATCAAAATCATTTTCAGGTGTTTACTGATGGCTCCGTTTTAGATGGATGGAAATGTTGGTGCAGCATTTGTTATTCCTTCCCTAAAAATCCAAAGATCGTTCTTTGTGGGTAGCAATTTATCTATATTCACAGCCGAATTAGTATGCCGAATGATGGCAACGGAATTTCTAACAGATCTTCTCATTACATCGCTCAGTAGTTTTCTTTGTAGATTCAAAATCAGTCCTACTTGCCCTTGACTCCTCTAATATATCGACACGACCCGACCTTGTGTTTGAAATTAAATATCTTTTATATTGTCTGGTGTCTAAAGGCATTATTATAGAATTTTGCTGGATTCCTTCGCATTACGGTATACTTGGAAATGAATTGGCTGATAGGGCTGCGAAAAAAGGTGCTAAAAAGGCAGGGTCATTTTCTGAGTTGAAAATAAAACCGTCAGTAGTAGAATGTTATCGTTCCCTTGAATCGACTGCACGGAAGAGAGCTCAACAAAATGTTGATACGTCTACCGAGATTTCATCCAACCAATGGGAAGCTTTTCCAATAGACCTTGCATTAAGAAAAATGTCTGATCTTCCAGTTTATTTTCCGACAAATATCTTCCCTTATAATTCGATTAAAGCTAAATGCTTTGAAAACAAAGTTTAGTAAGAATACTAACTGTATTTGTGGTAAAGAGATAGCACTGAACCACATTGGTTCAACTGTCACAAGTTGGCTACTTTCTTACCAACATCATTACGATCCATACTTTTTCTGAAAAAAACTTGCAAGATCTACTTTCGAATCATTCTCTGCTGATCGAAATTGCTGAATACTTAATACATAGTCCGATTGGGGTTTTTATTTAGATAGTTTTGAGCTAACTCATTTTGTTTAAGATAGTGAAGGATTTTTGTTTTCTTGCTATATGTTAGTTGTTTTTCCCCCACTAATTGTTGTATTTAAGATTATTGCTATGTTTAATTGTTCAGTTTAGACACATATACAGATACATACACATACACACTCACATACAAAGATCTACATTCATGCTTACACAACACACAGGGTTACTCATTTAACCATTCATTCAGTCGTCCTCTTTCTTTCATTCACGTCTATATCATCAAAGTGAACAGCTTTTAACAAAAAATACGAAACAACACAACACACCACGCACACACAACACACACACTAACACACACACACACACACACCACCCCAGCACCCCCAACACACACCCCCACACACACGCACACGCAACACCCACCACACAACTTTAAACCCCAACCCACACACACAACACACACCAAACCAACCCCAGCACGCACGTACGCAGCCGCACGCGCACCACACCCACACCACACACACCACCACACACACACCACCCAAAACACAAACCACACACACACACACACACACACAAAGGGGGGGGGGGGGGGGAGGGGGGCTTTTTTTGAAAGGGACCCCAAGGGAGGGGGTGTGGGGTGGGGGGTTTAACGGGAAATTGTGGTCGTCCAGGCACGTGGGCAGAAATTACAATTGCGCGAAATGTGAAAAACCCCTCAACCCATCAAAAGCAATGGTGGATGGGGAAAGAAAATTTGTAAACACCTCAACAATCAAAGCATGGTGGCATGAGATTATAGAGAAGTGTAAGTGTTTGTCTTTCCCAAGCATAAAACCCCACGTAGGCGAAAGCAGGTATTTTTTGACGCCGAGAGAGAGAGAGAGAGGAGAGGGGAGAGGGGGAGGGGAGAGAGAGAGAGAAGTTTTTTGTAAATTTTTTTGGGCTATACCGGTTTTTTTGAAAAATCAAAAGAAAAAGGGAAAAAACACACCACCCCCCAACCACTATAATAAAATATTATATAATTTTATTTTTTTAAATATTTTTATAATTTTATCAAAAAACAAATTAAAATTCCAAGGGATAAGAAAACGAAAAACTCCTGCTAAAAGAAGGCTAAGTAGCCAAATATTTTGGACAACGCGATTTGTTGTTTACCTCTTTGTTTCATTACTTATATATATATATATATATATATATATATATATATATATATATATATATATATATATATATATATACTGAACAACATTAAAAACGCATCGCTTGCCAAAAGACCCAGACAACGTTGGTAGTACAGAATTATTTAATGAAAGTAAGCATATTTGATACGCATCCATTTTTCAATTCAACAAAATGTCTGTTCTTGACAAGAATGGCCGAATTCATCTGAAATTAGCTGTTGACTTCACTAGGGTCCCTGTCAAAAGTACACCACGACGAGCATGTCCGTCCGCGAGCTCTAATACCGAGTGTGTCCGCCATTTGCCCCGATGCACGCTGGCAGCGCCTCCTCATGGAGTAGACAAGGTTGTGCAAGAACGCCTGTGGCAGTCCATCCCACTCCTCGGTCAGTGCGCGCCTCAAATGATCGAGAGTCTGTGGACGTCTTCACGGGCCACAAGACGCCCCAGCTCATCCCAGACGTGTTCATGGGAGCCATGTCAGGGGACAGAGATGGCCAGGGCAACACGGCAATGTTGTTCGCCTGGAGAAAAGCAGCGGTGGCTCTTGCGGTGTGGGGTCGTGCATTATCATGCTGGAAGAACTGCAGCTCCGGGTGCTGGCCAAACAGTGGGACGACGTGGTTCTGCAGCACCTGCTGGTACGTGTTGGCATTCACATGGTTGTCAAAAAAGTACAGAGGTGTCCGGTAGTCATGACTGAATGCCCACCAAACCATCAGACTGCCCCCTCCCCATCTATCGGCTTCAAACACGCAGCAGTTGGCGTAGCGTTCCCCGACACGCCTCCAGACTCATTCTCCCATCAGCATGAGATAACGCGAAGCGACTTTCGTCAGAGAACAGCACAGCTCTCCACTGACGTCGTGTCCATGGCAGATGCTGGTTGGCCCACTGCAGGCGTTGCTGACGGTGTCTACGGGTGAGGACTGGGCCAACATGAGGGCGTCTTGCATTGAGCCCTGATTCTTGCAATCGACGTCGAACGGTTTGTCCAGACACTGGACCCCGTCGACCAACCACCTGGCGACATGTTTCTGCTGCTGTAAGGAATCGATTACGAAGATGAAGCTGTCGAATGTATCGATCCTGCGCTGGTGTGGTAACACGAGGTTGGCCCGTTCGGCGCCGATCAGTGGTGGGAACCAGTCGCTGCCAAACGCTGTGATAGCCTTACAATTGTAGAGTGACTGCAGTTCAGTTGTCTGGCTGTCTCTCTCGATGACATATCGACCATCAACATTCCAATGGCTCGCTCGCGTTCTTGCATAGACAGTCGCGGCATTGTTTTCGGACCACTTCGCCTGGTCGAATGACAACTGATACCATTTTCAGTCGGAATGACTTCAAACTCACCATTTGAGACAAAGAAACAGATGAGCTACGTTCAGTCTCGGCCCCAGTGGCAAAAAAGTGTTTTGGGCGAGTTGCACGTGGGCGTCCACACGAATGTCGGCAAGCGCGGAGAAACCGAGGCAGTGTGAATCTGTGTCCCATAAAAATTGTGTTAACAACCAAATCCAAATACACATTTTTTCCAAATGGGAAATCGGCAAATCAAAACGGTGCGTTTTTAATGTTGTTCAGTTAATATATATATATAATATATA
>CM031624.1:1703749-1708749 GCA_018398815.1 Conus ventricosus | reverse complement strand
GGGAGGGGGTGTAGGAGGGGGGTTTGGGGGGGGGGTGGGGACTTGGTGGGGGTGAAGTTTTAAAAATGGGTGGGGGGGGTGGGGGACTAGGGGGATGTAGGAGGGGGTTTGGGGGGGGGGTGGGAAATATGGTGGGGGGTTAGGGGGGGGGGTGGGGGTGGGTGGGGCTAAAAGGTGGGGGTGTAGGGGGGGGTGGTGGGGGGGGTGGGGCTATGGGGGGATTAGGAGGGGGGGGGGTGGGGGGGACTATGGGGGGATGTAGGAGGGGGTGGGGGTGGGTGGGGCTATGGTGGGGAGAAAAAGTTGGGGGGGTGGGGGAGGGGGGGAAATATGGTGGGGAGGGGGGGGGGTGGGGGGGTGGGGGGGGAAAGGGGGGGGTGTAGGAAAGGGGGGGTGGGGGGTGGGGGGGACTATGGGGGGGCTAAGAGCAATGACCTAGTCTGTGTTTTCCTTTTGTCACTCTCATTTCTCATTTTCTGCCTATGGGCACGACATTTACCCACCCCCACACACCCCCAACAACACACCCCCCCAACACACACACACACACACACACACACAACACCACGCAAAGCAAAGCACCGCACGCCCCCGCACGCACGCAAACGCACGCACGCACGCACCACGCACAAACACCCAACCACACGCACACACACACGCACGCACGCACGCACCGCAAAGCACGCAAAACACACACAAACGCACGCACGCACACACCCACACACACAACACACACACACACACACGGCACACACACACAACCCCACCCCACACACGCATGCACACACACACACACACACACACACACCACACACACACACGCGCACACACACACACACACACACACACCAAAAACCCACCACCACACACACACACACACACACCACACACACGCCCCCCCCCCCCGCACCACCACCAACGCAAGCCGCACCCACGCACACAACAACCCCCACACCCCACAAGCACACACACCCACACACACACACACAAAACACACACCAAAAACACAACCCCACACCCACACACCCCACACACACACACTGCAAAATTCCCCCTTTTTTTAAAAAACAAAAATATTAATGATAATAAAGAAAAGAGAAAAATACAACAAAAACTTCTTACATGTGCTTTTAAAGTGCAAGTTTTGCCGTAAATAAAATTTTGTGTGTGTGGGGTGTGTGTGTGGGGTGTGTGGTGTGTGGTGTGTGTGTGTTGTGTGTGTGTGGGGTGTGTGGTGAGAGAGAGGAGAGAGAGTTTATCCATTTGGGGGGGTTTTTTTTTGCACAATGCGATGCGTGCTGTGCGTCTATATTATATTGGCATGCATGTTAAAGGGAAAAAGTCACATATGCAAAGCGGGGCGGGGGGGCCCGCGCAGCCCTTGGGGTGTGGTGGGGTTGTGTGTGTGTGTGTTTTTTGTGTGTGTGGTGTGTGTGTGTGTTTTGTGGGGGTTGTGGGCTTGTGTGTGTTCGTGTGCGTGCGTTGCACACGCGCGCGCGCGCGCGCGTGCGCGCATTTTTCACGCCCCAAAAGCGGTGTGCAACTTTTCCCTTTCCCCCGGGGGGGTGGAAAAGGTTTTTTAGCCTTCCCCCATAAGTTGAAAGTTTGGGAGGGGAAAACAACAAGAAAAAAAAGAGAAAAATGTTACCCAGGGCCAAACAGCATCATTAAAAACACATCCGCCTGAAAATCCCTTTACGGGGCAATTTCCCCAGAACAAAACTTCGGTGGTATGTGGTACGGAAAATAAACCCTTTGGGGCGCGGGTGAACTGGGAACTTTTGGGAAGCAAAGGGAACCCTTATGAGATGCCTCCGCCTCCGTACATTTGGGCACATCATCACACTTTATTCACTGACGCCCCTGGAACAAGGGAAACACTTTCCCCACACCACTGTCTCTGTCTGTCTGTCTGGCTCCTCTCTCTCTCTCTCTTTCCCTTTTCCCCCCCTCCCCCCTTCCTTTTCTCTTTTCCCCTCCTCTCTTCTCTCCTCCTCTTTCTCTCTCTCTCTTTTCCCCCTCTCTCTCCTTTTCCCTCTCTCTCCTCTCTCTCCACAAAACACACCACACACCAAACCCCCCACACACACACACACACAAAACACACACCACACACCACACACACGCAAAATACCCACACCCGGTGCGCAATTTCACCCACACACACACACACACACACACACACAACACACACACACACAAAACACACACAACACACAAACACACAACACACCCCAACACAACACAACAAAACAACACAACAAACACACATACACCAACCCACACACACACCCCACAACACACACACACACACACACACACACACACACACACACACACAACACACACACACACAGGGGTAGGCCTATAAAACCAAAGTTGATAAAACTTTTTCCATTTCCCCTCATCCCTCATTTCCCGCAATTTTTTTGTCTAATATCACTTTAAAATGAACAGACTTAAATTGAAGAACGAACTAACCCAAAATAAACACACAACAACCCCAAAACACAAAACACCCAACCCCACACACTCACACACACATCACCCCACAAAACCAAACCACCCACACCCCCACAACACAACAAACATACAACACCATACAGACACCCACCACACCACCCAAAACAACCCCACACACAAAACCCACACACAAAACACCACACACACACAACACACACAAAACAACACACACCACACCACACCACACCACACCACATCACACCCCCACACACACACACACACACACACACACACAACACACACACACACACACACCAAAACCCCACCCCACACACACAGAGAGAGAGCGAGGGACAAAGGGAGTCAGACAGACAGCAGGGCAGACGACAGATCGGTGGGGAGCCAAACATTTTGGGGGCCATGTCAGCTTTTACCGATCTGGTTGTTGAACATGAAAACGGATAAGGGGGGGTCATTTTAAAGGCCCCTGGCGGGGATGACCTGAAATTTTTCCGGGCCAGTGATCACCCCTGGAACTAGGGGCAACAACTGGTAAAAAAAAAAAAAAAAAAAAATAATAATTTTTAAAAAAAAAAAAAACCCCTAACCCCAAAACACAAAAAAAAAAAAAAAACCCGGTCGAGCCACGAAAACAAAAAGATCAAAATCGATAAATCTGTCGCAATGCCAGGGGTGGGCGATGGGTTTTATTTCTTTTGCTTCCCCCCCCTCCCCCCTCCCCCTCCCCCCCCCCCCCACCCCCACCCCATCCCTCATCCCCCCCGCGGGTGGGTGGGTTTTTTTCCCCCAAAAGATTAAGATACTGACAGGGGATACAAAGGCCGGGTGTTTTTGAAATTTATCTATCTGTTTTGTTTTTTAAAGTGAAGGTGACAAAAAAGGCGGAAATTAAAACCATTTGATTATAATTTTTTAAAAAAAGGTTTAAAACCCCCAAACTACAGGGGCAAACAAATGACAAGAAAAAACACCGACGCTTTCCACCCCTCAGGTTTTTTTTTTTAGGGAGGGTCAAAGCAGCCCGGATAATTTAAAAAAAAGAACGAACTTGAGCGGGTTTTTTTTTTTTTTTTTTTTTTTTTTTTTTGGCCTGAAGAAAATCCCCAAAAGGTCGAAACGCGTCGTGTTTTGTCTTTGTTAAAATTTATGTTTGTGCCCCCCTTGCTTTGGCGGAAACCCCCCTAACCAAATTTATGTGTCTTTTTTCAAAAAAAAGAAAAAAGGGAAAAGACTCGGTTCCCTCATTGTTTTAACATTTTTCCCATGGGAGTTCCTTTATATTAGTAGAGTTGCCAAATCGTTGTTTAAAACAAAAACGAGAGGCACTTCCCAGGTGCACGGGAAAAAAACAAACCCCCGGGGGGGTGGGGGGGGGGGGGGAGGCTGCGTGCGTGCGTGGGTGCGTGCGTGCGTGCGGTGCGTAATGTTTTGTTTGTGTGTGTGTGTGTGTGTGTTTGTGTGGTTGTGTGTGGTGTGGTGTGCGGGGCCCTGCCCAAAGTGCGTACGTGGGGTGGTGCATGTGGGGTGGGGTGTGGTTGTTTGTGCGTGTGGGGGTGGTGTTTTGGGGTGTGGTGTGCGGCGTGGGGTGCGTGCGTTCTGCATGTGGGGTTTTGTGTGTGTGTGTGTGTGTGTTTCGTGCGTGCGTGCGTGCGTGGTGCGTGCGTTTCGTTTCGGGCGTCGGGCATGGTGTGTGTGTGTGTGGGGTGTGCGGTGCGTGTGGGGTGGTGTGTGTGGGTGTGTCACTTGTCCCCCAATCCATTTTCTGTTGTGGGGTGGGGTTTTAGGTTTAGGAGAGGGAGGAGAAGGGGGGGTGGGTGGTAGGGGAGGGAAACGGGAAGGAAAAAAAAGAAAAACCAGGGAGGGGGAAGGGGGGGGGTAGGTAGATAGGTGGGGGTGGGGGGGGAGGGAGGAATAGGGAAAGAGGGGAGAAGCGGCAGGGGAGGGGAGGGGAGGGAGAGAGAAATTGATCTCGGTGATCCCAACTTTGTTTGTTTGTTGTTGCTGCTGTTGTTGGTGTTGTTTTCTTTCTTTCTTTTGTTGTTGAAAGCTTTGGCTGTGTTTGTGCCTCGAAATCCAATCAACCAAACAAAGTACAAACTCGAACATTTTTTTCTTATCTTTGTCGAAGGCGTAATTGCAAGGTAACTATAACCATAATTTGAGAGATGCACTCTCCCCTGTGCACGTGACGTTCACATGTAACTATACCATAATTATGAGAGATGCACTCTCCTCTTGACTGACGTCACTGTACTATACATATAAGAGATCACTCTCCTCTCTGACGTACGTCACATACTAGACCATAATTATGAGAGATGCACTCTCCCTCTGACGTGACGTTCACATGTAACTATGACCATAATTATGAGAGATGCACTCTCCTCTCTGACGTGACGTTCACATGTAACTATAACCATAATTATGAGAGGTGCACTCTCCTCTCTGACGTGACGTTCACATGTAACTATGACCATAATTATGAGAGATGCACTCTCCTCTCTGACGTGACGTTC
>CM031624.1:1691249-1698749 GCA_018398815.1 Conus ventricosus | reverse complement strand
TTTGTCGTGTCATTGTGTTTGTTGTTTCTGTTGTTCAGTGGCAGAGTAATTTTTCTTTCAGGTTTTTGTCCCATCATCCAATGAAGGATAGGGATCATTCCCAATGAAGGATAGGGATCATTGACAATGAAGGATAGGGATCATCCAATGAAGGATAGGGATCATTGACAATGAAGGATAGGGATCATTGACAATGAAGGATAGGGATCATTGACAATGAAGGATAGGGATCATCCAATGAAGGATAGGGATCATTGACATGAAGGATAGGGATCATTGACAATGAAGGATAGGGATCATCCAATGAAGGATAGGGATCATCCAATGAAGGATAGGATCATTCACAATGAAGGATAGGATCATTCCCAATGAAGGATAGGGATCATTCACAATGAAGGATAGGGATCATTGACAATGAAGGATAGGATCATCCAATGAAGGATAGGGATCATTGACAATGAAGGATAGGGATCATTGACAATGAAGGATAGGGATCATTGACAATGAAGGATAGGGCTCATCCAATGAAGGATAGGGATCATTGACAATGAAGGATGGGGATCATCCAATGAAGGATAGGGATCATTGACAATGAAGGATAGGGATCATCCAATGAAGGATAGGGATCATTCACAATGAAGGATAGGGATCATTCACAATGAAGGATAGGGATCATCCAATGAAGGATAGGGATCATTCACAATGAAGGATAGGGATCATTGACAATGAAGGATAGGGATCATCCAATGAAGGATAGGGATCATTCACAATGAAGGATAGGGATCATTGACAATGAAGGATAGGGATCATCCAATGAAGGATAGGATCATTCCCAATGAAGGATAGGGATCATCCAATGAAGGATAGGGATCATTGACAATGAAGGATAGGGATCATTGACAATGAAGGATAGGGATCATCCAATGAAGGATAGGGATCATTCCCAATGAAGGATAGGGATCATTCCCAATGAAGGATAGGGATCATTCCCAATGAAGGATAGGGATCATTCACAATGAAGGATACGGATCATTGACAATGAAGATAGGGATCATCCAATGAAGGATAGGGATCATTCCCAATGAAGGATAGGGATCATTCACAATGAAGGATAGGGATCATTGACAATGAAGGATAGGGATCATTGACAATGAAGGATAGGGATCATTCCCAATGAAGGATAGGGATCATTGACAATGAAGGATAGGGATCATTGACAATGAAGGATAGGAATTCATTGACAATGAAGGATAGGATCATCCAATGAAGGATAGGGATCATCCAATGAAGGATAGGGATCATTCCCAATGAAGGATAGGGATCATTCACAATGAAGGATAGGGATCATTGACAATGAAGGATAGAATCATCCAATGAAGGATAGGGATCATTGACAATGAAGGATAGGGATCATTCAATGAAGGATAGGGATCATCCAATGAAGGATAGGGATCATTGACAATGAAGGATAGGGATCATTGACAATGAAGGATAGGGATCATCCAATGAAGGATAGGGATCATTGACAATGAAGGATAGGGATCATCCAATGAAGGATAGGATCATTGACAATGAAGGATATGGATCATTGACAATGAAGGATAGGGATCATTCAATGAAGGATAGGGATCATCCAATGAAGGATAGGGATCATTCACAATGAAGGATAGGGATCATTCACAATGAAGGATAGGGATCATTCACAATGAAGGATAGGGATCATCCAATGAAGGATAGGGATCATTGACAATGAAGGATAGGGATCATCCAATGAAGGATAGGGATCATTCACAATGAAGGATAGGGATCATTGACAATGAAGGATAGGGATCATCCAATGAAGGATAGGGATCATTCACAATGAAGGATAGGATCATCCAATGAAGGATAGGGATCATTCAATGAAGGATAGGGATCATCCAATGAAGGATAGGGATCATTGACAATGAAGGATAGGGATCATTGACAATGAAGGATAGGGATCATTCACAATGAAGGATAGGGATCATTCACAATGAAGGATAGGGATCATCCAATGAAGGTAGGGATCATTCACAATGAAGGATAGGGATCATTCACAATGAAGGATAGGGATCATTCACAATGAAGGATAGGATCATTCATATATTTCCCCTGTCTTTCGATAGTTTTGGTTAGATTTATGACACGCATGTAGGTGTGTGCGTGCGTGTGTCTGTGTGAGTGCTGGTATGTGTGTGTGTGTGTGTGTATGTGGGGGCGGGGAGGGGGGGGGCTGTGCATCCATCAATATTTGTACATAATGTTTCTTCTTTTTGAATGAGTTGTGTTTAGAGCCATATGGCCCACAGCGTGTGCGTGTGTGTGTGCTTTCATATTTATGGTTTGATATTTATTTTGTATATGACTTTCCTTTCTATTCCTTTGTTTAGAGCCATAACGCATATGCAGTTGTGGGTGGGTGTGTCTGCGTGAGTGTGTGTGTGTGTGTGTGTGTGTGGTGTGTGTGTGTGTGTGTGTGTGTGTGTGTGTGTGCAGATTTTTTTTTCCTTGCGCTTAGAGTTGATTTTATCAAAGATTTTTGCGCATTATAAATACCATAATTATTATTGTTATTATTAATTAACGGTCTTTGATGTACCTGAATGGCAGTTTGAGCATACATCAAGTCCTATGAGCACGATCCACATCATGCTGTTTCCCAGTGTAAAGGAGAGGGTTCGTTCCAAACGGTCTTTGGGATTTTACTTACAAGAGAAACTGACCAGACAAGAGTTCTGCGACACACAGTTCACACTTTCCCCCGTCTTCTGTAAACGAGCGGAATCAACCGTTCACAACGGTCATTTTTATTTACTTCCATGGCAGTTTGGGCAGATGAAGAGGACAGTGTGAAGCACCAAAAAAAAAAAAAAAAAAAATGAAGAGTGGATTAAGGCCTTGGAGGAGGGGGGGGGGGGGGCCCAAAAAAGTCACCGCCTTAGGTGCTCCATTGAACCGATAACTGATGCCACAAAAAAATAATTAATTAATTAATTAAATGAATACATGGCAGTTTGACCAGGCTGAAGACGTCTTGTGAACACAGTTCTCATCATCCTATTTTTCTCTCTGGACTGAATGAGAGGAAATCATTCACAGTGGTCTTTGATTTAATTACATTATTATTGTTTCATCATTATTATTATCACTCTTATTATCATTATTATTATCATTATCATTATGATCATTTGTTATTATTATGAACACTTATATAGCGCCTATCCTCAGCTAGAGACCACAGGCTTTCAGTTATTCAAAATAGATTATGTAAATGAGCTGTCTCTCCCTGCGAAGCCAAATGAAGAATGGGACAACATTGGTGTTTGGTTTGATGGTCCCAATGGTTTGCTCAAACAGCATCAGGAGGTAAGGTCAGGTAATGTTGCTCATAGCCCAGCCGACCGCAAAGGGCCACATAGGTCTGTCACCACATTGAAGTCACACAATCACAACACCCACACACACACACACACCAGACCAAACACCTTGACACACTCTTAAAACCACACACACTTGAATAAAACGCATCAGAAACTTCGTTAAAAAAAAATCTTCCTTCCATAAAATCTTAGATCATATAAAAAAAAAAATTGTTGATCTCTTTTAGACATTCAAAAGATCACGTCTGGCGGGACATCCCTGAACAGGATCTTCATGGACTCCGCTGTAAAATGTTTATGTCTCGCATCATGCAAGTCCCAACACTCTAAAAGAACATGTTTCACTGTGAGCGGTAGGCCTACATGACATGGAATGCACCACGGTATCAGGAAAGAGAGCTGTATTCAACGGACTCGTTCAATTCGGACAGTTCTGCATTTAATTAATGTGTGTTGATAATGATGATGAGAAGCGCGCTTGGTTAGTCTATCAGGGAGAAAACAGCCGCTGTGGTCCGTGGTGTAGTGGTTAGTGTCACGGACTTGCGGGATAGGAGGCTGAAGGTTCGATTCCTACCAGTGGCTTTTGTTTGTGGGATGTTTCATCTCCATCCGGCGTGTACTCAAAAGTTCCGTGTGGCTTATTGGCTCAGATGGGAAGATTGGAGCCACATAGTCGAGTTTCATGCGCTTAATGTTGTCACGAATGTTTGAGTGGTGGGAATGGGGGGGGGGGGGGGGGGGGGGGGGAGGGAGGAGAGAGAGAGAGAGAGGAGAGAGAGAGAGAGAGAGAGTCACACTGGCACAAGATGCATGCACACACTCAGCTCAGCATTCACTCCGTGCACACGCAGTCTCTCCAACCAACCAGAAGGCGCACTACAATAACTCTTCTTCTCCCCCTCCTCTCCGGGGAATAATTTACTAAACGATAACCAACTTTTCAAATCTTTCAACTGGTTTGTTTTCTAAGAATTATTTTTCATTCCTCCTCTCCAGTGGAGGTACAAACATTCCACAGATCCACACAGCTGGGACCAAACTTATCTCATTATACATAATAATTCACGAATACATCTTTTCATCTCATCATACATAATTCACGAATACATCTTTTCATCTCTTTATGCATAATTCACGAATACATCTTTTAATGGTTTTCCTCCTCACTGGAGAAACAATTCATACATTTGCTAACGAAGAATCAAAGATGGCTAGTATGTGAATTCCGACCAAGGGGACAATCAACAATCTTTGTGGGTCAACATGATAAATTCTTTAAATTCTCTCACGACTGTCGCAGTCTTCTTCACAATTAGGTGCTGCCGCAGCACTGGAGTTCAACTACTTCTGCGACTTCCTCAGTCGCCTAGTCCGTTACTGGTGCTGCCACAGCACCGGGAAGGGCTGAAACACGAATGAAGTCCGTGTAAGTAATCTATTTCAAAATCTGAATAATGATAAATTCTTTTCCTTTTTCCCTTTTCTTAACTCTCTCTCTTTTCTCTCCCCATCTGTCTATACCTCACCTGGAAATGGTAAATTGCAGGTGAAACTCGTTCTTCAAACAACCTGTCTGGTCAATGTCCCCAAGCCATCTCCTTCCTATACTTTATTTTTCCTTCTTGCACTCTTCCTGAGTGATTACTCATCTAACTCTACGCATTACCAGCCCTTGGTTACTTGACCAATGGACAACGTCCGTCCATTCAACCAATAATCACCCCACATCTATTTTACTGAACTGTTTTCATAGCCACCAGCGACACCGATCACACTGGTCAGGCCATGCAAATTATCTTTTCTTTTACCTTTCCTCTTCCCTACCTAGGGAAATGCTTTATAACAAATACGGCCGTACGCGACAGAACGTCACATGTCGCCATGTGAGGTTACATCACATGACAGAGAGAGGGAGAAGAGAGAGAGAGAGAGAGAGAGAGATGAGAGAGAGAGAGAGAGAGTAGAGAGAGAGAGAGAGAGTGGGACGGTCAGGTTGGGTGTTGGTGGTACTGTTGGATGTGCGTGGGAAGGTTTCAATGCAGTGTACGTTGTTGGGTATGTTGTTGTTTGCTCTGTGCAGTCTGTGTGATTTTCTTGTTTGTTTTGGTTTTTGTTTTGTAAATGGTTCTAGCATTTATTTGATTAGGCCAATCAAACATTATTACTACTACTAGTATTATACTGTTAACCCTTCTGCCGCCGCCGCTGCTGCTGCTGCTGCTACTGCTACTGCTACTACTACTACTACTACTACTACTACTGCTGCTGCTACTGCTACTGCTGCTGCTGCTACTGCTACTACCATCACCACCACCACACCACCGTTTTCTATTGTATTACCACTACCACTAACACACCACCACCACTACTACTACTATTTCTGCTGCTACTACTACTGTTACTGCTGCTGCTACTACTACTACTACTACTACTACTAACTATACTTGCTACTGCCACCACCACCACCATTTACTATTATATCACCACTAGCACCAACATACCACCACCACTACTACAATTACTACTGTTGCTGCTGCTGCTGCTGCTGCTACTACTACTACTACTACTACTACTCTTGCTGCTGCTGCTGCTTATGCTGCTACTGCTACTGCTACTACTACCACCAGTAAGAACAACAACAATAGTAGTAATGTACATATCTTCGAAAGTGCTCCTTCAATGTTCTGACCAACAATGAACATTGTGTATCTCTCGGGCCTGGGGGACGCAAAGATGTATCATTATCAACAGAAAGCGTCAAGCGCTGCCCTGTCATGTCATCGTGACCAGAAGTATTGAGCTTCAGAGAAACATCTGCATCGTTCTTACCCTCGCGGATGATTATATGCAAAAAAAAAAAAAAAAGGTATCGAATTCAGAGGCCCCTAAAGCCCTGCTCACATGGTTAGTGAGCTCAGTTGCGATCTCTTCTCAACGTCTATGCTCACTAGCAGCATCATGGAGACTGGTTGGAAAGTTACGGTGACGCCCTCGGAGGGAGAGCTCACTCACTCACGCTGGCTCCAAGATTAAACAATTAAGTTAAAAGAAAAAAAAAAGACAAACTTTTCCGCCTGGACGAAAGGGACAAACAAACTGCAAGACAAAACGCGACGCGTTTCGACCTCTTTGGTCTTCATCTTCTTCAAGGCAAGATCAACAATACTCAGGACAATGAAAACGAAAGACCATGCAACAATCGAGCGAAACAAAGAACAGTGAAAAGCAGCGTACAACGAACACAAGTGCACAAACTTGAACCTTGCCGGAAGAAGGCAAAGAGGTCGAAACGCGTCGTGTTTTGACTTGTGATTTGTGCGTCCCTTTCGTCCGGAATAGATTTTTTTTTCTCTCTTTTTTTTTTTTTTGTGTTGTTTGTTGTTGTTGTTGTTGTGTTGCTGATGTTGTTCTTGTTGTTGTTATTTTAATTTCCACCTACAGTCACCTCACTTGAAACTTAACCGTTAATGTCACCAGCAAGGCGGTGTTCCTAGTTGTCCAATCAAAACAAGACTCCACCGAACACCACTGGAACACGAGGTAGCTGCAGTTTCGGTCTCCTTTTTATGTCGACTTGGTGTTAATGAATGGCTCCTCGTGGGTTGTGGTTCTGGGCTGCGACGACGGACGTACCTGGGTGTAGCTTGTTTATGCGGGAAGCCGGAAGTGAGAGTATTCATGTCGCATTGAATGGGGAGGGGGTTGGTTGGGGCAGGGGGGGGGGGGGTGCTGTGGACATGAGACAGCAGAAATTGAAAATGTGCCAGGGACTCTGTCTTTTGTAGACAAGAGTGAATTTGCATGCTGTGTGTGACGCAGAGTTTCCACTGACCCTTTCGGTCAGTCACCGTGTCTGCTGTCTCAGATCGTTTTGTTGTTATTAGTACACCTTTTTCATTCTTTCCTTCTCTTTTCTTTCTCCCCCCCCCCTTTTTTTTTGTTGTTGTTGGTCTTTTCTTTCTTTCTTTTTTTGTTTTTCTTGTGTGTTTTTTTCTTTCACTTTTTTCTTTGGAACCTCACCCAATTCATAGAACGTTACCGTCCGTGATTTTCGTCCACTATCTCCAATTTTAATTTGTCAGAGATGTTTATTTCA
>CM031624.1:1686249-1688749 GCA_018398815.1 Conus ventricosus | reverse complement strand
GACGGCGGCTGCTTCGTACCCGCTCTCGTGGTGACCCAGTTTCGATGTCCCTCCACGCTTATGGTCTTGGTTGATTCCGTCATGGTCACTAGTATCGGCATGTCCATGGGGGGTGGGGGGGGGGGGGGGGGGGGGGGGGGGGGGGGGGGGGGGGGGGGGGGGGGGGGGGGGGGGGGGGGGGGGGGGGAGGGGGGGGGGGGGGGGGGGGGGGGGGGGGGGGGGGGGGGGGGGGGGGGGGGGGGGGAGGGGGGGGGGGGGGGGGGGGGGGAGGGCTGTCGTTGGACGGACGTGGTGGCGCCGGTTACAATACGTTACCGCAAATGCCTCTAACCGCGAGAATACATTACCGCAAAGTCGTATATTACGATACCGCAAAAGACTATGCTACTTTACCGCAAATAGATTTTGTTGATTTCTCTAGCCTTTTAGCACAGGTACCACTGTCCTGTGATTCACCAACTACTTGATTCAAGTCCAATTAGAACTGCATGGCAGCGAGACACTCGAGTTGTAATAACGAGTGATATATAATACTGTTCATGGAACTACATCGTCGCTGTGATGTTTATTCACTACCGCAGTTCACAGTTTATCTGCCGTCATCACCCTTCACTCTTGTGGTCAAAGCGTTTCTAAGTGGCATGTTATGCAGAGAGAAAATGGCTACCTACAATGTGGAGAAGTACACGACGAATCGTGGCTGTTAATGTTTAATTAAATTCAGAGACAAAGAGTAGATGCTGAACGTGATTTTGAATGCAAGGGTTTTTTAAGGTACCTTTTTTAATGTCAAATTCAAGACAAAATACTGTGGTAACTGTCAAAAGTACCTGTTGAACAGATTTGCAGTAACGTATTCCTGCAGATTGCGGTTTTGTAGCATCGGTTTTTGCGGAAATGATGTACCCACTTAAGCTATAATGTGGCTTATTTTTGCGGTAACGTGGTGCTACCGTGGCGCCCTTCGGGGGTAAGTGTTCATCACTCACGCCGGCTCCGCGACTGAGCAATTATGTCGTCAGTAGGGGGCTCAGTAGGTGGTGTCCTGCGTATGTTGGATCAGGACAGTTACCACTGAACACCACCGAAGTGACTCGGCAGCAGTGCAGTGTCTCCTCCGGGGGGTGCCTCTTGACCACTTGACAGTCTTTTACTGATAATGAATCAGAACAGTTTTTAGATTAGCTAGTTATTTGTTATGTAGTCCTATTGCCCATTTCTTGTAACTCTCTCCTCTCTCTCTCCTCTCTCTCTCCTCTCTTCTTCTCTCCTCCTCTCTCTCTCTCTCTCTCCCCTTTCTTCTTCTTTTTTCTTCTTCTTCTTCTTTCTTTCCGTTTTTCAAAAAAAAAAAAAAGGCTGATGATGTTTGAAAATTTAACAAAGTTTTGCTGTTTTTTGATGACAGAGTCTAAAATCATCGACACGATGAAAAGACTTGAAATAAACTAACTAACTAACTTATCAGAACAGATACTCCTGAGCAGCTCTTCTACGACGATTCAGCAGCAGTAAGGCGGAGTCTCGTTTGGTAGGTGCCCTTAGGGCAGTCCCTAACTGGCAGCGCCTTTGAACTGTGGGCAATACGATTGAAACAGACGGTCCTGTGTGTGTGTGTGTGTGTGTGTGAGTGCATTGATGGGGAAGATGGGACGGAGGGTGGAGAGGGTGGGGGGGGGATGGGGGGTTTAGTGAGAGTAACCCCACGGAGAAGCACACACGATTGGATGGACAACAGAAATGCAAATAAATGATACGCAAATGAACAAGTTTTGAAACAAAAGAAACAGATAAACAAACAAATAAACGATTAATTAACTAACCAACCAGCCAGCCAGCTAATTAACTAACTAACTGACTGACTAACTAACTAGCTGACTGACTGACTAACTGACTGACGAACTGACTGTCTAAACTGACTAACTGACTAACTGACTGACTGATTAACTAACTAACCAACTGACTAACTAACTGACTGACTAACTAACTAACTGACTGACTGACTGACCAACTGACTGACAAACTGACTGGCTAACTGAATTGACTATTAACTAACTATCCAACTAACTAAACCAAGATGAACATTATGATTTTTTTTCTTTTCTTTTCGAAAGTACTCCCCTCCCTAACCCCCCCCCCCCCCCCCCCTTCACCCCCCGCCCACCCCCCCAATACTTTCTTTCTCCCCCCCCCCCCCCCCCATCTTCACTCCTCCCTCTCGCCCCCTTCTTCTCTTCATGCTCGCACGTTCTCACTCCGAAGGACAAAAAAGCTTCTCACTGACAACTTCGCTTCGAATATTGACAGCCTTGAGACCCCTCCCCCCCCCCCCCCCCCCCCCCCCCCCCAAAAAAAAAAAACCCAAAGATAAATGAATAAAAAATAAAATAAAACACAAAAAAGATAATGATAAAAAAGTAAATAAATAAATAAAATAAAATAAAATAAAGAGATAAAACAAAAATGAATAAATGAAATAATAAGATACAAATAAAATAAACAA
>CM031624.1:1633749-1653749 GCA_018398815.1 Conus ventricosus | reverse complement strand
GGGCAGTAGAAGGGGAAGGTAGAGGCGAGGGAAGAAGGGGAGGGAAGAGGAGGCAGAAAGGGAATAGAAGGGCAGGTAGAAGGGGACATGGAAGGGCAGGAGAAAAGGGAATAGAAGGGCAGGTAGAAGGGGAATAGAAGGGCAGGTAGAAGGGGATGTAGAAGGGGACATAAGGGCAGGCAGAAAGGAATAGAAGGGCAGGTAGAAGGGCATGCAGAAGGGGACATAGAAGGGCAGGTAGAAGCGGAGGAGAAGGGACATAGAAGGGCAGGTAGAAGGTCAGGTAGAAAGGCAAGTATAATGGAAAGGAGGTAGAAGGGAGTAGAAAGAGAGGTACAAGGGCAGGAAGAAGGGAACATAAAGGGCAGGTAGAAGGGGACATAGAAGGGCAGGTAAAGGGGACATGGAAGGGCAGGTGAAGGGGACATGGAAGGGCAGATAGAAAGGGACATAGAAGGGCAGATGAAGGGGACATAGAAGGGCAGGTGAAGGGGACATGGAAGGGCAGGGAGAAGGGACATAGAAGGGCAGATAGAAGAGACATGGAAGGGCAGGTGAAGGGGATAATGGAAGGGCAGATAGAAAGGGACATGAAGGGCAGATAAAAGAAGGACATGGAAGGGCAGGTGAAGGGGACATGAAGGGGGGGGGAAGGGCAGGAGGGACAGGGGACATGGAAGGGCAGGGAGGTAAGGGGACAGGCAAGGGCAGTAGAAGGGACATGGAAGGGGCAGGTGAAGGGGACATGGAAGGGCAGGTGAAGGGGACATGGAAGGGCAGGGAGAAGGGGACATAGAAGGGCAGGGAGAAGGGGACATGGAAGGGCAGGTGAAGGGGACATGGAAGGGCAGGGAGAAGGGGACATGGAAGGGCAGGGAGAAGGGGACATGGAAGGGCAGGTGAAGGGGACATGGAAGGGCAGGAGAAGGGGACATGGAAGGGCAGTGAAGGGGACATGGAAGGGCAGGAGAAGGGGACATGGAAGGGGGCAGAGGAGTAGAAGAAGACATGGAAGGGCAGGTGAAGGGGACATGGAAGGGCAGGGAGAAGGGGACATGGAAGGGCAGGAGAAGGGGACATGGAAGGGCAGGGAGAAGGGGACATGGAAGGGCAGGTGAAGGAGAAAGGATAGGGCAGGTGAAGGGGACATGGAAGGGAAGGTGAAGGGGACATGGAAGGGCAGGGAGAAGGGACATGGAAGGGCAGGTGAAGGGGACATGGAAGGGCAGATAGAAGGGACATGGAAGGGCAGGTGATGAAGGGGGACATAGAAGGGCAGGGAGAAGGGGACATGGAAGGGCAGGTGAAGGGGACATGGAAGGGCAGGAGAAGGGGACATGGAAGGGCAGGTGAAGGGGACATGGAAGGGCAGGGAGAAGGGGACATGAAGGGCAGGAGAAGGGGACATGGAAGGGCAGGGAGAAGGGGATATGGAAGGGCAGGTGAAGGGGACATGGAAGGGCAGGTGAAGGGAGACAGGAAGGGCAGGGAGGAAGGGGACATGGAAGGGCAGGGAGAAGGTGGAAGTGGTAAGGGACAGAGGAGGAAGGGGAATGGAAGGGCAGGTGAAGGGGACATGGAAGGGAGGCAGGTGAATGGAAGGACAGGAAAGGGCTGAGGTGAAGGGGACATGGAAGCTGGCGAGGGCAGAAGGGGACATGGAAGGGCAGGAGAAGGGGATATGGAAGGGCAGGGAAGGGGACATGGAAGGGCAGGTGAAGGGGACATGGAAGGGAGGGAAAGAAGGGATAAGGGGAAGGGGCAGTAGAAAGGGACATGAAGGGCAGAGAAGGGGACATGGAAGGGCAGGTGAAGGGGACATGGAGAGGGCAGGTGAAGGGGACATGGAAGGGCAGATAGAAAGGGACATGGAAGGGCAGGGAGAAGGGGGACATGGAAGGGCAGGTGAAGGGGACATGGAAGGGCAGATAGAAGGGGACATGGAAGGGCAGGGTGAAGGGGACATGGAAGGGCAAGGTGAAGGGGACATGGAAGGGCAGGTGAAGGGGACATGGAAGGGCAGGAGAAGGGGACATGGAAGGGCAGGTGAAGGGGACATGGAATGGGAATAAGAGGGGACATGGAAGGGCAGGTGAAGGGGACATGAAGGGCAGGGAGAAGGGGACATGAAGGGAGGTGAAGGGGACATGGAAGGGCAGGTGAAGGGACATGGAAGGGCAGGTGAAGGGGACATGGAAGGGCAGGTGAAGGTGGAACATGGAAGAGGGCAGGTAGAAGGGGACATGGAAGGGCAGGTGAAGGGGACATGGAAGGGCAGGAGAAGGGGACATGGAAGGGCAGGTGAAGGGGACATGGAAGGGCAGGTGAAGGGGACATGGAAGGGCAGGTAGAAGGGGACATGGAAGGGCAGGTGAAGGGGACATGGAAGGGCAGGTAGAAGGGGACATGGAAGGGCAGGTGAAGGGGACATGGAAGGGCAGGTGAAGGGGACATGGAAGGGCAGGTGAAGGGGACATGGAAGGGCAGGTGAAGGGGACATGGAAGGGCAGGGGAAGGGGATAAGGAAGAGGACAGGTGAAGGGGACATGGAAGGGGCAGGATGGAAGGGGACATGGAAGGGCAGGAGAAGGGGACATGGAAGGGCAGGGAGAAGGGGACATGGAAGGGCAGGAGAAGGGGAATGGAAGGGCAGGTGAAGGGGACATGGAAGGGCAGGTGAAGGAGACATGGAAGGGCAGGTGAAGGGGACATGGAAGGGCAGGTAGAAGGGGACATGGAAGGGCAGGGAGAAGGGGAATGGAAGGGCAGGTGAAGGGGACATGAAGGGCAGGTGAAGGGGACATGGAAGGGCAGGTGAAGGGGATAAGGGGAAGGGCATGAAGGGCAGTAAGGGACATGGAAGGGCAGGAGAAGGAGACATGGAAGGGCAGGTGAAGGGACATGGGCAGAAAGGGCAGGTAGAAGGGACATGGAAGGGCAGGTGAAGGGGACATGGAAGGGCAGGGAGAAGGGGACATGGAAGGGCAGGGAGAAGGGGACATGGAAGGGCAGGTGAAGGGGACATGGAAGGGAGGTAGAAGGGGACATGGAAGGGCAGGTAGAAGGGGACATGGAAGGGCAGGTGAAGGGGACATGGAAGGGCAGGTAGAAGGGGACATGGAAGGGCAGGTGAAGGGGACATGGAAGGGCAGGTGAAGGGGACATGGAAGGGCAGTGAAGGGACATAGAAGGGCAGGTAGAAGGGGACATGGAAGGGCAGGTGAAGGGACATGGAAGGGCAGGTGAAGGGGAATGGAAGGGCAGGTGAAGGGGACAAAGGAAGGGCAGGTGAAGGGGACATGAAGGGCAGTAGAAAGGGACATGAAGGGCAGTGAAGGGGACATGGAAGGGCAGGTGAAGGGACATAGAAGGGCAGGTGAAAGGGGACATGGAAGGGCAGGTAGAAGGGGACATGGAAGGGCAGGAGAAGGGGACATGGAAGGGCAGGAGAAGGGACATGGAAGGGCAGGTGAAGGGGACATGGAAGGCAGGTAGAAGGGACATAGAAGGGCAGGTGAAGGGACATGGAAGGGCAGGTGAAGGGACATGGAAGGGCAGGGAAAGGGACATGGAGGGCAGGTAGAAGGGACATGGAAGGGCAGGTGAAGGGGAATGGAAGGGCAGGTGAGAGGGACATGAAGGGCAGGTGAAGGGGACATAGAAGGGCAGGTAGAAGGGGACATGGAAGGGCAGAGGAAAGGGACATGGAAGAGGCAGGTGAAGGAGACATGGAAGGGCAGGTGAAGGGGACATGGAAGGGCAGGTGAAGGGGACATGGAAGGGAGGAGAAGGGACATGGAAGGGAGGAGAAGGGGATATGGAAGGGCAGGAGAAGGGGACATGGAAGGGCAGGGAAGGAGACATGGAAGGGCAGGTGAAGGAGACATGGAAGGGCAGGTGAAGGGGACATGGAAGGCAAGAAAGGGACATGAAGGGCAGGAGAAGGGGACAGGAAGGGCAGGGAGAAGGGGACATGAAGGGCAGGTGAAGGAGACATGAGGGCAGGTGAGGGACATGAAGGGCAGGTGAAGGGGACATGGAAGGGCAGTGAAGGGACATGAAGGCAGGGAAGGGACATGGAAGGGCAGGTGAAGGAGAATGAAGGGCAGGTGAAGGGGACTGAAGGGCAGTGAAGGGACATGGAAGGCAGGTAGGGGACATGGAAGGCAGGGAGAAGGACAGGAAGGGCAGGAGAAGGGGACATGAAGGCAGGAAGGGACATAGAAGGTAGACAAAGGCACGAAATAAGAGAGAAGAGGGGAAGTAGAAGAAGATTTAGGGGGCAGCTGAAAGGAGGTGGTAGGGGGGGGTAGAAGCGGTAGAAGGACGGGTAGAAGGGGTTAGAAGGACGTAAAAGGGGTAGGGAAAGGGGAAGTAGACGGACACAGAAGGGCAGTAAAGGGGGGTAGAAGGGGGTACAAAAGGGGCAGGTGGAGGGAGAACGGGAAAAAAATTAAACGAGAGGAGGAGAGGGACAGTGAACAGAAGAAAAGTGAAAGGTGGGAAAAAGGATTTGAAGGGGGGTAAAAAACGGGGGGGGGGGGGGGTGAAGAAGGGGTACAGGTTGTGGAAGAAGAGGGTGAAAGAAAGTTGGGGAAAAAAGCAAAAAATAACAAAACAAAAAAAAAACAAAACAAAACAAAAAAAAACAGAAAAAAACGGAAAAAAATTGGGGGAAATTTGGAGAAGAAAAAAGAAAAAAGGGGGGGGAAAAGGATAAAAAGGGGGGAAAAGAAGTAGGGACAAAGGGGGGAAGAAGAGGAGAAAAGCGGAGGCAAGGAAAAAAAGGGGGGAAGGAGAGAGAGAGAGGAGAGGGAGAGGAAAAGGAGAGGGGAGAACCCAAAATCGGAATATTTTTTTTGACAGGCCGCAGGCCCCTACCAAGTGAGGTAAGGCCCCAAAAAATCATAAAGCCCCCTTTTAAAACGAAAACGCAGCTGAATTGTGTTCAAAGTTAACAAAGAAACATTCATGGCAATGCGGGTTAATTTTACTCCGTTCCTAACGCCATTGTCTATAAATAAAAATTACCAACACTCGAAATGTGTCAAAATAAAAAGGGCTAGCAACAGGGAAATTTTGAATAGAGAAGGGTTTTAATTTTAGGGAAATTAACTCAAAGCGCAATTTTTCGAAAAAAAGCAAATCATAAAAATGAAGCTAGTTTCCGGTGTTCCTTCAGTGTGGACAAAAAATGTATGGTTTCTTTTGCGTAAGTATATGTAAAAAGTGGACGAAAAGGGGACTTTCCTTAAAAACCTTTGAAAGTAACCTGGGGAGTAACCGTTTAATTACAAGGGAGGTGGGAAACTCGAACAAGAGACGGGTTTATATGACCGATAAACATCGAACCCATGCGTTTCAATAGTGATGCCAGTTTTTGGATGTAAAAATACTTAAACGTTTCTTAAAATTTTCTACAATAAAAGCTTTCACATTGCCAACACTTTGTTTTTCCCCATACAATTCCAAACCCGTTAAAAAAGACCATAGAAAACTTTAGTTTCCAGGTAATAAATTTTGATTCTGCAGATGCAGCAAAATCATGGGCTTTTTTCGGGAGTCTGTTTTTTATCCCAAAAAGCAAACACGAAACCCAAAACTGATCTTTTTCCTAAATATTCATAAAGAGGGTGTCTTCCCCGTTCGCCTTTCACAAGTGCCCCAGGGCCTTTTTGGGCTTCCCAAGAAATTTTTAAAGAGCTAAGTCACCCTTTTAATTTGTTCCCTGGCTAGTGAAAGCCCCAAATTCTCTCCAAAAGGAAATTTTAGGTTGTATTTGGAAAACGAAAGCTTAAAAAAAATACCAGGGGGAATGTTCACCTATTGACCAAGTTTCTGTTGTGCGTTAACCCTTTTTTTGCTTGTTTGCTAGGTCCCCCTGTTGTTTGGAAAAGATAATCTTGTAGTGTCATCCCAAGATACTTAATTTTAAACAACGGAAAGCAGCACCCCCAAAAAAGTCCGTTTTATTGAAGAAGTAATCAAATAAAACAATTTTTGCTTTTCCAGATTCACAATAAATCTTTTTTTTTTTTTCTGCGTACGCAGGCTGATCCCTGCGGACACCCCGTAAAACCCGGCGGGGATTTTTGTGTGTAGATTTTTTTACCCCGCCATAAGGCACCCATATCCTCTTGGGGAAGGTGCATGCTAGTGTCATTTGTCTCCATACCAAGGGCCCAAACTGGCCTTCCTTCCAAAAGTTTGGTGAGGGGTTTTACGTGGTGAAAGATTTTGCGTGCGTTCACACACGGAACCTCGGTTTATATCATTCAAAGGGGACTATATGGGAATGGGTCAGAACCAATGTAAAACTCCGGGGGAAAAAAAAGTAATCAAAACTTTTTGAGTTTAACAGACATTCAGGGGGGGTTTGAACCCAATGACAGTATCAAAATAATGCACCACATCACCAAATAAAGAATAAAAAAGTTCAATGAGGCGGGAGAAAGCAAAACCCTGTTCCCCCAAAGTGTTAAACTTTAGTTTTTAAATTGTGTAGTGACAAAAGCAAGGTGACCCCCCTCCCTTGTTTTGCCCCCGGGGGGCAAAAAAAAGTGTAGTAAGGTCCCACTTTTTCGAAACACAAGTCTTAAAACATTATAACACTTTGAAATGCTTTAAAAAATTTTTTTTTAAGCCCTTAAACAGAGAGCCCTTTCCATGATTTTCCCCTACTCTGGTAAAACCCTTTCCCTAAAGTTTAAAATGCAAATTAGAGTTTCCCGTTTTAACAATGCTTCGAATATTGCCAGTAAAGTAAAAATGTGATCTGTTGAAATCGTTTGTAAAAAAAACCCCGTTTTGCTCCTCCCCAAGAATGTTTTATTTCAACTATTTGGTTTAAAACCTCTTTGAGAAAAACTTATTTTTTAAAATGTTCAACAAAGAGATTCAGGGGTAGTTTCTGGGAAATTTCCCATCACCCTTTTTAAATGGGGTGCAAGGAGACGACCGTCTTCCGGAAAAAAAACCCATCAAAAAAGTGTTTTGGAAATGTAAAAAAGGAAAGGCATAAGACTTGTCCTGTACTTGAAAAAATTTCCCCAAATAAGCTTTTTGGGGGCCAGCTGCCTTATTACTCTTTTTGCTAAATTGGGGTTTTTCTTAATTTCGGTAACAGAAATAGGTTGATTCAAAAGTCCAGTCAGTAGTAGGGGTTCCCTATAAAAATTTTCATAAAAATCTAAACGGTGTTTTAATTAAACGGGTAAGTCATTAAAAAAAACCTTTTATAGAAATCAACCCCTGTTTTGAGTTTTTGGGTCTAAAAACGAAAATTTCCCCAAAAATTTTTTGAGCATTTATTTATTTTGAAACGATGCAAAAATATTTCATTATTATTCCTTTTTCTGTTTTAACAATTCCTTATACTCTCTCCTTTTTGGCCATAGGAAAGTTTTTATCTCATTAGTTTAGAAACTTGTTTATCTTGTTCGAATACTTTTTGCTTTTTTTTACATTCAAGGTCGAACCAAAAGTTTTTCATACTTGCCAAATCTAATAGTTTTCATCAGCATTCCCCAGCATACACAAAGCATTCATTGAACTTGGAAAAGGCTTGTTTTTTAACACAAAAGGTCAGCAATTTCACAAACTAATGAGGGAACATGGTCGGTTCTACGTTATAAAAATTTTAGTGAACTTTTACCCCCCCTTTGACTTACTAAAGAAAAATTTGGTGACATCATTCTCAAAAAAGGTAAACTCAGCACTATAAAACGTGAGAAAAAAAAAACAACAACGCATCTTATTTTTATTAAGGGTTTTTCATAAGGATGCAATGAGGAAAAAGGGAAACTTGGGAAAATCATAAATAAAATTACGTAGAACCATACAGATACAAAAGAAAAGTCCCCGAACATTTCAAGCTTTTAGCCTTAAGAATACACAGATCAAATCATGCATCATTTACAAATATCGCCAAAAGGGTTTCCTTTAATCCTTGGAGTTTCGGAAAGGGTTTCCCACTTAGGGACCACCCATTCTTTAAAATTTAAATTCCAAAATCTTCTTTTACGCATCGGGGGTCACAATTCTCAGGTTAAGTAGGCCTCTTGATTAAAAAATCACCCAATTTCATTGGTAACCACCCAGTTCGCTGAAATTAAACAAGCATTCTTAAAAAAGGAAAACCTTTATAGATATCTGTTTCTTCTAGTATTTGAACCCTTCGGGGGGAGTAGCACCTATTATAAAACACCCGGTTCAACCCAAGAAGGGGGGCGAAAACTTAGAACATAAATTGTCAATTTCATGTCCACTCTTTCGACAAAATTTGCAAATTTTTCCAAATTAGAAAGCTACCCCCCCGACAAACGACCAAAGCACTATCTAAAACCCTTAACACCGGGCTAGGAAAACTTTATGAGAAGGGAAATTGTAGGGAACGTTTTTGTAAATGTTTCCCCAAACGTATACAGTCATATCTGTCAACTAAAGCAAAAAGTCGGCTCTCGGGAAAAATACGCCCTAGACCTAAAACGTTAGTGATGCAAAGTAAAAATCTATTTTGTTGTAAAATTTGCGAAAAGAACTTAAGGTCAGTCTTCCTGTAGCCCAAATTGGCTGCACTGCAGGGGATAAGTGTTTAGTGCCTGGCCCCGCCCCTTATCTCCTGTGCCCCCGCTGCCCCTCCCGGGCCCCCCTTTAGGGGGAGGGGTTCCGCTGCCTCAGGCTTTCGTTGTCCAGCCAGCCCCCGGCAGTTTGGTTTGCCGGGGTCGTCACCCCTTGAAGCCTTGGGCTTGTCACCCTTTCCCCAAAAGGATGTTCTCCACCGCCGCAGAGGCCTGAGAGCGGCCCCCCTGTCATGGCTGGGGAAGTCGAGAGCCCCGCGCCGACAAAGACCCTGCCCGGGAGGCCACCCACACGGCCCCCCCTCGGCCCCCGCCCCCCCCTCTGGTCCGTTTTGGGCCCTCGCCCGCGTTGGGGGACCGCTGCGGGGTGGGCAGAGGGGGGAACCCCGCCTCGACCCCCGCTCCCACACTGGTCCCTAGGGCCCCTCGCCCGGTGTTGCAGACTTTCTGCGGGGGGGACGGGAGACCCCTGCCTCGCCCCCCCCTCCCCCCATGGTGCCCTAAGTCCGTTGCCGGGTGTTGCCAACCCTGAGGGTGGACGGGGGGAACCCCCCGCCGAAGCCCTCGAGGTGTGTGGGTGAAACGGGAATCTCTTAAACCGCAGGGGGCCCTGACTCGTGTGCACTGCCTTTAGTCACAGCTGTCATGTGATTTGGGGTAAGGAAACGGTTTTGACGTCTCGTTTTCCCCAGGACAGGGGCGTCCGGGGAAAGGTCATCGGTCAATTTGTGGTAAACACCAGGCCTTGTCTCTTGGGGTGTTCGTCCTCTTTCCGTCTGCTGTCACTTGTCCGCTTTATCTTCACGACACACCAGGCTGTCCTCTTTAACCCCTTCCCCGTGTTCTCAGTGTCTTGAAGTCTCAATGTCGCCCGTCGTCCCGTCCCCCCACAGATTTTAAAGTACCCTTTGGGCACCCCGCCCCCCTCCTGCTTTCCTCGTAAACCTTTTTGGGGCCGGGCGGCTCAAGTCGCTGTTGTCTCTAGTGCGTATCGGGGGTAATCTGGAGTGGTGTTATTAACACACCGTTGTTTGTATTCGGTTCTGTGTATGACTGTGCTTTTTGCGCGTGACGGGAACCCCCCGGCCGTTTCTCAGGGCGACGTACCCCCGTCGCCCCTTTCCCCGGGTTCGCTATTCGTCCGTGGTGCGGGGTGGTCGGACCCAAATCTGACGCCCTCATTCCCTGCAGCTCACGACGAGCCCCCTGGTGGACATCGGGCCAGGTCAAGTCTCCGCCCGAAAGGTAACGTGAAGCTTCTTCGGCACTCTTGCGTGTCCCCCGCGAACAGGATCGACAACATTTGCCGGTCCCACACGAAAAATCAGTGTAGTAAGTGTTCAGTAAAGGGAAAAGAGCGTATGCCCGCCTGATGATGTTTTTCACCCGACGGTTCTTTCCAGCCCCAAATCTTAACGTTCCGCGACGTAAATTGACTGTATTTGTTCAAACTGGTTCTCTAGTTGAAAGTAATTTCGATCGTTTTGCTTTGGAGGGTCTGCATATCCGTCGTTCCGTGTGTGCCCCGACACGAACGACAATCCCTGCTTGATGTCGGACATGTCTGGCAAATGATTCCCCATATTCTATTGGGGTGAAAGGCTGGACACTAACCTCACACAGAGTCATCTGCTGTGAAGGCGCGTCACTACCCCCCTCGTAGGCGGGTTTCAGAAATTTGAGGAAGGGTCCGGGATTTTTCTTCCCCGTCCCACATCCAAGATCAAACTGCCCAAACCACAAAAAAAGCAAACCGACGGCCAACTTTCAATCGAGTAAACATCAGCGTCCGGGACTTTGTGAGAATTTTACCGGTCTCGCTCTCTTTGCCCTAAAGTATAAAAAGGGTTTAAATACCCAGGGAAGTCTGTGCGCGCCCAAATAATTGGCATGTCGGAGCAAGCACGATTTCCCCAGTAAAAAAAACCTTGAAATTTTCAAAGTCCAAAAAATCATTCCCTTGCTAAAAGGTGGAAGGAGGGAGCTCTTGTCAAAAAAAGTCCGACCCGAAAGGTGATCGCGCGTTCACTCCCCGAGGAGAGAGGAGAGAGAGAGAAGGAGGGAGGAGAGAGGGGGGGGGGGGATGGGGAGGAAAAAGAAGGGAAAAAGAAAAAGAAGAGAGGAAAGAACTCAAGGGGAAATCGAAGAGAAGGGCGAAAAAAGGGGAAAAGAACGAGGAATTTTTTCGCTTTCCCCTCACAGCCCCCAAAGGTAATAAAATATACGGTTTTCTTGGGGTGTCATTCTCACCCCCCGAAAAACCGTACCTTGAAACAGGGCCAACCCAGAACAGTTTACATACACACACAATTTTGGAAAAAAGTGCCTAAATGAAACTCCAGGCGGTTTTTAAAAGGAGGTGCTGGGCGGAAATTTTAAAAAAACCCCAAAAGAAAAAAAAAAATTCATTCCCCCCAACGAAAGACACAAAAAAAATGACAAGAAAAAATTTTTAAAGCGTTTCGACCCCTTTGGTTTTAGCCATTTACACCCTTTTGGCCCCAAAATTTAAGAGAAATGATTGTTTGTTTTTTTTTTTTTTTTCTTTCCCTTCTCTTGAATTGATTTTGTCTCGCCCGAAGAGACCCAAAAAGGGCGAAACGCGTCGTGGGGGTCTTTGTTTGTATCTTTTTTCGTTCGGCGGAACAGATTTGTTTTGTTTTTTTCTCTCTTTTAAGTTTTTCTGTAAGGTGAATGAAACTACCGCAAACCCCCGCAAACGCCATGCAGCGACAACTAAAAAACTGGAAAAAGAAATAAATTGAAAAAAAGAAAAGGAAAAAAAAAAGAAAAAAAAAGCTATGTGGGACAGCCAGTGTCACGTCTGTACATTGTGTGGAGTCTTCTTACTAAGTCCACAGATTACAAGGGGACAAAGAAAAACAATGTGTTTGTAGAACAAAGGCAGGACAACACACACACACACACACACACACACACACACACACACACACACACACACACACACACACTCACACACACACTCACACACACACACACACACTCACACGCACGCACACACACACACACACACACACACACACACACACACACACACACACACACACACACCACACTCACACACACCACACACACACACACACACACACACACACACACACACACAATGGCAGACAAACGCCAATAATAATAAAAAATATAAAGACAAAAGATGAAAGATACTCTTTCATTTTTGTCTTTTTTTTTAAATTGGCGTTTGTCTGCCATCGTGTGCGTGCGTGCGTGCGTGCGTGCGTGCGTGCGTGTGCGTGTGTGTGTGTGTTTTGTGTGTGTGTGTGTGTGTGTGTGTGTGTGTGTGTGTGTGTGTGCGTGCGTGCCTGCGTGTGTGTGTGTGTGTGGGGGGGGGGGGGGTGAGTGTGTGCGTGCGTGCCTGCGTGTGTGTGCGTGCGTGCGATAGAGATAGAAAAGGAAACAAGAAATTACAAGCACAGAACTTTAGCAGATGGAGATACTCTGTGCACTAAAAAAAAAGTACCGACAACCCCATAGGAACAGGAGAAGAAAGAAGAGAAGATGAGACCAGCCGCCGTGGCGAAGTGGTTAGCGTCGCGGACGTGCGGCTGAGTGGTCGCGGGTTCGATTCCCATCAGAGTCATGTGGGATTTTTCTGCACCGACCAGCTCCTACCGAGAGTCGAGTTTGCTACGGGCTCAGTTGGGAAGACTGGGACCACACAGTCGAGTTTCATCCACTTAATGGATGCGTCTCTGAGAGCGTTGCTCAAATTTCCTGACCAACACTGCAGGTGTCTGTATCTCTCGGGCCTGGTTGACGCCGGGATATAATATGAAAGGAAGCGTAGAGTACAGCCCTGTCATGTAGTCTCAGACCGAAATGGAAATCCATAGCATCATCTTTATCATCCTCATTTCTCATCGATCAGCTTAAAAAAAAAAAGTCTCAAATCTATGGCCCTTCACGCCCTGCTCTCATGGTGACCTCCGTTTCGATCTCCTCTCCACGTCTGTGACCTTGGTTTGGTTCCATCGGGGTCACCGGTATCGGCGAGAGGGGGGGGGGGGGGGGTGGTTAAAAGGAAAAGAGAAGATCAAACGGGAGAAAGAAAAAGAGATGGTAGATAGATAGATAGATAGATAGATAGATAGATATTCACACGACTCTTTAAATCACGCCTTCCGAAAAACACACCGGAAATTTTGTTTTAAATCTTTCCTCCGCAAAAGTCTTAGATCAGATTTTAAAAAATAATAATAATAAATCTCCCTCAGAAATTCAAAGTTCCCATCAGGGGGGACATCTCTGAGGTAAGAGATGAAGGAGCAAAAGAAATGGTAGAAGAGGAGGAGGAGGAAGCGGAGGCAGAAGAGAAGGAGGGAGAAATGAAGGTTAGAAAAAGAAAGAAGAAGTGGAGATAGAAGATGTTCGAAGAAGAGAAGGTAGTGAAGGAGGAAGAAGTTGAGTGGTGGGGGAGGGAGGGAGGGGGGGGGAGCAGGAATAGAAGTTGATGGAAGAGGGGATGGTATAGGCAGAGGAGTGAGAGAAAGAAGAAGAGGGGGAAGAGGATGCAGACAGAAGAAGAGATGAGCAAAGAGGCAGAATAGAATGGTAGGTGACAGAAGAGGAGATGGACAAAGACACAGAATAGAATGGTAGGTGACAGAAGAGGAGATGAGCGAAGAGACTGAATAGAGTGGTAGGTGACAGAAGAGGAGATGAGCGAAGAGACAGAATAGAAGGGTAGGTGACAGAAGAGGAGATGAGCAAAGAGACTGAATAGAGTGATAGGTGACAGAAGAGGAGATGGACAAAGAGACAGAATAGAATGGTTGGTGACAGAAGAGGAGATGGGTAAAGAGACAGAATAGAATGGTAGGTGACAGAAGAGGAGATGGGTAAAAAGATTGAATAGAATGGTAGGTGACAGAAGAGGAGATGGACAAAGAGACAGAATAGAATGGTAGGTGACAGAAGAGGAGATGGGTAAAAAGATTGAATAGAATGGTAGGTGACAGAAGAGGAGATGGACAAAGAGACAGAATAGAATGGTAGGTGACAGAAGAGGAGATGGGTAAAAAGATTGAATAGAATGGTAGGTGACAGAAGAGGAGATGGACAAAGAGACAGAATAGAATGGTAGGTGACAGAAGTGGAGAACGAGGGGGCATGAAGGAACTTGAGGAAGAAGAGGAGACTGAAAAGAGAAAGAGGAAGAAGTGTAAGCAGAAGTGCAGAAGAGCGAAGAGGAGAGAAAACAGAGGACTAAAAAGAAAAGGAGAAGGTAGAAGAGGAAGAAGAGAAAGAAAAAAGAAGAGGGGGGGGGGGGGGGCAGAGAAGAGGGGGGAAAAAACAGGAGGAGAGAAAAAAGGGGGGTGAGGTTGAATTAAGAGGCGTCTGAGAAAGAAGAGGCTATAGAAGCAGATAAGCAAGATAAGAAGGTAGAAGTAGAGTAGGGAGAGATGTAAAGAGAAGAAGGCAGAAGTAGAGTGGGGGGAGATGTCAAGATAAGAAGGCAGAAGTAGAGTAGGGGGAGGTGTTTAAAAAGAAGAAGGCAGAAATAGAGTAGGGAGAGATGTAAGATAAGAAGGCAGAAGTAGAGTAGGGGGAGGTGTAAAGAGAAGAAGGCAGAAATAGAGTAGGGAGAGATGTAAGATAAGAAGGCAGAAGTAGAGTAGGGGTGATGTAAAGAGAAGAAGGCAGAAGTAGAGTAGGGGGAGATGTAACGAGAAGAAGGCAAAAGTAGAGTAGGGGGAGATGTAAAGAGAAGAAGGCAGAAGTAGAGTAGGGGAGATGTAAAGAGAAGAAGGCAGAAGTAGAGTAGGGGGAGGTGTAAAGAGAAGAAGGCAGAAGTAGAGTAGGGGGAGATGTAAAGAGAAGAAGGCAGAAGTAGAGTAGGGAGAGATGTAAAGAGAAGAAGGCAAAAGTAGAGTAGGGGGAGATGTAAAGAGAAGAAGGCAGAAGTAGAGTAGGGGGAGATGTAAAGAGAAGAAGGCAGAAGTAGAGTAGGGAGAGATGTAAGATAAGAAGGCAGAAGTAGAGTAGGGGGGAGATGTAAAGAGAAGAAGGCAGAAGTAGAGTAGGGGGAGATGTAAAGAGAAGAAGGCAGAAGTAGAGTAGGGGGAGATGTAAAGAGAAGAAGGCAGAAGTAGAGTAGGGGAAGGTGTAAAGAGAAGAAGGCAGAAATAGAGTAGGGAGAGATGTAAGATAAGAAGGCAGAAGTAGAGTAGGGGGAGATGTAAAGACAAGAAGGCAAAAGTAGAGTAGGGGGAGATGTAAAGAGAAGAAGGCAGAAGTAGAGTAGGGGGAGGTGTAAAGAGAAGAAGGCAGAAGTAGAGTAGGGGGAGATGTAAAGAGAAGAAGGCAGAAGTAGAGTAGGGAGAGATGTAAGATAAGAAGGCAGAAGTAGAGTAGGGGGAGATGTAAAGAGAAGAAGGCAGAAGTAGAGTAGGGGGAGATGTAAAGAGAAGAAGGCAGAAGTAGAGTAGGGGGAGATGTAAAGAGAAGAAGGCAGAAGTAGAGTAGGGGAAGATGTAAAGAGAAGAAGGCAGAAGTAGAGTAGGGGGAGGTGTAAAGAGAAGAAGGCAGAAGTAGAGTAGGGGGAGATGTAAAGAGAAGAAGGCAGAAGTAGAGTAGGGAGAGATGTAAGATAAGAAGGCAGAAGTAGAGTAGGGGGAGATGTAAAGAGAAGAAGGCAGAAGTAGAGTAGGGGGAGATGTAAAGAGAAGAAGGCAGAAGTAGAGTAGGGGGAGATGTAAAGAGAAGAAGGCAGAAGTAGAGTAGGGGAAGATGTAAAGAGAAGAAGGCAGAAGTAGAGTAGGGGAAGATGTAAAGAGAAGAAGGCAGAAGTAGAGTAGGGGGGGGGTTAAAGAGAAGAAGGCAGAAGTAGAGTAGGGGGAGGTGTAAGATATGAAGGCAGAAGTAGAGTAGGGGGAGGTGTAAGATATGAAGGCAGAAGTAGAATAGGGGGAGGTGTAAGATATGAAGGCAGAAGTAGAATAGGGGGAGATGTAAAGATATGAAGGCAGAAGTAGAATAGGGGGGAGGTGTAAGATATGAAGGCAGAAGTAGAATAGGGGAGATGTAAAGAAAGAAGGCAGAAGTAGAGTAGGGGGAGATGTAAAGAGAAGAAGGCAGAAGTAGAATAGGGGGAGGTGTAAAGAGAAGAAGGCAGAAGTAGAGTAGGGGGAGGTGTAAGATATGAAGGCAGAAGTAGAGTAGGGGGAGGTGTAAGATATGAAGGCAGAAGTAGAATAGGGGGAGGTGTAAGATATGAAGGCAGAAGTAGATAGGGGGAGATGTAAAGATATGAAGGCAGAAGTAGAATAGGGGGAGGTGTAAGATATGAAGGCAGAAATAGAATAGGGGGAGATGTAAAGAGAAGAAGGCAGAAGTAGAGTAGGGGGAGATGTAAAGAGAAGAAGGCAGAAGTAGAGTAGGGGAAGATGTAAAGAGAAGAAGGCAGAAGTAGAGTAGGGGAAGATGTAAAGAGAAGAAGGCAGAAGTAGAGTAGGGGGGGGGGGGTAAAGAGAGAAGGCAGAAGTAGAGTAGGGGGGAGGTGTAAGATATGAAGGCAGAAGTGGAGTAGGGGGAGGTGTAAGATATGAAGGCAGAAGTAGAATAGGGGGAGGTGTAAGATATGAAGGCAGAAGTAGAATAGGGGGAGATGTAAAGATATGAAGGCAGAAGTAGAATAGGGGGAGGTGTAAGATATGAAGGCAGAAGTAGAATAGGGAGAGATGTAAAGAGAAGAAGGCAGAAGTAGAGTAGGGGGGGGGGTTAAAGAGAAAAGGCAGAAGTAGAGTAGGGGGAGATGTAAAGAGAAGAAGGCAGAAGTAGAGTAGGGGAAGATGTAAAGAGAAGAAGGCAGAAGTAGAGTAGGGGGGGATAAAGAGAAGAAGGCAGAAGTAGAGTAGTGGGAGGTGTAAGATATGAAGGCAGAAGTAGAATAGGGGGAGATGTAAAGAGAAGAAGGCAGAAGTAGAGTAGGGGGAGATGTAAAGAGAAGAAGGCAGAAGTAGGTAGGGGGGGGGGGGGTAAAGAGAGAAGGCAGAAGTAGAGTTAGGGGGAGATGTAAAGAGAAGAAGGCAGAAGTAGAGTAGGGGAGATGTAAAGAGAAGAAGGCAGAAGTAGAGTAGGGGAAGATGTAAAGAGAGAAGGCAGAAGTAGGGAGTAGGGGGGGGGTGGGGAAAAAGGGAAAAAGGGCAGAAGTAGAATAGGGGGAGTGTAAAAAAAGAAGGCCCAAAATGGGTTTGGGGAGGTGTAAAGGGAAGAAGTAGAAGTAGAATAGGGGGGGATGTTAAAAAAGAAAAGGGAGAAGTGAATAGGGGGAGGGGGTTAAAAAGAAGAAAGGAAGAAGTAGGTTTGGGGGAGGTGTAAGTATGGGGGCAGAAGTTTGGTAGGGGGAGGGTAAAAAAAGGGAAGGGAAGTAGATTTGGGGGGGGGGGGTAAAATATGAAAGGGAGAAGGTTTGAATGGGGGAGGTGTTAAAAATATGAAAAGGGAGAAGTAGGGAAAAGGGGGAGGTGTTAAAATTTAGGAGAAATAGGGGAAAAAAGGGGGGGGGAAATTTTTAAAGGAGAAGAGAAAAGGGGGGGTGGGGGGAAAATAAAGAAAAGGGAAAAAAGGAAAAAAAAAGGGGGAGGGGAAGGGGAAGGGGGAAAAGGGAGGGGGCGGAGGGGGGGGGGGAGGAAAAAGGAAAGGAGGAAAAGAAGGGGGAGGGAAGAAGAAGAAAAAGAAAAAAGAGAAGAAGAAGAAGAAGAAAAAAAAAAAGAAGAGAACAAGAAGAACAAGAAGAAGAAAAGGGAGGAGAGAGGAGTGGAGGAAGAAAGAAGAACAGGAAGACGAAGAAGAGAGAAGAAGACAATACAGAAGATGCGGAGGAAGAACAGGAGTCAAAAGAGGAGGAAGAAGGGGGAGGGAGGAGGAGGAGGAGGATTCATGTTGCTGAAAGCGACTGGCCACGATAAAGTGAGGGAAGAAGGAGAAGGAAGAAGAGGAGATAAAGAGGAATAGACTACCACGGGGCAGAAGGGCGTGAAGGAGAAAAAGGGGGTAGAAGAGGAGCGGAAGGGGATCGTAGAAGTGTAGAAGGGGAAAAAAAGAGGAGTTAGAAGAGAGGTAGAAAGGAAGGGTAGAGGAGGGGGAAAAAAATATTGTAGAGATAAAGAGATAGAAAAGGAGAACAAAGAGGAGGAGAAAAAGATGAGGTTAAACAGAGGAGATAGAAGAGGATGAGTAACAAGAAAAAGTAAACCATAAGGAAGAGGAAGAAAGAGGAGGTAAAAAAGGAGGGGGTGGGGGGGTGGGGGAGAGGCATAGAACAGGAGGGAGGAAAAAGAGGAGTGAATGAAAGAGAAGGAAGCAGAAGAGGGGAGTAGTGAGGGGGAGGAGGAGGAAAAAAGACATGAAAAAGAAGACCGTGAAAAAGAGATCGAGGATGGTTGAAGAAGAGTCAGGGAGGAAAAGAGAAAGGCAAAAAAGGACTCAGAGGAACAATCTGGAAGCAAAAAAAAAAAGGGAAGAAAAAGACGACGACGACAACAAGAAAAAAAAGACAACTAAAAAATAAATTTAAAAAAGTTTTAAAAAACCGAAAAGCCCAAAACAACCACAACAACAGCAGCAAGAACCAAAACCCCCCGGGACAAAAACAACCCAAAAAAAAACAAAAAACAACAAAAAAACCGCTGGGAAGAAGAACAAAGAATGATACAACTGTAAGCCTTTAAAAACTTTGTCGTTGTTGTAGGGTTTTCTTCACCCCCCCCCCCCCCCCCCCCCCCCCCCCCCCCCCCCCCCCCCCCCCCTAGTTTACTTCTACGTTCGCGTAGTCGGAACAAGGTATGTCTTGTAACACGGAGAAAACGACAACAGGAACAACAGAATCAACAAACGGGGATAAACAATAAAAATTCAAAACCCTAAGAAGCTAAGCATTTGCAACTTCTTTGACAAGAACCAAAAGGAACCTGGAAACTCAAGAGGCTTAGTAAAAGTTCACAGGAGGCCCAAAGCACCTACAAAAACCTACATTGTGTCTGACACACACACACACACACACACACACACACACACACCACACACACCACAGAGAGAGAGAGAGAAGAGCGGGGGGGGGGGGAAGGCCCTTCAACAGGGATCACTATAGCTTGATGAGATAACAATTCAGTCTTTAAGGGCCTGTGACCAGTAACATCCATTTCAGTATAAATTTTTTGTTTCGAATCCCAAACCAGTCCGAATTAACTCACAAGTCAGAATTTAAAAACAAAACGAAGTCAGACTGAAAGTGTGGATAACTGTAATACATGCGCAACTAATACTTACCGTATATTTATGGACAAATAAAAAAGACACGATTAAAAAAAAAAAAATGAATTTAAAAAAAAGGAAAAGTTGACACAACCTAGTTTCTGATCCAGCTTCGATCTTTCATTTGCCATCATTTTAATCCTCCCAGACAAACAAGATCAATGTTACCTTTTAACTGTGGGTGAAGACCAGAATGAAATCGTAAGTACAGTGACCCCCCCCCTCCTCCCCCCCCCCCTCCCCTTTTTTGTTTTTGTTTTATTTTGTTCCACGCACCGAGAATAGTAATGTCCACTGTCTGGTATTCATTTTGCGCATTATTGATAACCCCCCAACCACCACTCCCATCCCTCAACAACAACAACAAAAACAACAGCAACAACAAACAACAAAAAGCAAACCTGGTGTATAGGCCTAATACTGGACAATCAAAATGCCGTCTGCTACTGTTTTTTGGCGCCATGTTGCTTTTTGACTCCCAATTTTTTAAGGAAACCTTCACCTTGGTTGATACTGAAAACGAAACGAATTTTAAACAGAAGAAGTAAATTTGTAGGTAGATTGTTTTAAACTCTGTCTTTTATTTCTGTCTCACTTATGTGAGGAGAGAGAGAAGGAGTGAGATTGAGAGTTGACTACGTCGAGCCAAGGAATTGTCGAATCTGTCAGCCTCCATTCAGGCTTGCGATTGGTCGGATCAGTCATCGCATTCACGCTCCGGATCTGTGATGATCGTATGGTAGCATTGAAATGCCGCAATTATTTGTGCCCCCAATCGCACGACACTGCCCAATCAATTTGAACAACAACAAAAACAACAGCAACACAATCAATGGCACAACGCCACAACTGCCGCAATAGTTGTGACCATCCACGACATCAATGCCGGTCTTACTATTTAAAAAAAAAATGGCGGATTGTTTGACTCCAAGTCCTTTTAGGAACCTCACTGATACTGAAAACAAACGAATTTTATTAGAAGAAGACTAATGTAGGAGATTTTAAAAACTCTGTCTTTTATCTTCTCACTTGTTTGTTGAGAATGTTGTGAGTATTTATTATATAGATTGAGAGCAGTGGTCTGTACTATACAGCCAATGTTTGTCGATTCTGTCAGCCCATTCAGGCTTG
>CM031624.1:1618749-1631249 GCA_018398815.1 Conus ventricosus | reverse complement strand
CAAAGCGCAAGGTCTACAGCCACACGAACACAGGCGCGCACGAGCGCGCGCACACACACACACATACACACATGCAGAGAGAGAGTCAAGCAAATAGATGTTGATCCCCTCTGGTCCAGAGAGAGAGTGAGAGAGAGGAGAGAGAGAGAGAGAGCTATTTGACAGGCCAACACGTGGACTGTACATGAGATAGGGGAGGGTGGGCGGACGAGGGGAAGGAAGGGAGGGGGGGTGAGGGTGAGGAGGATAAGGGAGGGGGAGGGAGGGGGGGGGGGGGTCGATGGAATCTTGAACCGAAGCACCGCACCAGTTCCTTGCGTGTTCCGCGCAGTTTTTCAGCCTCGGAACCTGCAAACCTTGCGAGCCTCCACTGACGTCATAAGTACATGTCCGAGTGTACAGGAAACGGGCAGTACAAGCCTGCAAAACCCAGGAGGAGAGCGCGAGCTGACAAGGACACCAGTTAGCCAGGTCACGTTCGGGTCAAGCCGGTCTGTCCGTCCGCTTTGGCCCCGCCCACTCACACGCCGAGGAGAGAGAGAGCGAGACGAGAGAGAGAGAGACACTGGCCGTTCGCACGGACCGAGAACACGTGAAAACGTGGTGTGTGTTGGCCTGTGGAATTTTTTGGGTGACCAGTCTCACGCCGCCCTACCCCCACCCCTGGTAGGATTTACGTAACGCCGCGAAAATCTCGGTCATTGAGGGGAAGCCAAAAGTAACGTCTGTTTCAGTGGCTGCATACTTCCCCCACTGTCACAGTGACCTACTACTCTCTTACGCCGACTGAGCGGGTCAACAGGCACCGGTGGTACCTTGTTCGCTTTTTTAACTGCTGCCTCCTCCCCCCACACACAGAAGAACAGCCAACAAACGATGAAATTTCCATGCAAAGGAAAGAGACAAACACACCCACACCCACCCACACGGATGAATGTTGTTCGCACTTAAAAAGCACAAAGGTACTCTTACGTTTAAGCAAATCTTACAATCGATAAGACGTGAGGTCAACGAGGTCAGTGACTTGCTCTATCGGGGGGAGGGGGGGGGGTTGGTTTCTTTTTTTTTTTACTTGGAAAATCATCGCCTGCCTTGCCACTGAGTTATATTTTGAGAATGGTGGTTTAAGTATTGCCTGGTAGAAAGCGAAAAAGCCTTCTGACTGAAGTCACAGACAGTCAGTTAGGTGAAAGGGACTTGGGTTGAAGACAACGCGGTCTCTCTCACTTCTTCGGCTGCGTTGGCTGACAGCCCGGTGGCAAGATGTAGGCCAACAGCGCGAGGAGCTGAAGAGAAAGCGAGACTGCGCGCGCTTTACGAGTAGCGGAGTGAAGTCTGACTGTGACTGTCGTGTGCATTCGCTGCATTGTGCACACTGCACAGGGGAAGTAACTTTGCGCTGCAGTGCGCCCAATAGATGCTCCTGATCGCTGCGCCATCTCCTGTTAAAATGTCAAGAGACAGAAGAATGTTTGCATATCTTGCAAGAAAACCGACTTAACACGGGCGGTCTCAGCCTCATGTCGTCAGTTCGAAACGACCCACAGTCAGAGGTAAGTACACTTGTTCGAGTTTATTCGTCGTGTTCTCGTAGTGAAACTTAATTTGGCGAACTGGAAAAGACTGTTTCGTTTTGTCGATAAAAGCTCTTGGTGCGAAAATGACATGTGAGTACAAGGCAAAGGGGGGGAACAAAGCGAGTCCTTTGTTTACATTCGCACATCCGCTCTTGTGCGGCCATATGTAGTTTTAGGTGGGGGAGGAGGGGGAGGGGGGAATCAGGAGAGGGTTGTTGAGGGGGAGAGAATGGAAAACACTTGAGACAGCGGGACGTGAGAGACGAACTGAAGAGACAAGAGTATCGAAGCAAATGTCGGGGTTGATTAAGATTGGGTTTGGGGGAATCTTTACGGCGGCATGAGCCGTCGTAGTAAGCTTGGCTGCAGACTAACAAAGTGGCAGGTGTGGCGTGACCTTTGCAGGTCATCGTGACACGAGTAGACTACCCCAAGCTGTTCCCAGTCTAGACAGATAGGTTTGTGACGCGGCAGTACTGTGACCTCGTTCTCGGGACTGACGTGGCCTAACGGTTTGACAGCGCGTGAAAAGGTAGCCAAGTCTTTGAATTTGGTTGTCAGAGTGTACTCAAGACGAAAAGGCCGCACAGCCGGATTTTGTTGCTGTTGTTTGTTGTTGCCACTAACCAAGTTTACCAGAATATAAACTTTTTATTCTACCTTCTTATCACAATTTCATACCCCCTTCCCCCCCCCCCCCCCCCCCCCTCCCCGTTCCACTTCTAAAGTCGGTTCGTAACCGCCTTACGAAATATAGCGGCTCTCGCGGGCTCGCAGTGTACGTAGTTGCAAGAGGTGCATGGAATTATGCACGATGGCGTAATATTCCAACCTACTTCCCCCTCCACCCCTTCCCTCCCTCCACCTCTTCTTGTTCTGTATCGCGGCTCTTCAAGTTTTAGTGGTGAACTGACAACGGAGGGTAGCGGCAGCTAAACATAGCGCGAGTCACCCACATAGTCGTTGTGTGGTTTAGTAGTGGTGGCAGGCAAGAGGCGGCAGGCGTTGTGTGCAGTGGCGGTGCAGCTGCAAGCGTGGACTATGTCAGGCAGGGGAGCGCCGTGACACGAGGAGGCCCGTGACACAGCGCCAAGCACAGAGAAGGGGGGTGGGTGGAGAGAGAGGGGAGGGGAGCGAGCGAGTGAGAGATCGGGAGAGAAGAGTCTGGCAGCATGTAAGGGGGGTGGGTGGGTGGTGGTGGTGGTGTGAGGGAGGGGAGGGGAGGAGGAGGAGGCGCATGGTGAATGGTAGCTTCATCGATCTACTACTGCCTCTAGTCCTCACAGCCGCCCTACATGCACTACTGCCCTTCTTCCTGCTAGTGGCGTGCACGGCATGCACACCAAGCCACTGCACTCCACTCGAAAGCAACAGGGGAAAGACGGGCAGGGCCAGCGAGAGCCAGGCTGTGTCTATCCTCCTCCTCTCTCCACTACATCAATAGTAGCCTGTTCACCCAGGGAGAAGAAGTAAGCTGCTGTACACCAGGATGTACTGGCCTACCTAGTTTTTCTTTCTTTTTCTTTTTTTTTCTCACCTTTTTATCTCGCGTGCTAGTTTAAATATAGCCGCAAACTCCGCTTGTGTGCAGTGTATAGCTGCAGTGCAAGATTTTGGCCTGCACTGTACAGTACCGTTTGGGGGCTGGGAGAGAAAGAGAGAGGGGGAGTGGGGGAGAGAGAGAGAGAGAGGGCGCGCGCGCGGAACACACCACTGACCTGCTAGAAGTCATCCCAACCTGAATTCCATGGTAGGCCTATATATATTTGAAACTTGGACGTTTTATGTCGGGCCTCTTTTCCTTTTCCACTCTTGAAGGTCAGAGTGACATCTTGTCTTTTATTGAAATTCTCTTTTCAGCTGGCTGGAAGGGTTGTTTTTTGTTGTTGTTGGTTTTGGTGTGTGTGGTGTCTGCTGTTTGGTTTTGGTGTGGTGTGGTTTCTTTTCATATAATTTTTTTTTCTTTCCATGTTTGAGTTGAATAAGGAGGTAGATGTTTTGCCATTTATTTTGTGGATTTTTTTTTTCTTGTTTACTCAGGTTAAAGAACATTAGGCGATGAATGTTAACATGACTATTGATTTGTCGGAATGTTGTTTTTTTTTCTCTAAGATAGCTGTTGAATTGCTCTGACTTGTGAAAAAATGGTGTGAACGTCATTGCCGTTGTGTAACTGAAATTGTAAGTGTTGTTCAGTTTGAAAAAATAATATGGAAAGGACAGTTTTCAGCTTTGAGGATAAATGTACAGATGGGCAACAGGTTGGTTTTTAATGAAAACAAGCGGTATAAAAAAAGAAGCCTCTCACGGTTTACTGTTCACCATGTGTGTGTGTGTGTGTGTGTATATATATATATATATGTATGTATATCCGTCTCTGTCTCTGTCCCTGAGTCTCTCTCCCTCTCTGTCTCTCTCTGTCTTACTCGTCTGTTGCTGTCTCTCTCTGTCTGTCTGTCCCAGTCTCTTTGTGTTATGGCCCTTTGGTTTTTCCTTCTGTCTTCTTTGTCTCCCAATCATGTGGACACAAGAAAGAGCTCAAATCAGTTCCAGTACTGAGAGACTTGCAGGTACAGAAAGACTTAACAATGGAAGAAACAAGTCGGCATAGAAATATTAGAATGTAGTAGTTTTGTCCCTAGATTATATAATTTTCTGTGGGCAGAAATACTGCATAACTGATGATTATCTTAATTTGTATTCTAAATTGGATTTTTTTTTAAAAAGTGGAAAAATTGTTCATTTGTTGTCTTGAATTTAATGTGATCAGTCATTGATAACAGCTGATAGTGATACATTATTGCTGATTACATTTCCGTCTGAAATATAAGGACCATGGCTTTCTGATCAGTTTGAATTATGTTTCATTGAATGAATTCAGGAAGAAAAAATGGACTGCAGGAATAAAAAGTATTAAGATGTATATAGAGAGCTGATATATATATATATATATATTATATATATATATATATATATATATATATATATATATATATATATATATGATGTGAGTGTGTGTGTGTGTGTGTGTGTGTGTTATACATATGTGTGTGTGTGTGATATATATATATATATATAAGAGAGAGAGAGAGAGAGAGAGAGACAGAGAGAGAGAGAGAGACAGGGAGAGAGAGATGAATTTGCTGAAGTAAGTAGTAGTAAGATGTAAATTTAGTTATTTGGACACCTTTTTTTCCTGGTTTTAGTTGACAAAGTAGAAGAGACTGTGGAAACATTCATTTAACATCTTTTGTTTCTCACAGTGATTCATCAAGTTGATTTGGTCATTGATCAGCAAGGCATGTGTTTTTGTTTTTTTTCTCTTTTCTTTTTTACAGTGTTACTTAAAAAAGGTATTCAGTTCAATTCGTGTTGTCGATAGCACAAGCTACTACTAACTGAGGGGACGGTATCAAAGCCATGATATCAAAATCGGTATTAGATAAAAGGTATCCGATCATTCATGATCTAACCTTCGATTGATAATGGTTAAAAGAATTATGTTGATAAGATTTTGGTGTGTGTTTTTTAAGGCCCAAAACGAAAGTAATGTTTCTGTTGATTCTCGAATGTGAGGGTATCCTATCATTTTGATGTTCATAGTTTCAAAGATTAAGAGATTTACTGGGTGCAGTATTACCTATAGACTACTATTGAGATCGATGGATTTGTCAGATTTTGTGGTGTTTTTATCAGTGTTGTTGATAGTTGTATAATGAAGTGAGACGTTGCTGATTTTGTGGTGTTGTTTTGTCAGTTATGAGACAGTGTTGTTGATAGTTTTATAATGAAGTGAGACTTTGCAGAGAAACTTTACGGAGTCTGTTGATAATGGCTTGCAGAGCTTTGACTCAGAGTGTAAAACAAAACTTGAAACAATCTGTTGTTATTCTACTCAGTGACAGGAAATGAACTGCTTTGCTTGTGTAGCAGGTTAGAAGGTTTGGAGAGAGAAGTCTTGTCTGCTTCTGTCAAGTGAAATGATAACATTCAGAAGTTCAGTCTGAAAGAGTGAAAAGCTGTAAACCAGCAAACTCTTGTTTCAAGTTGAGTAAGAGGGATCAAGTCCAGTAACAGGGGTTGCATTCTTCTGCACTTGCATTCAAAAGAGACACGAGTACTGGAGTACAAAATTTGGGCATAGGCATAGGTATGGTCTTCTGTTAAATCGAAAGCGTGGATGTTTTGTTTCCCCATTGGGAGAAGAGGGGATGTGGGGAGGGTGAAGAGTTTGGGTTTTTTGTTGTTGATGTTTTGAGTGACCAGAAAAACTTCACATCAGCAGATACTTACACAAGTTGACTAACAGGGGTTGCATTCTTTTGGCAGTTGAATTCAAAAGACAAAAACACTGGCGAACAGAAGTTGGTCGTAGGCATAGGTATGGTCAGCTGTTAAGTAGAAACCGTAGATAGATGTTGTGCAAGCAGTTTTTCTTTTTAACTTTTCCTGTGGGTAGCCCATGGCTTCAGTTTGACACACTTACTATTTTCTACCGTGCTGTACCACCTTGAAAATAAGGTGACGCGATCGATGGTACCATTTTTTTTTTCAAGTGCATCCATCATTCCTGAGACGCGGTGCCCTGCGGTAGAACTTTTCAAAACCGAAGTTGAATGTCAGACGGTCGCGTTGCGACTATGTGATACTGGGGAATCCTAGTCTGTGCATGGGGGAGGCTGCCTTTTATGAGGACTGTTAGTCATGGTGCGTTGTTTCCAGGGAAAAGATCAGGGAAAAGATCTGACACGGTTTTTTTGTTTGTATATTTGTTTGTTTTTTTCATCTGTTTTTCTCTCGTACATGTTTTCTGTGTGGCAAAGTTTACAGCCGGCTGTGATTCATTGGTGGGTTACCTTGCGATAGGTCGTGGATCAGATGGGGCGGAGCGGTATAGGTCATCGCTCAAAGGGGGATTGTATAGCTCGAGGGTGTAGGGTGCAATGAACGTCTGAGGCTCTGGGTCTTTAGATCACTCTGGGATGTGTTTCATGTGACAGTCTGACCCGGCTGTACTGGTGTCACAGCTCTAGGAGAGGGGGGGGGGGGGGTAGGATCTGGGGGTGGGGGTGGGGGGTAGGATCTGGGCCCCACACTCTGTTTTACTGGGAGCCCATAGAGGCCATACTTATAGAGAGAAAGCTGATGGGATGATAATTCACATGGAAGATGTACGCTCTGTGTGTGTGTGTGTGTGTGTGTGTGTGTGTGTGTGTGTGGTGTGTGTGTTTAAGTATGTATGAATCATTAACATAATCTTTTAATGTTCAATTGCCACAGTGTACGGATATGATACAGAATTTCTATTGAAATGTGTGGCAAAGAGCAATGATGTGGAGAGGGAGGGGGAAGGGGGGGGGGGTGCCTCTGGTATGAATTTACTTCTTGTGATGATGTAAAGGTAGACCAGGTGGTGAGGACACAGAGGTACCGTAGAAAGAGAGGAGAGAGAGGGGGGGGGGGGGAGGGAAAGAGAGAGAGGAGAGAGGGGGGGGGGGGGAGGGAAGAGAGAGAGAGGCTTCTCACTTTCTTTCTAATTTAAGCCATTTTTGTTTTTCTCTTGAAACCTCACCTGCACCTTCTGACAATAATTCTCTCTCTGTCCTTTTTTTTTTTCCCTTTGGTCTAGGTAGCTTATTATATATTATTTTTTTTAATCTCTAGGTTTGTCGCTTGTCTATTAACCGGTTTCTTTCTGGCATTCCACTGTCTGTGGCACATGTCTACCACGTGTGCTGTCATGCGTGTGCACGTGCTTTTCCTGGATCAGGACCCGACCTCCTATTGCCGATCGGTGATGGAAGGTGACCTGAAACGGTCGGTGGGCGGCGTGCGTGGCTGCAGTCAGTACTTGCATTGATTTTGTAAGATGAAAAGCAGGGCTGTGTAGCTACAGCTGCAAAGTGGGTTGTGTCACCATACCCCATGGTTGAACCCAAGTTGACATTTCACTGGCGGAGAGACGAGAGAGAGAGAGAGAGAGAGAGAGAGGAGAAGTCTTGGGCAGATCAAGTTCTGCCAGCTCAACCCTGGCACTGTTGCCACAGACGGTTACTTCAATACTTCTGGCAGGTTACTTCAATACTTCTTGGCGGGTTACTTTAGTACTTTCTGGCATGAATAGCCCCCAATACAGCAAGCTATACAGAGAGAAAGAGAGAGAGAGGCAGTTCTCGGTGTGAATGGTAGTGTATTCAGAGAAGGTGGGGGTCTGAATGGTTTGAAAGTGTGTAGGTGACTGCAGGTCCAGTCATGTTTGTAGCTAGCCGACCGCCGAGGTCCTGTGGCAGTGGGGGGGGGGGGGGGGTGATGAGTCGGTCAGTAACAGAGAACTTTGTCTAGCCTGCTCCGCCCAGGTGATGGTTGCAACCATGTTCATGAGAAATACAGAATAAGAGAGTAGGTAAGATAAGATAATGGTGCTTATAGCCCAGCCGACCGCAGAGGGCCACATCAGGGCTGTCACCACGTTAAAATCAACTCGACCAGTCAAGAGAGTAGGTGAAGAGATACAGAGAGAGAGAGAGAGAGCATGTGTGTGCGTATGTGTGTGCATGTGTGTGTGTGCTTGACCGCAATTAGTGATTGCCTTATACTTTTGATTCTTATTTGATTTGGAAAAAGGTGTTTGTGTGTGTGTGTGTGTGTGTGTGTGTGTGTGTGTGTGCATGTGTAGTGTGTTGCGCATGTGTGTGTGTGTGTGTGTGTGTGTACATGGGTGGGATGGGGGTGGGGGCATGGTACATGTGCATGAGTGAACTTGTTCACACAAAGCCTGACACAGCTTTCTGATGCCTGTGACTTGAGTAGATAATTGTTTCCGTGAGTGACCGTGGCTATGGAAACCAGCAGTCTCTGGAGGGATTCCTGGCAGAGGTTATTTTCATGGCTGTACTGATGAGAACAGAGTGCAGTTTCCTATAGTTTTTTTTTTTTTCAACTTTTCATTTTCATATGAAGAAGATAATGAAATTTAACAACCAGAAGGCCATGATCTATCTACCTACCTACTACCAATCTATATCTATCTATCTGCAATTTCCTACAGTTTTTTTTACTTTTGATTTTCATCATATGAAGATCACGAAATTTAACAACCAGAAGGCTATTATCTATCTGTCTACCTACCTACCAATCTATCAATCTATCTATCGCTATTTCCTACAGTTATTTTGACTTTTCATTTTTATCATATGAAGAAGATCATGAAATTTAACAATCAGAAGGCCATGATCTATCTATCTACCTATCTACCAGTCTATCTTTTTATCTGTCTATCTGCAGTTTCCTACCGTTTTTTGACTTTTCATTTTCATCATATGAAAATAATGACATTTAACAATCAGAAGGCCATAATCTATCTACCTACCTACCGACAACCAATCTATCTATCTATCTGGAATTTCCTACAGTTTTTTCACTTGTCATTTTTATTATTAGAAGAAGATCATGAAATTTAACAATTTATAGAAGGCCATTATCTAAATATATGTACCTGCCTCTCGACCTATCTTTCTATCCATTGATATATGTCTATCAGTCTGTCTGTCTATCTGTTTGTCTTTCTATCTATTTATATCTCTTTACATATAAGTTGGTTTGACTGTACCGCAGTTTGATATAGTCCCTCCCTTTGGCCTCATCTCTGAGGCGTTGGCTCTTAGATCGTGCCTGATCTTAGGTCGGAAGAGAAGATTTACTCTTGGACTTGAACATCGGTGCGTAGACCCTAACCACCTCATGATCCTCTGGAATGAGACTTTAAGAATCTGAGTCCCATGCATGAAGGCATGATTGAATTTCTGGCTTTGCCTGTTGAATTCCTGGCACCGTGTGAAGAGGAGGATGCGTTCTGTGCCACAAGCATGGGCGACACACAATTAAGACGCATGCACACTTGTGTCATTGTTTAGACGTCATTCTTAGAGACAAGAGTGTAGCTTGTTTGGAGATGAAAAATGATCCTGTCCGCAGAAATCACACCAACGGTAAATCTGAAGAGTAGTTGCTGAACAAATTGAGAGATTGTACTAAATTATTTATCATGTGTTAAATGTACGAGACCTTTAACAGGCACACGTGCTTGTGTTGAGGTGCACACATTATGCTCGTTGACATGGGAAATACTTGCACAGCACATGTGCTTGCACACTCGTATGTCTTCTGAACTTTGAAGTCGGCCTTTGAGGACAATTGTCTAATAATCTCATGTTGACATGTTTAATTAAGACTATCGAGTCCTGTTGGGAGATCACTTTGACTTTTTTTTTTCTTGTGTTCTGTTTACCATTATTTGTGGACACGAGTGTTTGATTCTTGGCCTGTGCTTTTTTTTCCCCCTTAACAGTATTATTAAATTTCATATAGTTGAAAACGTGCAAAGAAACACTTGAAGGCTTTTCATTTAATAAAGTTAATGATAGGGAACAAAGGTTGAAAAGAAAAAAAGAATATGCACATATTCTCTGTCACTCGCACACGCACACATATGTGCATGCATGCATAAGCACGCACACACACACAGGCAGGCACGCACGCATGCGTACAGATAATGTACATATATACACTCACACTCACACAAACCACACACACACCACACACACACACACACACACACACACACACACACACACACACACCACACACACACACGTCAGTAGTGCTCATGCACTTACACAATTTGATAGTTTGCCTTGGCAAGTGTTTAAACTGAGGACATTGTCTGAGGTTAGCGAGTGGCATGATTCTCATTCCTAAATGGAACAGAAGCTTGGAAAGGAGACCAGAGTGCGTGTGCACCACAAATTCACTTAGCACTCTGTATAAAAGTCCACTTACACTGAAATAACCCTAAGAACACACATGCCAGAAAGACTAACCTTTTAGGGCGTATGTTTGAATTGTACGTGTAGTTTGAAGAATTCATAACAAAGCAACTTCATGAAAGAGAGTGGCTCTTCTTGTTGTTCTTGTTCAGCACGCAGCAAGCTCATCTCTTGATGTGAAGACCACAACAGCACAGAGGAGAAATGGAATCCAGTGGCCAGTATGGCACCCTCTTGGATGATCTCTGACCTGGCAGAAGACCTCTCTACTAGCTCGACATCCAGCTAGCCTCCACAGTTGCAGAAAGAAGGCGGCCATCTCAGCACATGTTGGCTTCAACATCTACAAAAAAAGAAGGGGGGGGGGGGACCCAAGTCCTGTATATCAATACTCTCGACGCTGACCACATCAGAGTGGATGGGAGAGTACTTGAGGATATTGGAACGTTCACCTACCTGGACAGCGATGGCAACTAGCAGGATGGCAGGCACAGATGTAGAGCTCAGAGCAAGCATTATCGGCAAGGATAAGAACGGCAATATCCTGCTGTTGAAAAAAAAAATCTGTCGCTCAAAAGTAGCCTAGTATATGCCACACAAAGAGAAGACTGTTTGAATCCAGCAGGAAATTGGGTGTGATGATGCGGTGGAGAGACACTCAGAACAACGGAGAAGACCTGAGGGGAAAGAGTGCTGATGCAAAATCAACAGTTGCCTCAGAAAACTCGGGATAGATCCACTGTTCCCAGAAAGCTCCTCTAGATCCGTCAGTCTCAGAAAGCTCCTGTAGATCCATTGGTCTGGGAAACCTCCGGTAGATCAAAGTCTCCTGTAGGTCCATTGGTCTCAGAAAGCTCCTGTAGGTCCGTTAGTCTCAGAAAGCTCCTGTAGGTCCGTTAGTCCAAAAGCTCCATGAGATCCATTGGTCCAGAAAGCTCCTGTAGTCCATTGGTCTCAGAAAGCTCCTGTACGTCGTAGTCTCAGAAAGTCCAGTAGATCCATGGTCTCCAAAAGCTCTTTAGATACATTGGTCTCAAAAGCTCCTGTAGATCCATTGGTCTCGTAAATTACCTCTAGATCATTACTTGATATTGGTCACAGAAAACTCAAGTAGATCTATTGGTCACAGAAAGCTCCTGCAGATCCATTTGTCACAGAAAGCACTTTTAGGTCCATTAGTTTCAGAGAGCTGTAGATCAATTGGTCTCATAAAGCTCCTGTAGATCCATTGGTCTCAGAAACCTCCTGTCGATCCATTGGTCTCAGAAACCTCTTGTAGATCCATTACTCAGAAACCTCCTGTAGATCCATTACTCAGAAACTCCTGTAGATCCATTGGTCTCAGAAACCTCCTGTAGATCCATTGGTCTCAGAAACTCTGTAGATCCATTGGCCTCAGAAAACACCTGTAGATCCAACGGTCTTAGAAAGCTTCTGTAGATCCATCAGTCACAGAAAGCTCATGTAGGTCCATCAGTCACAGAAACCTGTGGACCCATTGGTCTCAGAAAGCTTATGTAGATCCATCGTCTCAGAAAGCTCCTGTAGATCCGTCAGTCACAGAAACCATTTCTAACGTCAGGCAGTAGACACCCCAGGGACCACACAGGGACCAAGATCAGGAGACAGAGCTGGGGATGGATCGGACACTTTTGTGTGTGTAGGAAACCCCATTTACACATCACCACCAGACAAGCCATAACTTAAAACCAAGGCGAGCAGGACTGGGGTTGACCAGTGTGGGGACCTGGGAAGAAACAAACAGCATACAGATGGGACACCCGTGGGGATACTTGGAGAAGAAGGCCCTGCACAGGAGGGTTGTGATGGACCGGTGCTGAAGGCATGCACTTCAGAGAGGGTGACTTCTTGTGATGACGATGATGATGATGACAACGAAGTCGATCTCTGTGTGAATCGGTCATTCTCATAGCGAGACGAGTGCCACCATTTTCTTCATAAAGAATTGGAAGTGGCAGTCTCCCTTTGTCTGTGAATGTATCCATTTCTTTAGACATGCTTTGGACATTCTTCGTAAAGAATTTGAAGCGGCAATTTCCCTTTGTGAATGTATCCATTTCTCTAGGCATACTTTGGA
>CM031624.1:1476249-1613749 GCA_018398815.1 Conus ventricosus | reverse complement strand
CCCCTCTCCTTCAGGGAAAACAGTGTTATGAAATGTCATCAAACAATTTATAACAATTTATACATTCAAGATTCTATAAAGTCATGGCCTTCACATAACGTCGGCCCAAGATCCAGACCACGAGAATAAATAATTCTTGCATTCATTGATGCCATGCCTGCATCAGAGATGAGACTGCCCATACTCAGTATTCCTGTCTCTCTCAGAAATCGTGTTGCCCATTGAATTCTCCCGTCACTGGAGAGAGATGAGTTCCACAGCTCTCCCTGGAGTCTTTTTTGTGGGGCTGATACGGTGATCCCGACCATGGCACTTTCCATGTGGGTGTGAGGTGTGAAGGGTGAGAGGATGAAGGGGAGGGCTGGTGTGAACGAATAGGTTGTTGAACCTGTTCAAATACATGTTTTGTGTCTTATTGTTGGTTTCCCCTGTGCTTCCCCAGTATCTGTGGTCCCTGGTATGATGAGGTGGTGAGTGAGGTCTGACGTTCGGGTCGTATGGTTCTGTGGCTAAACATTTTTGCCCCTCCTAGTAAATGCAACTTCGAGGTTTACACATGACTCCACTACAACCCTATTGACCTTTTCGTGTTTACCATGAACACGTTTGTACTTTACTGAAAACATGCAAGTTGGACGCCCTAACGAGTTATCATGCTTAAATTCTTTTTGTTGGCATGGGATACGACTTACGATTTACAAGTATGGAAGCGCAATGCCTTGATGTGATGCTTACGTCATCATGAAATCGATGAAAATCGTGAAACCCCAGTTGTATTAAAAATTTTTGCTTTTGCCATACGAGGTAGTTGCAGTGGGTTCAGCGTGAAATTAGAATTGGGATGTTTTGGTATGGAATACTAACAAATTTTGATTCCTTATTCTCTGATCTGATAAAAGGACATTGATTCATTCTAACAACATGAAAAAAAAAAATTCCCCAGAACAAAGGCGTGTGCCCTTGATATCACAGCAAAGCTACTAAAATTGTAAGAGACATTTTGGAGTAGGAAAACAACAACAAAACAAACATTACAATTATGTGACTTTAGTTGGCATAGATTATGAATTCAGATGTAGTTGTCGTAAACATGAAATTGAGTTGGGTAGTCACATTGAGTTAGGTAGTCGCATTGAGCTGTAGGTACATGGTCACATTGAGCTGGGTAGTCACATTGATAGCTGGGTAGTCACATTGGGTCACATTGAGTTGGGTAGTCACACTGAAATGAGGTAGTCACATTGAATTGGGTAGTCACATTGGGTCACATTGAGTTGGGTAGTCACATTGAGGTTGGGTAGTCACATTGAGGTGGGTAGTACATCACATTGAGTGGGTAGTCACACTTGGGTCACATTGGTTGGGGTAGTCACACGTGATTGGTATCACATTGTGTTGGTTATCACATGATTGGGTCATCACATTGAGTTGGTTAGTCACACTGCGTTGGGTAGTTACATTGCATTGGGTCGTCACACTTGAGTTGGGTAGTCACACTGCGTTGGGTCGCCACATTGAGTTGGGTAGTCACACTGCGTTGGTGTAGTCACACTGCGTTGGGTAGTCACACTGCGTTGGGTAGTCACACTGTGTTGGGTCATCACACTGGTTGGGTGTCACACTGCGTTGGGTAGTCACACTGCGTTGGGTAGTCACACTGGTTGGGTCCACATTGAGTTGGGTAGTCACATGCGTTGGGTGTCACATGTGTTGGGTGTCACATTGGTTGGGTCATCACACTGCGTTGGTTAGTCCTGGTTGGGTTGTCACATTGGTTGGGTAGTCACACTGCGTTTGGTAGTCACATGGTTGGGTTGTCACATTGGTTGGGTCGTCACATTGTGTTGGGTTATCACATTGAGTTGGGTCGTCACACTGCGTTGGTGTTGTCGCGTCGGGTTGGGTTGTCACATTGAGTTGGGTCGTCACACTGCGTTGGGTGTTCACGGGTTGGGTTGTTGGGTCGCACATGAGTTGGGTCAGTTCACATTGGAAATTCAGGGAGAGACAGACTGTGCCAGTGTCAGGAGGTGAACTGCACTGAAGGACTTTTCCCAGTTCAGGTCAGTCCTCCATCTGTCGTCACCAGATGCACCGCCTGGCTGATGTCAGCAGCCATGTTTGCGGGGAGATTTACATTAGCATGATCAGGAAAAGTCAACAACAAGATTTGTTTGAACTCTTTGCAATGCTAATCAGTTTAAACAGTCTGGGTCCACCTGTCTGTCTGTCTGTCTCCGTCTCTCTCTGTCTCTCTCTCTCTGGTTCTTTCTCTCCCTCTCTCTTTCTCTCTAGCTCATACACACACACACACAACACACACACACACACACACACACACACACACACATATATGAATGAGAACAAAGTATTTATTCCTTTAGCCCCCCTAATTCAGGCATGGAGGATAACAAATTTGTTAAAACAAATATCAACACAAAGCAACCTGTTGGAGAAATGCGCCATGAATGTGTAAACAACAAACAAACAAACAAAAAAGACGGACAAGATGGAAATAACAGACATTTACCATGTCTAGAAGGCAATGGGAAATGAAATGTGAAAGAAGTCTAAAGTGGTGGGAAATGGGGAAAAATTGGAAGGGAAGTCTGAAGTAAACATAGAATATAACTCAATAAAAAAACAAACCAGACTTAGCATTAGGAAGTAAAATGTAAAAAAAAAAAAAATTAAAAAAAAAAAAAAGAGAAAAAAATATCAGGGCCTTCATAAATCCTAACCCAGCTACCAGAAATGATGAGCAGAATACTATTTAAGCTCAGTGGGACTAAAATCATTTTTTGAACTTAACATTGGACAGAAACACACAAAAAGGTCAGGATAATAGGGGGGGGGGGGGGGGGGGGGGGGGAGGGCGGATGAGGGTCGAATGTTTAACATGGTGACTGAACAAAGCGGACAAGAATAAACATCCCAAATTGAGTCCAGTTTTTGATGGTGCTGTAAGTAGTGTTGAATTGTGTCAGACCAAGGGAAAATAGTTAAAACAGAAGTAACAGACTCTACAGAGGGGGAAAGAGAGAGAGAGGAGGGTAGGTGGGGCCCCTGTGGAAGTTGTGAGACGGAAAAGAACTGACAGGTTAAAAAGAGAGAGAGAGAGAGACAGAGAGAGACAACACACACACACACAGAGAAAGAGACAAAGAGAGAGAGACAGAGAGAGAGAGAGGAGAGACACACAGAGAGAGACGGAGAGAGAGACAGAGAGGAGACAGAGAGAGAGGTGACATAACAGGTCCTGCATTGTACAATGAAGTGCACATGTGATGTGAAAGACTTGATGTAACTGTATGGTCTTGCAAGCATTTGCATACTAATGTGACAGATTAAAGTTTAAAAAAAAAAGAATTGTCAGTGTTGGGGGAGAATTATTATCACTGGGAAAGGCTCGAGGACCAGGAGGGGGTTGGGGTGGGGGGGAGTTGGGGGTGGGGTGGGGTGAGAGTGGAGTGAGGTGTGTGGTGTGTGTGTGTGTGTGTGTGCGCGCGCGCGTGAGGGGGGTTGGGGTGTGTGTGTGGAGTAGTGTGTGTGTGCATTGTGTGTGTGTGTGTGTGTGTGTGTGCAGGAGGAGAAAAGGGAGTTGTATCAGCCAAGCTGTGGGATGTTGTAGGGTGTGATTTACATGGTGGTGGTCTGGTCGGGAGTGAGAATTCAGTGGTGACTCCAGTACCTGTGTACATTTTTTTTCTTGGCACATGTGTCTTCCCTGCCATTACTCTCTGCCTGTCTCTCTCTCTTGTGTCTTTTCTCAGTTTCAACCTCACACGGTCTGCGTGCGTCCATTTCTCTCTCTTCTCTCTCTCTCTCTCTCTCTCTCTCATTGTGTTGAGGTGACATTGAGAGGTTTTTTTTGTTTTGTTTCATATTTTAATTTTTGAATTTTTTTTATAAAATTTATTTCTTTTTTTTAAGATTTGTACATTTTTCTGTCTCTATTCTTTTCTTATGTAATTGTAATTCTTTTTTGTTTTTTGAAAAAAAAAATCGGTTCTTTTGAATAATTTTTTTTGTTTTTGAATGATCTTTTGCACTGCTGCGAACTGTGGATGCATAATTGATGTGACAGGCAACGAGCTCCACAGAACATATCCAGGGCATTAGTGTTCTCATACATTTTTAGTTTATTGAGTGGTGATGGCTTGTAAGTGTGCATGCTGCGGCTTTACAGAGAGGGAGCAGGACGAGGAGGAGGACGGGGAGGAAGGGGAAAACGCATGAATATTGTACAGATGAGGACGGTGTAATGACGGCAGCGTGAAGGATGGTAGATCCCTTCCCCCCCCCACCCCCCCCCCCCACCACCACCACCACCACTACCACCAGAACTAGTGGCTGTAATAATGACTGAGGATGAAATATAAGGATCGATCAGTTTATGAAAAAAAGAGGTTGCATATTCTGCAGTATTATTTCGTCAGCACGCTGGACGTTTATTCGTACAGACAATAAGGAAAACACACTCAAGAGGACGCTGAAGGAAAGAACGAATCCTTGAAGAAGTGGGGATTATTTTTTTTGCAACATCAACCGGTGAAAAGTGAGGCCAGGCGATGCAGTCTGGTAGAAGACAATAAAAACGGGCCATGTCACACACACACACACAGCGGGACCTGAAACACCTTTCGCTGAACGGCTTGCTGTAAATAGCCTAGCGGAGAACATGAGTAGGAAACTTGTGTCACCGACCCTGCATAAAAACGCTTTCCGTGCTCCCTCCCCACTCCTCTGCGACTTGTGGATTTGAAGGGAAAAGAAAAAGTATGAAAATGAGAATTTCAAAGAAAAGGAAAGCATTTCACAAACGAAGCAAAAAAAAAAAAAAAACCAAAAAAAAAAAAAAAAAAGGGAGACGAAGGGAAAAGAAGTGGTAAGAAGAGAAGCTCTGGTCGCTGTTTTCATTATAATGCAAGCTGGGGACATTTACGTCGAATAGATTCTTGAGTGTATTTCTTCAGGAGAGCAGGAAGTTATCGTTTTGTCTGCTGGTCTGAAGGCAAGAGTAAGCGCGCTGGTGACCTACTCGTTTTTGAGGTGAACCAGTATTTTTAGGAAGAAGAAGAAGAATGTCACCTTCCTCATGCGTCTGCAAGGACACTACAAGAGAGAAAGAGATTCATTGAAAAGCTGTATAAAAAACTAAGTCTTTGTAGTGGATAGACTGAAAAAGAGGAAGATGCGTGGCAAATGTCGGTGAGAAGATTCTAGAGAGATTTGCACCCTTTTTTGAAACAAAGCTGAAAAATGTTTCAGGTATATGGGAGGGTGAGGAGGAGGAGGAGGTGGGGTTGGGAAAGGGGAAGGGGAGCATGCCTGGTGGACTTTATCTAGAATGTTGATTTTTTTTTTTTCACTTAGTCTCATTGGTCAGAAACCCTGCATATGCCTGGGGGGGGGGGGGGGGGGGGTCAACAGGAAGAGTGAAGATGAACTGCAGTGTGACTAACTTCCATCTCTCTGCCTCTCTCTCTCTCTCTCTCCTCTCTCTCTCTCTCTCTCTCTCTTCTCTCTCTCTCTCTCTCTCTCTCACACACACAGGGGGGTGTGAACACTGCGCAGTCGAACAGGAAAGACGTGTTTTTGAGGTGCTGCGACAAGTGAAAACGTTTGCTTATTTTCTTTCAAATAATTTCTAAAAGTCATCTGAAACTGATTTTAGTTTAGGATGCCTTGTTGTAACATACAGTTTCGAGTAAAAATTGGAACGTTTCATCCAATACTAATTACTCTGCTGAAAAAGAAAGGTGAAAGGGCGGCCAGGCTCCGGAATGCAAAACCGTATTGCCCTTTCACACGATGGGATTTTTTCACGGACTTGTCGTATCGCATGATTCTGACTACTGTGTGCGGCATATATTTTCTTTTGGCAGTCAGGTATGTGGTGCACATTGACATGAAGCTGGATTGTGCAGAGTGTGTATGACTGGTGGGGAGGATACATCAGCAAATGTCAGTGTTGTTGTTCGTGTGTGTTCCATCCGGATGCGGCAAATCAAAGGTCAGTCCTTATGTGGGTGTCGTGAACAGTCTATTAGTCAACTAAAATATGTCAACCCGTCTTCAGGACTTTTCTACGTCTTTCTGGCGACATTGAAGAAATCCTGGTCCTCAGTAGAAGAAATGTTGACTGACATGAAGATGTCCATAGATCACCGCTTCGACAGTGCAGCGACTGACATGCAGTCTCTTTTCTCTAACGTCTCCTCAATGTCTGCCCAACTCAAGATATTGCTGAACAGCTTAAGAATCGAGAAGAAGAAATTTGTAGTTTGAAGAAAATGTTGAAGTGTTAGAATATAGACTAGAAAAACGGAACAACAAAACGAACGACTCAACACATTGATGAGAAGGACAATATTGTATTTTATGGAATACAGAGGAAACAGACATGGATGAGACGGGGGAGGACTGTGAACAGACTCTCGTCCACTTACTTAATCAGCATGACTCGTCAAAAACTTGGTCTGGAGACGATTTTTCCTTCGTGTACAGACTGGGTCAGAAAAAGCAGAACCAAACCCGACACGCCCTGTCTTGACAAAGTTTTTAAAGAACAAAGATAAACGAAATCTGATCAGGAACAAAACCATACGGATCAAACTAAATGATGTTGGTGTTCGCCTCAATGACGACTTGACAGAAGAACAGCGCCTCAAATTAAAAGACCTGAAGGCGGAAGGGTATACGGGTTTTTACCGTGGCTCCAAACTAATTAAATTTAGAAGTCGAAGACAGGATGACAGTGGTTCTGCCAACAACGGCCGTTCACGAGGACAGCTCGACGACAAGGACAATGGCATGCCAACACCACAGAGCTCCCATGACTCGCCCCGTTCCCTTTCCTTCTTCTTCACAGAACGGGTACAAACGGAAAATCCAGCTCGCAACAAAAACCATCGTCGTGCACACAGGATGAGGGGACCACAGGCACTGCAGAGAGCTGTCACCACACCATTTAACTCTACAAGAGAGCGTCGCCAGGGCAGAGAAGGGGGAACGGACGGCAGTCCAACACTTGATGTTGGTAGCCAGGGATCATCACGGGACTTCGGTCGTGGACGGGAGGCTACGCCTCCAGACCCAGGCACTAGCAGACACTTCCCACCGCGACCCAGGGCATTACGGGATCGACGTTCTCCTCGTCGACCCCAGCGTCAAACCAAGATCGCACAAACAACACCGTACAGAAACGATCACAGACGAAATGACGCCAAATGACTATGATTTCCTGTTAATCAGTTACAGCGAGACCCTGACACACAGCGCGATACATGTGACAATGTGACCACACTCCAATCACAGATACCAATTTAAATAGCAAAAATTATGATTCAGCCTTTTTGTGGTAGGGCCAGAATTAGTACAGCAGTAACTAACGGGCATCTAGGTCAAAGGGGCCGCGTTTGTTGGGTATAAAATCAAACAATAGATGTGTGCGCATTCTTAACTGGAATATTGAGGGCTTGTTTTCGAAGGTATCTGATCCTGATTTTATGCACTATGTTCATAACTTTGACATATTTGTTTTACTGAAACTTTCCTTGAACTAAGGAAAGCATTAGATTGTTTTCCCAGCTACATTCAATTCATTAGTCCTGCAGTTAAAACTCTCAGTGCACGGTCGAAACAGTGGTGGTGTGATGATAATGGTGAAACGTTCATTGCAGTCGTTCACTGAGCTACTGGACACATCACAAGATAACATTGTACTTATTAAGTTTCATAAAAGTATGTTGAACAGTACCAACGATATAATATTGTGTGGGGCATATGTGTGTCTCCAGATAGCCCTTACTATAAACAACCACCGTTTCTGTTAATTCTGGTATCTGTCTGATCGAACAATGTATTTTAAATCATACTCAAATAATGAATGATTCGGTGTGACTTTTTGATATGCGGAGACTTTAATGCCAGGACGGAACACTAAATGGTGCAACACATGAGACCGATGGGGACATATCTGATCTGGTCCAGCAGACTTGTGTGAAACAAGGTCGTCTCAAGATGATGCAGTGAATGCTTATGGTCGGCTTCTCCTTGAGTTTTGTAGTGCGTGTGATTTAACATACTGAACGGATCGTGTGCTGGGGACGAAAATGGAAGTTTTACTTATGTATGTGCTACTGGTAATAGTGTGATTGACTATTTATTTGCTCAAAGTGCTGAAAGGTGACAATATGGAGCTAAAGGTGGGTGAAATGTTTACCTCACAACACATGCCTGTAGAGCTGACAATAAATTACAAAGAAATGGTCACAAAGGAGAATAAGACGAGTGTACAGAAAAAATCGTATGGGATATAGATAACTCTTTTCATTTCAAGCAGTTGTGCAAAGTCCCTTTTTTCAGCACAATCTTAGTCGAAGCACACGTCTTTCCCAGTGTCTGTGAACGATGCTGTCATCTGCTTAAATAATGGGCTGATTGAAGCAGCGGAATGCATGAAGCGCAAAATTTTCACGGCATAAAGTCAAGCCCTTGGTATGACAGAGAATGCAGAGCAGCAAAAAAAGAGATGAGAAAGTGGTGGAGAAATTTTAATCGCTGTAAAGTTAAATCGGCTAAAACGCAATATAGAATTGGCTTGGCAAATAGCAGACGACTGTACAAGCATTTGCTTAAAGATAAACATAAATTATATAAAAGAAACAAACTCAGTACGCTCAACATGAAAATAAATGATTCAGGTAAGTTCTGGAGTGAAATCAGGTCTCTAATCGAAAGACAAATGCACACCAAACATCAGCACAAATGAATGGTTTAGTCATTTCCGATCTGTATTTAATTCTGTTAATACTGTTATGGACAACTCTCAAGATAATGATGAAAATCAAAGGTATGTTGATGAGCTCGATAGGCCAATTTGCACGGAAGAAATACATAGAAGCATTCGCTCTCTGAAATTGTGCAAAGCTCCTGGACCTGATGGTATTTTAGCAGAATGTTGAAAAGCTCTACTGATTGCATCATGCCTTTCCTGTTGTGTTTGTTTAATCATATATTTGACACACACGATTATCCAAGCGTGTGGAACTGTGCCATCATTGTACTCTACACAAGACTGGAGATATTGATAATCCTGACAATTATCGAGGAGTGTCTCTAATGAGTATACTTGGGAAAGTGTTTGCCAGGGTGTTAAATAACCGCCTCACACAGTGGGCAGAAGAGAACGAAAAGATTGCCGAGGAACAAAGTGTTTTAGACCAGGTTATTCTACTTCCGACAATATATTTGTCCTGTATTCTATAGTGCAAAAGTATTTGGTGAGAAAGTCAGGAAAAGTATATGTTTGCTTCGTGGACTTTAAAAAAGCATTTGATACAGTTATCGTAACATTTTGTGGAATGTGCTTAGAAAAATTGGTGTTGGAAGTAAAATGCTAAAGATGCTGCGATGTATGTATCAAAGTGTGAGATCGTGTGTAAGATGTCCTGATGTTCTTACTGAATTTTTGAGTGCCCAGTGGGTGTAAGGCAAGGCTGTGTATTGTCACCCACGTTTATTTTCTTTTTTGATAAATGAACTAGCGTTAGAAGTTGCTTCAAAGGGTGACTTTGGAATACAGTTAGCACCCGACGTTGTACAGGTCTTGATATTGTTGTTTGCTGATGATGTTGTTTTAGCTTCATACTGTCCCAAGGGCTTACAAAATCAAATTGATATCCTCAAACAATTTGCAGACAATTATGATATGAAAGTTAATCTGGAAAAGACGAAAATAATTGTATTCAGAAAAGGGGATTTCTGGGACAGAAAGAAGAATGGAAATATGGCGAGGAACATATAACGGTAGTCAACAGTTATAAATATTTAGGGCTACATTTTACAACCAAGCTTTCACTAACGAATGCGGTGGAAGAGCTGGCCACTAAAGCAAAAATTAAAACAAACTCAGCTCCTTAGATGCCTTTGGAAATTAGGAGATATTCGAGAAATGTGTTCTTTAAGATGTATGACGCTCAGATTGCTCCCATTTTACTGTACGGGTCTGAGGTCTGGGGCTATCAAACAGCTCGATGTACTAGAGAAGTCACATATGTTTGCCTGTAAACGTTACTTGAACGTAAGTAAGCAAACGCCAAACAAAATGGTGCTGGGAGACTCGGCCGATATCCAATGTATGTTTTAGCGGCTGAAAGGTGTATTCGTTACTGGCTAAGAGTTTGTAATCTGGCAGAAGAAAGACTACCCAGAAAGCCTATAATATGTTAAACCACCTTCAATGAATTGGGCAAAAAAACATGGGCGTTTTACGTGAGACAGTTATTATTTGTAAACGGATTTGGAGATGTTTGGTTGCAACAGTGTTGGCAATATGAACAATTTCACTCATATTTTTAGACAGAGACTCGCTGATCAGTATACACAAACTTGGCATAGATAAACTGGAATCAGCAGAACGTTTTGAACTGTATTCTAGCTTTAAGCAGTTCCTACGAACAGAGCATTATTTGGATTACGAGATATCACGGTGTCAGAAAGAAGCGTATGTTAAGTTTAGATTTGGCATTTCTCCAATAAGGGTGCATAACTGAGATACAGAAGGGATGTGGTACCAAGACATTTATTATGTCCGGTGTGCAAAGGAGCTATTGAAGACGAGTCACATGTGTTGTTTGAATGCAGTGTGTATGAAATATTTAGAGAAAATGTGAATGCTATCAATAACGCTGAAGGAAGTGTGTCGTATGTAATGTCCTGTGCCGATGAAATGTCTGTAAGACAAGTCTCACGTTTTCTGTACAACGTTTTCCGAAGAAGATCACAGCTGATACAAGAGGAAGAACTGAAGAGAGTGTGTGTTCATGCTGTGGAATGATGATTTCGAATGGACAAATTATAAAGCTCTAACAAATATCCGTAGGAATGAAGTTAATGGATGGATGCTCGTAAACTTTGATTAATAATGATTGAGGATCTCAGTTATTAACGAGGACTGAAGACTGATCGGGGATCAAGGCGGTAATATATATATATATCCTGTTGATTAATATTCAAGAATTTATTGTTGCCTGCCTTCATTGGAATGTCGATGTGCGCGGAACTACGAATTGTGTGAATGGTAAATCTATTTTGCTATCCCCTTGAAATGAACATGTATATGTTTATTCAATAAAATGTCAGTGTCAGTGTCAGTGTCAGTGTCTCACACACACACACACACACACACACACACACACACACACACACACACACACACACACACTATACACACACACATATGTGTGTATGTATATATATATATATATATAATATATATATATATATATATATATATGTGTGTGTGTGTGTGTGTGTATATACTGTATATTCTTCTGTCTCTTTTTGTCTCTTGGTCTTTGCCTCTCTCTCTAAGTAGGTGTGTGTGTTTGTATACACACATACATAGATACATATCAATCTATCTATATGTATTACACACACACACACACCACACACACACACACACACACACACGTCTAGCTATCAATATCTGTAGCTAAAGGATCTACTAGAACTTGGATTATTACCATGAACATTCTTATAGTCATGTTCGGAAGAGAGGGAGATTTGTTGGACTTTTGCCCCTAATGACATGAAACAAAGTGAGATTTTTGATGCACTTAAGTGATCAGTAAAACAAGCAAGAACTTTTTTGCAGATAGTTCTGGTATTTTGATATTAAAGTGAAAAAATGCAGGTAAAAACAATTCTGAATCTTGGACTGAACAAGAGAAGGAGTACTGTAGCTTTATAGGCTGTTGCTGACACTGGTTTTTTAAAATATTTTTTATTGAATTTACAAGGAAGAAACGATGGTTTCAGATCTTGGCAGAAATGTTTATAAACACCAGTGTTTACCACACGGGAACGCCAAAGAGAGGGTTCCACAGCCAGGTGTACTCTATCCTCCTGAAGAACCAGCGTACATCTGGCATCAGTAGAGCTCAAACAAGGATCTTTCCTGGAGCCGGTGTTGGTAGAGACCACAGCCTTAGTTGTGATGAACTGTAAAGTCCGTTTGAAGAAGGAGAGGAGGGGTGAAAAAACGTCCACCTCAGATTCAGTCTTGATGGATCTGAAAGATCCTGACATTGCTGAACAATTCCAAGCGGCTGTAGGAGAAAAATTTCAGCCTGGTTCTTCTTTTAGAGGGGAAGGCGTCACAATTTTTAACGAAGAGATGGTTTAAACAGCAACAGAGGTCTTGGAATGTTCTGATGGAAATCAAATTGGGGATCACAAAAGTAACATCTTGGAGATGTGTGACACCTAGAAGGACCTTCGAAACTGGTCAAGAAGATCGAGGGAGAGACACACAGTGCTATGAACAAGAAAATTGAGGAAGAAATGGCGAAACGTAAAGGAAAGCTGGATTGAACGAGTGTGAGGACATTGAAGGAAAGAAAAAAAAAAAGAAAAGACAACAATAACACAAAGAAAGCTGTGAGGATTGTAAAAGACCTGACTTAAACAAGAACAAAGTTAAGTCAATGCCCTTCAGAACAAAGACGGCAGCTGCTCAATGGCCATGGCAACTGGCCGTGTAGTAGGATCTTATGATAGTGCTAGGACAACCTTCCAGGGAACTGTTGAAGGAAGGACACGGGGGGAAGACAGAAAGAAACGATGGACTGACAACATTGCAGAGTGGGCAGGGAAACCCTTGGCAGCGACTCGGGCCTTGGCACACGATTGATGGAGCTGGAGGAGTCTGGTGAAGTGTTCTTCAGTGTGGTGCCCCAGTGGTTTCCCTTGGCGTTAAGGGACAAAACCAAGAAAGAAGAAAAGCAATGATATGACCGTAATCAATCTCACGGTAGTACCACACATTTTCAGTGTGTTGATTGTGATGGGAACTCGTGGACAAAGTGTCAAAAATTTATGTATTAAAAAGTGTGTGAACTTTGGAAAATTTTCCCATGACATCCCATCACAATCAACATACTGAAAATGTACGGCAGTATTGTGGGTTTGTGAAACGTAAGAAAGATTTTAGTTTTCTTTCTTAACTTTCATTCAAACATGGACGAGTTTGAAAATGTTCACCAGCCAGCATTAGAAAATTTTTCCCCATGAAGTAGCAAGCTTTGAAATTGAAAGCAAACTTGGTTCAAGAATGGTGGGAATCCCGGCCAAGAAGCCCAGTGTTCAAAATGCTTTGGTTAGAGTGATAATGGCATGATTATTAATGTTTTTCAGTGCAGACAACAAAGCTCTGGATCTTTTTCTTGCCATTTTACTTCGTTTCCATTTTCCCAGTTTTGTTTTTCCCGTCAATTAAAAGGGAAAAAAAAGATTTTAGAGACGTTGTCGTTTTATTACACTATAGTGAAGACTTAAAGGTAAAGTGCAAAAAAAACCAAAAAAAACAAAAAAAAAAACCCAGCAGCAACAGAGCATTGACTGAACTGACAGGTACATAAAAGATTGGATTGGACCACAGGCTGGTTTACAACTTCAAGCGACGATAGAATCGGCAGGATCATTCTGACAGTGCAAGTTTCATACACACCCAGTGAAAAAGGATGAAGTCAACAGCCACTCCACATCAGAATTAAAGCTCAGATCTTTTTTTTTTTTTTTTAAATACGTTCTGAGAGCTAAATGATGGATGCGGACAACAGGTTATTGAGATGCCTGAAGGGCTATTCGGTTTTTAAATGCTCTCACTGACCTGCATTTGCGATCACCCATTGTGGCCATGCTACTGAATGTGTCTAGTGCTGATTGTAACATAAGCTGCAACACTGCGATTTTGTGATGATTGTGATTTAATATCAGCAATACCAAAATAGCCCCCCCCCCCCCCCCCCCCCCCGTCCCTCCCCTCCCCTCCTCCCCCTTTTCTTCTGACTGCTATCTTGGGGGAACAGAAAAAGTTCAGATCTCACTTTTTTTTCTCTCCTGCATACGCAGGCTGATACTCCTGTGGACACTCTCAGTATAGACAGGCAAGGATTAATCCCATCTACCCAACAAAGGGAGTGGAGTTTTGTGTGTGACCGTTTTTTTTATACCGCCATTAAAGCAGATATACTCCGAGCTTCAGGGAAGGTGCATGCTATGTGTAATGTGTCATCTATACCAACGGCCAAACTGGCCTGTTTCGAAAGTTGGTGATGGGATTTGACGTGTGTGCAAGATGTTATGCGTGCGTTCACACACGGAATCTCGGTTTATAGTCTCCTTCGAAGGACTGTATGGGAAATGGAGTCAGAACCAATGTCAACTCTGAGGCAGAATCCCCCTGTACTTGAAATGGCCCGGCGGAGATTGGAACCCGCAACCTAGGATCACCAAGATGAGTCCGGCGCTCTACCACTAAGCCATTCAGGCCCATCCCCGTTGAATAAGAAAGAAAATTTTGCTAAAAGCTAGATGTTGTTTTTAGTTCATACATGAAAATCGGACTGATTTTGTCAGCAGTGAGTGACCAATGGACCAACAACAACAAAAATGTTGGGTCTGCAGAACATGAACCCTGCTTATGTAATGCAACATTCAGAGAATGCTCAGCATTTTTCCCAATCACAAATTTGAGAATAAACAAATAGAGAGAAATCCTTGCATATAGGGGACTCCTTCAAAAAGCCACAAAAGAACTTCCATTTGAACATAACCCTTCTGTTTACTCGCCTTTTTCAAAAAGCCACAAAATAACTTCCACTTGAAAATAACCCTTCTGTTGCTCAAAATACAAGGCCGAATTAATTTGGAAGATGCCAACCTGTGTATTCAATTGGGATATTTATAGAACAGATCATTCGATTCTGATTAAACTTTGATCTTTGTCAGAAGGAAAACATTGCAGAGAAAACATGACTGAAGGCGAGTGAGTGAGTTGGGAAGGCAGGGGGCCCCTAATCTGGACATTTGTTCCAAAGAGAATGGCGCCGTGTTGTCTGAGGGTCGGCGGTAGTCCACGGACCATGTAGTCATGATCGACATGGCAACAGCGTAATTCCACGGGGTAAAAAGACGCGAGACGGTGGAACCAGTTAATATGGACCTGGAAACCCTTTAGAATCATGAAACGGGACAGGGTCATAGTTGAGACGTTCAGTCTCGTAAATTTGAAAAGAGGAACAAAAAAACAACAACAACAAAATCCACAGAAACAAGTCGCCATACTAATTAAAAGGTCACACGATTTTGTTTAGGATGATTTGTCCACTTCATTTCAGTGTTCTACTGGTGCAGTGCTGTTGTAATGTGTACACTTGCTGTGTTGAATTGTTGCTAGCGGTCGAGGATTTTTTTTTTTTAAATTAAAGTTCTGTTTTTTTTAACTTCCTGCTCTGGCAAACGGCAGAATGGCATGAATGAAGTTAAACATTTGCCAAGCTCGTTATCGTCCGAGAGTCGTGGCATAGTTATGATCTAAACAGCAATAAATGAGCAGCTCATTGATGACCTGGAAGTTAACAGTCATCCCATACACAGATGCACACGTCATGAGCTACAAAACATGCGCAGTCATTGTATGTAAGTTAATAGTTGCCCTGTACAAAGAAAGATACACACATGTTGTGTTGTGGGCTGATGAATGGCACAATAATCATAACGGTCGCCACAAAGAAAGATGCACACATGTCGTTGGCTACAAAACGGCACAGTAATGTATAGGCACACGCCCATATCCCTTGCATTAAACAGACTCGGTGCCATGAAAATCGGAGCATGGGAGAAAACGGGTGAATTACTGGTCATGCAACAATTGAAACTAGCCACCGTGATCGTTTACACTCACGCACATGCACACACAGACCCACACACACAGACAGACGCACACCACACACACGCACATGCAGACATGTGTGCGCGCACACACGCACGCACGCACGCACGCACGCACGCACGCACGCACGCACACACACACACACACACACACACACACACACACACACACACACACACCACGCATACATTCACATGTGTATTTTTAAAAAAAAACATTTATTCAGATTGAAATTACATGACCTACCAAAGTATAATATGAAGAGTGATATTTCTGACAATGTTAGACAAAAAGCTGGCAAAGAAGTCCAAATAACAATTTGAAAGAGAACCATAGAAAAGGAAGCGAAGAAAACTGTGACAAGAAGAAGCACACGTACACATGCATGCATGCACGCACACACACACACACACACACACACACACACACACACACACACACACACACACACAACACACACACACACACAAATCCAAATAATAAAGAAATGCACACGAATAGACGGACAGACAAGACTGACTGATACAACGTCAACAAACAGATGAAAAGGTAGATACATGAAGACTTTTTTTCCCCCCGGGTAAACTCAATCACATCATATAGAAGCAAATGAAGGAAGGATTAAATCATAGCAAAGAGGGACTGGATGGATTATGCATGTCTACTTTGGGCCAGAAACCTATCATCCACATGTAAAATGCTGAGTTATGATACCCCTCTGTAAAGGTGTATGTTGGTGTGTAGTCAGTCACAGCTAGAGACATGAATTTATTTTCAGCACAATTCAGTGTGACTGCTCTATATATATGATATGTATATATATATATATATATATATATATGTGTGTGTTTTATGTATGTATGCATCCATTAGGTGATGGCGTGGGCGTGGTGAGTCAGGAGGGGGATGGGGAGATCGGATGGGGGTTTGGGTAGGGGAAGGGGTAGGGGAGCTGTGCGTATGTGTGTGTTGCAAGTGTGGAATAGAGAATCTTTTTGTGTTTTGCAATTACTTGTTTGTTTGGTGTGTTTTTTTAAATAATATTCATCAGCTTTATTAGTTCTGATTAATTCAGCTTGTGCAGTGCCTGTTTTTCGTGTACTGTTGATAATTTTTCTTTCTTGTCTCTTCTATACCCCCCCCCCCCCCCCCCCCCCCCCCACCCCCCCGAACCTTTTTTGTTTTTAGCTTTGAGAGTGTCATGTAATACAATAATAGCAACAACTTTCATCCCTTTTACCTTCGATTAAAAAAAAAAATTGATATTCATTTTTGTTGTTGTTATGGTATTCTCTCTCTGTATTAGAGACATGCTGTCAATCTTATCTTACCTGTAGAGCATAAAATTAATTTTCAAGAAGTATTTTTGTATACAGCCGATGCTTTTTAAACAAACAAACTCAAAAGAATGTATATTGATGCGTGTTTGACTCAAGTACTTGGTTGCTAGTTTTCAGTGTATAATCGTGTGGATGTTGGTCACATCTGATTAACTTTCATATTGTTCTCTGTATGATTGACTCTTCTTATTCTTTCTATTGGACTCTGTGTGTGTGTGGTGTGTGTGTGTGTGTGTGTGTGTGTGTGTGTGTGTGTGTGTGTTTAAATTGATGGCTTGAAATCTATCCGGTGTACTAAATATTATGGAGGAATTCCCCTGGGCATCAAATTGAAGTGTACATTATGTTTTAACATATTTTGACAAGAAGCTATCAATCCCATCGAGAACCGGTCAGTCCGTGTACTCGCAAATCGTCATGGCGTCATACGGATAGGCGATGACCAGGCAAACGTCTGGTTTGCCAACAGTCCTAATTGGGACATAACAGATTACTCCAACACTCGCGCGCTTTCAGATACACGTTTTTATCAGAAGTTTTGCTATGGAGACGTATGCCGTTCTTTACTGGTTAATTTTTGCCTTCTGACCGGCATATTGACGATTTTCTATTTTAACTTCCCAGATATTTTATGGTTACCTGGGCCTGAATCTGGCCATTGCTTTTAACTTCTTGAATATCAAGTGCGACCCCTTGTTGCCAAATTTGCTCCAGGGGCCAACAGACTCGAGTCGCAGTATTTTATGTAATTTTATTTTACTTTTTAACATGCGCGCTGGTGACCTACTCGTTTTTGAGTGAACCAGTATTTTAGGAAGAAGATAGGAAGAAGTGTGTGTGTGGATTCTTAGCATGCAGAATTATTACGCACTTTATATTAAATCTGTCTTTCTGTTTACCTCTCTCTGTCTCTTTCTCCCTTTCACCCCAACCCCTCCCCCCTCCCCCTCCCCACCACCCTTCGCTTGTCCACCTCTCATCTGCTCTCTCTCTCTCTCTCTCTCCTCTCTCCCCTCTCTCTCTCTCTCTCCAGGAAAAAAACAAGAAGATGACCTGGTGTGTGCAGATGTTCATTGATGGTTGACAAAAAGAACACCATTGATGTTTGCCATGCACAGAGAGACGGGGAAGAAAGAGGGGGAAAAATGGAAAAGAGAGAGAAAAAAAAGGTCTGCTCAGACAATTGCATGGTGGGCTGTCTACTGCCAATTAATTCCAGGGATGGGGTTAATGGTTGGTGCCAGTTGGTAATTAGTATCACAGACTCTACAGGATATGGCTTGTGGCCCCCATCACCCGTTAATATTGTGTTGTGTGTGTGTGTGTGTGTGTGTCTGTGTGTGTGTGTGTGTGGAGAGAGAGAGAGAGTGTGTGTGTGTGAGAGAGAGAGAGGGAGTGCGTGTGTGTGTGTGTGTGAGAGAGAGAGAGAGAGTGTGTGAGAGAGAGAGAGGGTGTGTGAAAATGTTTCTCATAGTCTTCTGTTGCTTTTGAGGTTTTTCCCACCCCCAGTCTTTTTTTTTTTTTTTTTTTTTTTTCCCCTTTCGTAAAGGAATACATAAGACTTCAGACCACGAAATTCCTGATTTCAACTTGAAAATTGTAACGTTAATCTAGGTGTTAAAGCCATTAAAAAGGTTTTCCTCATGAGGAAGGCGGATACATGTGCGGAGCAGAAAGCTGGGGTGTTGGTGCACAGCTGCGTGGATAAGGTTGATTGATTCGCTGCATGGTTGATTAGAAAAGACAGGTTACCAAATTGTGCAGGTACAAACCCGGGCACCGGATGTGGTTTTTGGTTTAGGCCTTTCGTTGAACCGGAATTTGTTCTGATCATGATCAGAATATCAGTCGGCTACATCGCTGAAAATGGATGCACTGAGGTCTTGGACACAGGAGTGCATTGCTGACTTTAAAAAGATCGGCGGACTGGCAATAAGCTGCAGGTTCATGCTAATAAGACTGAACTCAAACCTCATTCTGGTGTCCCCCTAACAGGTCTTCAACGTCCATCTCTTGTTGATTCTATTCTGAGTGTTTTTCTTCTGTTTTGCAGTCTGCCAGCCAACCCAGTTTTTAGTTCACATCCCAGTGAGATCCTGTACAACCCAGTTTTTAGTTCACATCAGTGAGATCCTGTACAACCCAGTTTTCAGTTCACATCAGTGAGATCCCATACAACCCAGTTTTTAGTTCACATCAGTGAGATCCTGTACAACCCAGTTTTTAGTTCACATCAGTGAGATCCTGTACAACCCAGTTTTTAGTTCACATCCCAGTGAGATCCTGTACAACCCAGTTCTTAGTTCACATCAGTGAGATCCTGTACAACCCCAGTTTTTAGTTCACATCCCAGTGAGATCCTGTACAACCCAGTTCTTAGTTCACATCAGTGAGATCCTGTACAACCCCAGTTTTTAGTTCACATCCCAGTGAGATCCTATACAACCCAGTTTTTAGTTCACATCAGTGAGATCCTGTACAACCCAGTTTTCAGTTCACATCAGTGAGATCCTGTACAACCCAGTTATTAAAAAAAACACTGCGATGAATGGTTGGATGATGGTGCTAATGGTAATGTTTCCTATTGCTGCGGTCCATGTAGATCTTGAAAGGGGTTCGACAAAATCTAGTATACGGACTCTAGTCTACTGCCGCAGCATTACGGCAGAGCACTGAAAGGCTTTTGCACTGCGTCTTGGGCACTGTCATTGTCAGCTCTGACGTTAACTGTGTGGGGACTGCAGAAAGGCGTGGATCCAAGGGCTGGGTCAGTCATGTCCAGGCTGCACACTGCTACTGATGGCAGTGCGGTGAAAAACCTCTGGACAAACGTTGACAGGGTGACCAACCCTTTCCATCTGAAATTTGATTTTTTCTTTTCCCTTTATCATTTTTTTGTTTTTGCTCACTAGCTTTGTTTCCCCCTTCCCAAAATGACAACTGGCGTTCAGTATCTGTGTTTGAGGTGCTCTGCACATAGTTATGGTGAGGTTACAGGGTAATCATGAGTGGCTATAGTTACGGTATGATTTGTCTCCCCTTTCTTCTCCCTGAACTCTGGGAAGAGTCGGTGGGGGGTGCCGCTGTGAAGAGCGGTTCACTGGGTTCCTTTGGTCCATCAGTTGTGTGGCAAGGGCTGGACTGCTGCAGAGGACTGCCTGTTCCATTCTGTGGTGGTGTCGGGCCTGTTCCATTCTGTGATGGTGTCAGGCCTGTTCCATTCTGTGATGGTGATGGTGTCGGGCCTGTTCCATTCTGTGATGACCTGTTCCATTCTGTGATGGTGTCAGGCCTGTTCCATTCTGTGATGGTGATGGTGTCGGGCCTGTTCCATTCTGTGATGACCTGTTCCATTCTGTGATGGTGTCAGGCCTGTTCCATTCTGTGATGACCTGTTCCATTCTGTGATGGTGTCAGGCCTGTTCCATTCTGTGATGACCTGTTCCATTCTGTGATGGTGTCGGGCCTGTTCCATTCTGTGATGACCTGTTCCATTCTGTGATGGTGTCGGGCCTGTTCCATTCTGTGATGACCTGTTCCATTCTGTGATGGTGTCAGGCCTGTTCCATTCTGTGATGACCTGTTCCATTCTGTGATGGTGTCAGGCCTGTTCCATTCTGTGATGGTGTCAGGCCTATTCCATTCTGTGATGGTGTCGGGCCTGTTCCATTCTGTGATGGTGTCGGGCCTGTTCCATTCTGTGATGGTGTCGGGCCTGTTCCATTCTGTGATGGTGTCGGGCCTGTTCCATTCTGTGGTGGTGTCAGGCCTGTTCCATTCTGTGATGGTGTCGGGCCTGTTCCATTCTGTGGTGGTGTCGGGCCTGTTCCATTCTGTGATGGTGTCAGGCCTGTTCCATTCTGTGGTGGTGTCGGGCCTGTTCCATTCTGTGATGGTGTCAGGCCTGTTCCATTCTGTGGTGGTGTCAGGCCTGTTCCATTCTGTGGTGGTGTCAGGCCTGTTCCATTCTGTGGTGGTGTCAGGCCTGTTCCATTCTGTGGTGGTGTCAGGCCTGTTCCATTCTGTGGTGGTGTCAGGCCTGTTCCATTCTGTGGTGGTGTCAGGCCTGTTCCATTCTGTGGTGGTGTCAGGCCTGTTCCATTCTGTGGTGGTGTCAGGCCTGTTCCATTCTGTGGTGGTGTCAGGCCTGTTCCATTCTGTGGTGGTGTCAGGCCTGTTCCATTCTGTGGTGGTGTCAGGCCTGTTCCATTCTGTGGTGGTGTCAGGCCTGTTCCATTCTGTGGTGGTGTCAGGCCTGTTCCATTCTGTGGTGGTGTCAGGCCTGTTCCATTCTGTGGTGGTGTCAGGCCTGTTCCATTCTGTGGTGGTGTCAGGCCTGTTCCATTCTGTGGTGGTGTCAGGCCTGTTCCATTCTGTGGTGGTGTCAGGCCTGTTCCATTCTGTGGTGGTGTCAGGCCTGTTCCATTCTGTGGTGGTGTCAGGCCTGTTCCATTCTGTGGTGGTGTCAGGCCTGTTCCATTCTGTGGTGGTGTCGGGCCTGTTCCATTCTGTGGTGGTGTCAGGCCTGTTCCATTCTGTGGTGGTGTCGGGCCTGTTCCATTCTGTGGTGGTGTCAGGCCTGTTCCATTCTGTGATGGTGTCAGGCCTGTTCCATTCTGTGATGGTGTCAGGCCTGTTCCATTCTGTGGTGGTGTCAGGCCTGTTCCATTCTGTGGTGGTGTCAGGCCTGTTCCATTCTGTGGTGGTGTCAGGCCTGTTCCATTCTGTGGTGGTGTCAGGCCTGTTCCATTCTGTGGTGGTGTCGGGCCTGTTCCATTCTGTGGTGGTGTCAGGCCTGTTCCATTCTGTGGTGGTGTCGGGCCTGTTCCATTCTGTGATGGTGTCAGGCCTGTTCCATTCTGTGGTGGTGTCGGGCCTGTTCCATTCTGTGATGGTGTCAGGCCTGTTCCATTCTGTGATGGTGTCAGGCCTGTTCCATTCTGTGATGGTGTCAGGCCTGTTCCATTCTGTGGTGGTGTCAGGCCTGTTCCATTCTGTGATGGTGTCGGGCCTGTTCCATTCTGTGATGGTGTCAGGCCTGTTCCATTCTGTGGTGGTGTCAGGCCTGTTCCATTCTGTGGTGGTGTCAGGCCTGTTCCATTCTGTGGTGGTGTCGGGCCTGTTCCATTCTGTGGTGGTGTCAGGCCTGTTCCATTCTGTGGTGGTGTCAGGCCTGTTCCATTCTGTGGTGGTGTCGGGCCTGTTCCATTCTGTGGTGGTGTCGGGCCTGTTCCATTCTGTGATGGTGTCAGGCCTGTTCCATTCTGTGATGGTGTCAGGCCTGTTCCATTCTGTGGTGGTGTCAGGCCTGTTCCATTCTGTGGTGGTGTCAGGCCTGTTCCATTCTGTGGTGGTGTCAGGCCTGTTCCATTCTGTGGTGGTGTCAGGCCTGTTCCATTCTGTGGTGGTGTCGGGCCTGTTCCATTCTGTGGTGGTGTCAGGCCTGTTCCATTCTGTGGTGGTGTCGGGCCTGTTCCATTCTGTGATGGTGTCAGGCCTGTTCCATTCTGTGATGGTGTCAGGCCTGTTCCATTCTGTGATGGTGTCAGGCCTGTTCCATTCTGTGGTGGTGTCAGGCCTGTTCCATTCTGTGATGGTGTCGGGCCTGTTCCATTCTGTGATGGTGTCAGGCCTGTTCCATTCTGTGATGGTGTCAGGCCTGTTCCATTCTGTGGTGGTGTCGGGCCTGTTCCATTCTGTGGTGGTGTCAGGCCTGTTCCATTCTGTGGTGGTGTCAGGCCTGTTCCATTCTGTGGTGGTGTCAGGCCTGTTCCATTCTGTGGTGGTGTCGGGCCTGTTCCATTCTGTGGTGGTGTCAGGCCTGTTCCATTCTGTGGTGGTGTCAGGCCTGTTCCATTCTGTGGTGGTGTCAGGCCTGTTCCATTCTGTGATGGTGTCAGGCCATGGCTTCTCCTAGTGCCCCCCTCCCATCTCCCTGGGACTTGCACGATGTGAGACATGAACACTTTACAGCAGAATCCATGAAAACCTTGTTCAGAGATGTCCCACCCGATGTGATCTTTGAATTTCTGAGGGGGGGGGGGGATATTTTTCATCTGATCTAAGATTTTAACGGAAGAAAGATTTTTAACGACGGTTCCAGTGTGTTTTTAAAAGGTGAAAGGGTTGTGTGAACAGTTTTTAATTTTTTATGATGACTTGTGAGTTGACTTGAACGTGGTGACAGCCCTGATATGGCCCTTTGCAGTCAGCTGGGCTATAAGCAATATTACCTTACCCATCTTCCTCCCTCAACACTGTTCCTGGAGGACTGTTTTATCAAGTCTCTGTTGGATTTTGTTACATGGCCATGCAAATGCGTAGTTTTCATAACTGATGTGGGGAGATTTCTGTATGGTCCCATGTGCTGGTTGATGTGGGGAGATTTCTGTGTGGTCCCATGTGCTGGTTGATGTGGGGAGATTTCTGTGTGGTCCCATGTGCTGGTTGATGTGGGGAGATTTCTGTATGGTCCCATGTGCTGGTTGATGTGGGGAGATTTCTGTGTGGTCCCATGTGCTGGTTGATGTGGGGAGATTTCTGTGTGGTCCCATGTGCTGGTTGATGTGGGGAGATTTCTGTGTGGTCCCATGTGCTGGTTGATGTGGGGAGATTTCTGTATGGTCCCATGTGCTGGTTGATGTGGGGAGATTTCTGTGTGGTCCCATGTGCTGGTTGATGTGGGGAGATTTCTGTATGGTCCCATGTGCTGGTTGATGTGGGGAGATTTCTGTGTGGTCCCATGTGCTGGTTGATGTGGGGAGATTTCTGTATGGTCCCATGTGCTGGTTGATGTGGGGAGATTTCTGTATGGTCCCATGTGCTGGTTGATGGTTTGATGCATTGGTTCATCATTGATGTGATCAGTATATCTGGGAGGTTTATTTATTTTTATTTTTTTTAGTACATTGCGGTCACACCTCTTTTCTGTGGCCTGGAGTCTTCTTTGTAGATATGAGGAGCTTTCTAGTTTTGAGGATCCCGCTACTCGCTTACTTACGTACCTTGATTGCAGTGATGAACGTTAATATTCTGCAGGGGAGAACGACTTCGGTCATTAATTTAAAAAAAAACTAATAATGTGAAGGAAAGCACACTGGCAAAGGTTGTACTTGGATCATTGTGCTCTCATTCCATGGGTCTCCAATTTGAAAACTACCAACCTCTTCACCATCTCCCCCTTACCAGCCCCTACCTCCTCCACTTCTCTCCTCCATCCCTCCACCCCATATTAACTCCCCCCCTCCCCGGCCCTCCTGCCCCCTCTTCCGGCCATTTCTCGTGATCCATTGTAGTATCATTGTCACCGCACAGTCACGTTGTCCACCAGAATTTTTCTGTCGACCAACACTGAGGCGGCGCTGGCAAGATTGTTGTTCAGATGCATCTTATTCTGATGTTTTGGCCCCAGGCTTTTGAGGGTGGTTTTTTTTGTGTGTGTGTGTGGATTTTCTAATCATCGAAAGAGGAAGTTGAGGAGTCACTTTGTCTCCAGTATGCATGTGAAAACTAAGCTGCATTTCTTCGGGGCTGTTTTCTTCCTCGGCTGCATTTCCCCGGGGCTTTTGTCTCCGTCGTCATCGATGATATCTGGCCAAGTGCAGAGTGAGGGAGACGGTGGAGAGAAGACGAGGCTGAAAGCATCTACCGCATTAGGTTTCCTGCTCTCTCTTTGTGCCCGTCTCTGTCTGTCTGTCTTTCTGTGTGTGTGTGTGTGTGTGTGTGTGTGTGTGTGTGTGTGTGTGTGTGTGTGTGAGCGAGCGTGCGCATGTACCGCAAGCATGTTATTTTGAGAGGTACATCAGCGACAAATCTCTTACCACTTTTATGTGTATACCATGCACGTGCGCGCACACGCACACGCGCGCACACACACACACACATACACACACACACACACACACACTTATTTGCACACAACAATGCATGTTTAGGGTGTTCTCGGAGGAAATGAAGAGAAGACCGGTGCAGCTAAGCTACCCTTTGAGGTGGCAGGGGACGGATGGATAGAGGGACAGAAGAAAAACAAATTGTTGTGTGATATTTCTTCCATTAAAAGTTTTATTTTAAGTGATTATCTTTCATTGTGTCATGAAGTTTTGCTTCTGCGCCGAATTTTGATAGCTCCATGTCGGACGTTGACAAATTAAGTCTCCTGGTTAGAAAAGGCCAGTTTTGTGTTCCCAGGTTGAGCTATATACATTCTTTTAAATTAATACATTTAATTACTTTTGTCTTGAGAGAGAGGGGTGGGGTGGGGTGGATGGGAAAGAAGTAATTTTGAACCCGTTAATGACGAAAGTGGAAGTGGATCGGACACATCCTACGCCGAGGCCCGGACAACACCCCACGGCAGGCACTGGATTGGAACCCCGCAAGGAAAGAGAAAGCGAGGCCGCCCAGTGACAACTTGGCGTTTGGACGCTGAACAGCGAGCTGAGTTCCATCAAGCTGTCCTGGGGTGAGGCAAAGCGGGCAGCCCAAGACCGCACACGCTGGAAATCTGCAGTGAAAGGCCCTATGCTCCCGATGGAGCGAAGAGGATTAAGTAAGAAAGTAAGTAATGACAAAGGTGGTGTGATGGTGTTAACTGTCGGTATGTAATTGTTGGTTTTTTAGCGGTCTAAGAGACAAAAGTTGGTTGGGGGGAAAAGTAATTTTGAACCCGTTAATGACAAAGGTGATGTGATGGTGTTAACTGCCAGTATGTAATTGTGGGTTTTTAGCGGTCTGAGAGACAAAGTTTATTTGAAGTGGATGTTGTATTCCCAGTGTCAACCATTCCCCGGCTGTTACATCGCCAGGCAGTGGAAGGAAGGAAGAAAAGGGGAAGGGAAAACGATTCTCCAAAGCTCTCATTGTACAGAGCCTGTTCACAACATGGACCTAAATAGAGGGAACTGAAAGAGCGAACGACCTGGTAGATAGCGTGGGCAAACATGATCGTCGCACGCTCCAGGAGAAATGACGGGGAAAACTGGAAATCATGCGCAAAGAAAAAGTCACATCGAATGGGGGGTAGACCCGAGAGCACACTCATGATAAAAAAAAACAAGGCGGGAAAACGTGTAAACAAAGGAAATTAGCGGTATGATACAGCCATGGCAAGAGGGGGGGGGGGGGAGGGGGGGGGGGGGTTTAGATCCAGTTGTGACTACTGCCGGGTGAACAATGAGGAATGGAGACGGTTGGGGGGGGGGGGGGAGGGCACACTGTACGCTGGGGGTAGAGCCAGTTGTTACTACGGTGGTGACGACGGAAGAGGAGGAGGAGGGAGAGAGAGAGAGGGGGGGTGGGGTGGGGGGGGAAAGGAAGGCAGCAGTGTGTGTGTGCGCGCAGGGAGTGCATTACATGCATTACGTCACAAGAAGGAAGGGAGGGGAGCAAGGATGCTGCTTGTAGCTAGGCAGAGAAGTGCAGCGGAGGAGTAAAGGGGGGGGGGGGGGGGGGGGGGAGGAGGGCGGGGGGAGCGAGTGGGGGGAGAGGAAGGGGGGGGGGGGCACCGGCAGTGGGCAGCGTTTTGTAATCAATACTGCAGGTCTATTTTTACTTGTTGCATCACACTGTTCATACATGCCGAAGAAGCCCCTCCTCCCTCCCCTCCCTTCCCCCCCCCCCCCCCCCCTCTCTCTCTCTCTCTCTCTCTTTTCTTGCTGACATGTTTTCCGCTTTTCTTGTTGGCCAGGATGAACTGATTGAAGAAGACAAGATGGTGGGTGTGATCATTGGGCATGATCTTGTGTACAGTGTGGATGTTGTATGGTTGTGTGTGCGTGTGTGTGTGTGTGTGTGTGGTGTGTGTGTGTGTGTGGTGTTGTCCTGGCATTTGGGTGTGGATGTAATTGAAGGAATGGATGTAATGAACTGAAGAAAATAAATGTTGTCGTAAAACTTCAAGGTTAACAACAACAACAACAACAGCAACAAAGCAAGAAAGCTTTTTTGATGTTGGAAGAAAACATTCTACAAACATGAGAGAGAGAGAGAGAGTGGAGGAGGGGGTAGGGGGAATAGACGATGCCACACAGAGAGAGAGAGTGAGAGAGTGGTTGCCACAAACAGAAAAAAAAAAATTAAGTGCGGCAATGGAGTTTGAAACTGGAGGAATCTACAGTAAAGGCTGATTTGAAGGTGGACACGTATTCAAACCGCTGTGTGTCTGTGTCTGTGTGTCACAGCGTCTGTTCTGATGGTCTGTGTGTCTCTGAGAGTCTTTCTGTTCTTTGCAGTGAGCACTTTAAAAACCATTTCACAAACTTGTAATACATAAATTCCCTTCAGACAGCATACATGTGTGTGTGTGTGTGGGTGGGTGTGATTGTTTTTTGATCACACAAGTTAAAAAACATAACTTTAAAAAAAAAAAAGCCCTTGAGCTTGCCGCACAGAAATCTTCAGGGACTTCTGAAAAAAGTTTAAGTGTATTGTTTGAGGACTTTTGAAGACCGAGGAAGATAAGATAAGATAATGTTGCTTATAGCCCAGCCGACCGCAAAGGGCCATGGGGACTTTTAAATTTCAAGACCGGGAATGTTAATATGTAAAGTTGAGGGGTATTTGAATACAAGTGAATTTCAATATAATGATATTTGTGGACTTGTGAAGACTGATGATTTCAATATGTAGCATCTGGAATTTCCAGTGACTTGTGATTTTCAGTGTGTAATGTTTAGGGACTTGTGATGACAGGTTGATTTCAGTGTGTAATGTTTAGGGACTTGTGATGACAGTTGATTTTAGTATGTAATGTTTAGGGACTTCTGATGACGTGTTAATTTTGATATAATGTAATGTCTGGGGACTTCTGCTGACATGTTAATTTTGATATAATATGATGTCTGAGGACTACTGATGACGTGTTAATTTTAATATAATATAATGTCTGGGGACTTCTGATGATGGGCTAATTTTAATATAATGTAATGTATGGGGACTTCTGATGATGGGCTAATTTTAATATAATATCATGTCTGGGGACTTCTGATGACGTGTTAATTTTGATGTAATATAATGTCAGAGGACTTCTGATGACGTGTTAATTTTAATGTCTGGGGACTTCTGATGACGTGTTAATTTTGATGTAATATAATGTCTGGGGACTTCTGATACGTGTTAATTTTTTATATGTAATGTCTGGAGACTTCTGATGACATGTTAATTTTAATATAATGTAATGTCTGAGGACTTCTGATGACGGGTTAATTTTAATATAATATAATGTCTGGGGACTTCTGATGACATGTTAATTTTAATATAATGTAATGTCTGAGGACTTCTGATGACGGGTTAATTTTAATATAATATAATCTCTGGGGACTTCTGATGTGTTCATTTTGATGTAATATAATTTTCAGGACTTCTGATGACGTGTTAATTTTAATATAATGTAATGTCGGGGGACTTCTGATGACGTGTTAATTTTGATGAAATATAAGTCTGGGGACTTCTGATACGTGTTAATTTTTACATGTAATGTCTGGGGGACTTCTGATGACATGTTAATTTTAATATAATGTAATGTCTGAGGACTTCTGATGACGGGTTAATTTAATATAATATAATGTCGGGGGAAATTCTGATGACATGTTAATTTTAATATAATGTAATGTCTGAGGACTTCTGATGACTGGTTTAATTTTAATATAATATAATGTCTGGGGACTTCTGATGATGGGCTAATTTTATAATGTAATGTCGGGGATTCTGATGATGGCTAAATTTAATATAATATAATGTCTGGGGACTTATGATGAGGGGGAATTTTAATATGTAATGTTGGGGGACTTATGATGTTTGGGGAATTTTAATTTATAATGTTCAGGGGCTTCTATTGACGGGTTGATCTTAATATATGATGTCTGGGGACTTCTGCTGACTGGTGAATTTTGATATATAATGTTGAGGACTTATAATGAACTGGTGTATTTTAATTTTATAATGTCTGGGGACTTACGATGACTGGTGAATTTTAATATGTAATGTTCAGGGCTTCTATTGACGGGTTGATTTTAATATATGATGTCTGGGGATTCTGCTGACTGGTGAATTGTAATATATGATTTCAAAGGGATTTAACGGTGACAGGTGAATTTCGGTAATAATTTCTTTAGATTCTTATATTTAGGGACTTCTGATTACTGGTTGATTTTGATACTTAATGTCAGGGGACTTACGGTGACGGTGAATTTCAGTATGTAATGTCTAAGGATTGTGACGGTGGTGAATGTAGGCTGTAATATTTGTGGACATCTGAAGACTGATGAATTTCAGCTTACAAATGTAAAACAGGAGATGCATGACTCCTGAAATAATTTGTTCCCCAAATTAAAGCAAGGTCAAAAGAGCTAAGAAGAAGGAAGCTGTCGGAAACTGAATGTGAAAACCAAGGTTTCAGGAGTACCGGCACATTTCCAGCTCATTGAGTACAGGGAGAGTCTCAAGCAGGTGTGAGAGGACAATCATGGAAGTGGAATGGACCGGTCATCTGGGTTATCGAGTGGCTGATTTTGAGCGGGGTTTTAAAATGATAGATTTGGGTCCAGAGGTCATGTGGAATGGACCAATCATCTGGATTATTTAGAGGTGATTTTGAGCAGGTTTTGTGAAGCACTGGAGTCTGGCCAGATGGTCCAGGGTTTACAAGAAGAAGGCAGTGACTATGCTGTCAGAGAATGTTTGGGCTGAGAGCAAAGTGGACTTTGGGTTTTTTCTGATGTCCCTAGGACCACCAGGGATGCTGAAGTCCTGTGACGGGCATTGGGCTGGTTGAAGTTGCTGGCATTGGGCTGGGTTATTTGGTGTTCTATGATTGGAAAAAAAATAAAATGTAAAGGGTAGAGAGAGGTGTAGGGATTGCATTTTCTGTAAGTGTTGGTGGTGGGCTTATCTTCTTTTGGAAAGCTGAACCACAGACGGGTCGAGAGACCTAGGCTGTTTTGTTGTAGCAACAATGGGATGACGTTGGCTGGGTCGTTAATGACCCATAGATTTATGCCCTGAAGATGATCCTGGCAATCGGTTGGAAGTGTAAACGGTCGTGATGGCTGCATCATCCGGATTGGGCGCATTCAGTGTTGGTGGGGCGGCCATTTGTCTGCCCAGCTCGCGCTGGGGGGGTCCTGGGTTTGGGTCCTTTGTGGCCAGGGGGTCCTGGGTTTGGGTCCTTTGTGGCGCATGATTGTCCCAGGGGACCTGAATCTGGGCAACAAGAGGGAAAGCTGCCTGCGACAATGGAGGCGTTTCAGCTGAACAATTACTTCCAGGCAGAGGACTGGTTGGTTGAAGCCAGACTGTCAGACTCCAGATTAGCCGGCGCCGCATCCAAACAATAGTGGCAAGCCGTAAATTAGACGTAAGAATTGTTCAGGGCGATTTTTTTTTTTTTTTTTTTTAGTGTGATGTGAACTTCTGTTCTCCATCAAGCTGGAAGAATACATCAAAGACGGAGCAAAATTAAGGGGAAGAAAAAAAGTCCAGGAAAAGTTGGAGAAAGTGGGAAGATCATGCGACGGAGGCTTCCATTGAACAGGGACGTTGGATACATGCCCATGCAAGCACTGGTGTAACGCTTGATGCAAGACGCCAGTGATTCTGTGTTGAGGTGACATATGGCTTTTTGTATTTCTTATTTATTTGATTTTTTTGTTTGTTTGTTGAAGATGTGCCTTGAGGCTTAGAATGAAGAGCAGCTACAGCCGCTGAAAGTTGTAAGAGCCCCCCTCAAAAAACGAATAAAAAACCAACAAAACAAAACAAAAAAAATCCAGTAAGGTTTTTACAAGTGATGAAGCGTTAATAAGGACAGTGTCGATTTGGATGTTTGACTTGCATTTGTCGTTTCAGACTGTTGGCTTTCAGAAACATCTGCCAGCCATTGCATCCTCGTTTAACGCTCCACATTAAAAAAAAAAAAAAAAAATTCAGGAAATGGGGGGGGGGCATTAGTTAAGAAGTTTCAGGGTGCAGTTTTCCATGCTCCAATCGAAAATTGTCCGATGGGAAATGGATGTGGGAAGAGAGGGAGGTTGTTGAAGCAGGAGGTGGAATCATGAACTAAGCAGACAGGAGCATTGGATAGTGAGGTTGTGGGGGAAAAAAAAGATAGGGACGCAGTTGTCATCTGAAAAGACAGTGGATGTTGGACAAGTGGAAATTCATGAAAAGGAGGAAGGAAACTATCAGCGAAGCAATTTGTAAGACGTTGGACATTGGGGTGTAAGGTGAGAGGCAGAATTTCAGTGAAACGGATTGTAGATGGGGACAGAAGAGAGTGAGACAAGGGACCGGATTATGAGTGAAACGGATTGTAGATGTGGGACAGAAGAGAGTGAGACAAGGGACCGGATTATGAGTGAAACGGATTGTAGATGTGGGACAGAAGGGAGTGAGACAAGGGACCGGATTATGAGTGAAACGGATTGTAGATGTGGGACAGAAGGGAGTGAGACAAGGGACCGGATTATGAGTGAAACGGATTGTAGATGTGGGACAGAAGGGAGTGAGACAAGGGACCGGATTATGAGTGAAACAGATTGTAGATGTGGGACAGAAGGGAGTGAGACAAGGGACCGGATTATGAGTGAAACGGATTGTAGATGTGGGACAGAAGGGAGTGAGACAAGGGACCGGATTATGAGTGAAACGGATTGTAGATGTGGGACAGAAGGGAGTGAGACAAGGGACCGGATTATGAGTGAAACGGATTGTAGATGTGGGACAGAAGGGAGTGAGACAAGGGACCGGATTATGAGTGAAACGGATTGTAGATGTGGGACAGAAGGGAGTGAGACAAGGGACCGGATTATGAGTGAAACGGATTGTAGATGTGGGACAGAAGGGAGTGAGACAAGGGACCGGATTATGAGTGAAACGGATTGTAGATGTGGGACAGAAGGGAGTGAGACAAGGGACCGGATTATGAGTGAAACGGATTGTAGATGTGGGACAGAAGGGAGTGAGACAGGGACCGGATTATGAGTAAAACGGATTGTAGATGTGGGACAGAAGGGAGTGAGACAAGGGACGGATTATGAGTGAAACGGATTGTAGATGTGGGACAGAGGGGTGAGATGAGGGACGGATTATGAGTGAAACGGATTGTGGATGTTGTGAGTACATGGAGGTTGTTAGATCAGGGACAGAATGTCAACAAATTCGGTAGTAGATGAAGGATGGGAGGGGGTAGGACAAGAGACCAAATTGTAAGTGAATGTTTTGAAGCAGCTGGACTGTAGACGGCAAACGGACAAATACATGTCCTCAGTGGAGATGAATCATGCAGCCTACCAAACAAAATGGTCACCATGTATTGAACTGCTAGGGGACTAATGGTTATATCATGTATCATATGTATGTGTACATAAAGGTGTGTGTATGTGTGTGTATTATGTTAATGATCAGTACTGTGTACTCTCTTTGCTTTCTGTTTAATGTCACCCACAACCTTGTTACACAGGATGAGTGCCAGCAATTGGAATTTATTCAGTATGTGTGCCCGCGTAAAAGATTAAAAAAAAAAAAGAATTCTAGATTGAAAAAAAAAATGCATGTGCCTCTGTTTGCATTAAACATGTGCCACAGTGAAAAAGACACAAAAAAAAATTGTGAAGTGAATTAGACTGTAGATGTTGGGACGAAATGAAAGTTGGTAGCTTAGGGACAGAATTTCAGCAAATCATCATGGGGATGGGGGGGTAGTGGCGGGGGAGTTGATAGGACGGATGAGATGGGGTGGGGTGGGGTGGACACATGGTGTGTGATCAGTGGTTTGGATTACTTGGTCATTTAGTGGCGAGGTACGACTTGGTTTTTCCATGCAAGTCTTAGCGTTTTGTTTAGCACATGGTTTTCATTTTAACTTGCGTGCAGCTCTGATTGGGCCTCTGTTTGTCAGCTGGTCTATGAACGGTTCAGCTCTGATTGGGCCTCTGTTTGTCAGCTGGTCTATGAACGGATCGGCTCTGATTGGGCCTCTGTCAGCCGGTGGTCTATTGGACGGTTCAGCTCTGATTGGGCCTCTGTTTGTCAGCTGGTCTATGAACGGTTCAGCTCTGATTGGGCCTCTGTCAGCTGGTCTATGAACAGTTCAGCTCTGATTGGGCCTCTGTGTGTCAGCTGGTCTATGAACGGTTCAGCTCTGATTGGGCCTCTGTTTGTCAGCTGGTCTATAAACAGTTCAGCTCTGATTGGGCCTCTGTGTGTCAGCTGGTCTATGAACAGTTCAGCTCTGATTGGGCCTCTGTTTGTCAGCTGGTCTATGAACAGTTCAGCTTTGATTGGGCCTCGGTTTGTCAGCTGGTCTATGAACAGTTCAGCTCTGATGGGGCCTCTGTTTGTCAGCTGGTCTATGAACAGTTCAGCTCTGATTGGGCCTCTGTTTGTCAGCTAGTCTATGAACAGTTCAGCTCTGATTGGGCCTCTGTTTGTCAGCTGGTCTATGAACAGTTCAGCTCTGATTGGGCCTCTGTTTGTCAGCTGGTCTATGAACAGTTCAGCTCTGATTGGGCCTCTGTTTGTCAGCTGGTCTATGAACAGTTCAGCTCTGATTGGGCCTCTGTTGTCAGCTGGTCTATGGACGGTTCGGCTCTGATTGGGCCTCTGTTTGTCAGCTGGTCTATGGACGGTTCGGCTCTGATTGGGCCTCTGTTTGTCAGCTGGTCTATGAACGGTTTGGCTCTGATTGGGCCTCTGTTTGTCAGCTGGTCTATGGACGGTTCGGCTCTGATTGGGCCTCTGTTTGTCAGCTGGTCTATGAACAGTCCAGCTCTGATTGGGCCTCTGTTTGTCAGCTGGTCTATGAACAGTTCAGCTCTGATTGGGCCTCTGTTTGTCAGGTGGTCTATGAACGGTTCAGCTCTGATTGGGCCTCTGTTTGTCAGCTGGTCTATGAACAGTTCAGCTCTGATTGGGCCTCTGTGTGTCAGCTGGTCTATGAATGGTTCGGCTTGACTGGCCTGCTAGAAGATCACCAGAGGTGTGTGCTGTGCTTCATGGTGGGAGAACAGGTGCCATGCCCAGTTTGCACACCAGTTGATCCACTCCTCTTGATTTCTTTAGTATTTCATCCAGATATGGATTTTTGTATACAGGCAAGAAGAAAAGACTGGGTGTGGTGAAATTTGGCTGGTTTGTGTACCGAGTGCATAGTGTGTCGCCCTCTAGCCAGTACGTTGAGGGGTGCCTCTGTGAAACCATGAATAACGATATTTCTGAACCTGGCTCTCGAGAGTGTCATGGCATTTCAGAGCGCCCGTGGGGGGATGCTTTGTCATTGATTATCTCCCCTGCTACCCAGGTGTGTGCCTGGTGTCTTTGAATTTCCGTCCTTCACCTGTTCTACCGCTGACGTGGATGGCAAGATCTTTCACCTGTGTATCAGATCTTCTGTGTGTATATATGCCCCTGAAGGGAGGTCAGCTTCTTCCAGTTCGGTTGGCATGGGGGATGGGGAGATCTTGCCCTGCTGGCGCGCTCTGTCGGGTAAGATAAGATAAGTAAGATAATGTGCTTATAGCCCAGCGACCGCAGAGGCCACATCAGGGCTGTCACCACGTTAAGCTCTGTCGGGGATCGAACCAGCATCCTATGAGAGTCGAGTGTTCTGACTATTGACCAGTGCGCCCATATTAATCCAGCGGCGTGAAACCTTGCATGGCTGCCGCTGTTAAGGACTGGTGATGCGAACTTGATTTCCGCAGGTACATACGTACATGCATGTGTGCGATACAAAAAAAAACGCATTGTGTTCAGAATGCATGTCTGACAACAGTAATCTGTTTTTTTGAAGTGGGAGGTGCGCTGATGTTTAAGTCTGTAGGTTAGGTATAGGTGTGTGTAGTGGGAGATGCGCTAATGTTTAAGTCTGTAGGTTAGGTATGGGTGTGTGTCCAAAGCTATGTGTATGACACAGTAATCTTCTTTTTTGAAGTGGGAGATGCGCTAATGTTTAAGTCTGTAGGTTAGGTATGGGTGTGTGTCCAAAGCTATGTGTATGACACAGTAATCTTCTTTTTTGAAGTAGGAGATGCGCTAATGTTTAAGTCTGTAGGTTAGGTATGGGTGTGTGTCCAAAGCTATGTGTATGACACAGTAATCTTCTTTTTTGAAGTGGGAGGTGCGCTGATGTTTAAGTCTGTAGGTTAGGTATGGGTGTGTGTCCAAAGCTATGTGTATGACACAGTAATCTTCTTTTTTGAAGTGGGAGGTGCGCTGATGTTTAAGTCTGTAGGTTAGGTATGGGTGTGTGTCCAAAGCTATGTGTATGACACGGTAATCTTCTTTTTTGAAGTGGGAGGTGTGCTGATGTTTAAGTCTGTAGGTTAGGTATGGGTGTGTGTCCAAAGCTACAGTGAGAAGTGAAGAAAATGGCAGGCAGGTAATTAATGCAGGATAACATAAATCTGTCAGCATAGGGCTGCATACACCTTCGTCACCTTCCAGCGGTTGGAGCAATAATGTTTTTTTTGCCCACTTTGGCAATTACGCATTTAATAGTTGGTACATGAGCATCTGCATACAGACAGATATGTACACGCTTAGGTATGCACATCAGCGTTGTGACCAATGCATGCACTTATGAATGTCCATCCATGTGTGCTGCATATGCATGCATTTACACTCCCACATGTGTAAATTGACCCATGCCCTGAAACCACACACAGGCACGCACACGCGCGCGCGTACACGCACAGGCACACACACTCTGGTGCGTGGTTATAAATACAAAGTGCACACATATGCGCACAAACATGTACACATACATAACTCTCTCTCTCTCTCCTCTCTCTCTCTCTCTCTCTCTCTCTCTCTCTCTATAAAGAACACAGACACACACACACACACACACACACACTGACAAACCATCCACGGGCATGTTCACTGTGGGTCTTCGTCTTCCTACACTGATCATGGAGCCCACTCCCTCTTTCCCCTAACCCACTGTACCCCTAGGCAAAGGGAGGGTGGGGGGACTGGGGAGAGCGTGTGAAGGGGGTGTGGGGGGAGGGGTGTTCGTGGGCAATCCTTTTCTCAATCAGGAGGTTAGTAAGGTAAATGAAATAGCTGTGGGGCACAGGCCGCATCATGGCATATATTTTCGTTTTTGCAGATCACACATAACGCATTCTGCTCTTTACCAGATAGGGCCATTAGATAACGGTTAAAAGGTTACGCCTGCATAACTTAAAGCTGTATCATTTTTGACGATTTCAACTTGAAAGACGTGGGACTTTTTTTTTTGTCAAGTTGATGAGGATTTGTGTGTGTGTGTGTGTGAAAGAGGGTGGGGGTGGGGAGGGGGTTGATAGGTGTGGTCGGATGTGGGGGTGGAGGGGGGATGGTGGTGGTGGTGGTGGGAGGAGGGAGAGGTGGTGGAAAACCCTTTTAAAACAGTCCCCCCCCCCCCCCCCCCCCCCCCCCCCCCCCCCCCCCCCCCCCCCCCCTTGGGGGTGAAGAGACAGTTGACTCTGCAAAGGATCCAGAAGGCGGGCGACGTGTTTGCGCTTTGACAGAACAAGACACTGGTGTTCCATATATATTGCGCGCTGGTGACCTACTCGTTTTTGAGTGAACCAGTGTTTTAGGAAGATGTATCAGCGACGTCAACCTCTGTGAGAGACTGCCTTTGGCGCTGCGGCACATTGTAATCATATAGTAAACTACGCAGAATTTTTTTCTTTTCTTTTCTTTTCTTTCATTTAAAAGAAGAAAAAAAAATTATTTTTAAGGAAGACAAGTTTAAGAGGTAAGCTGACAGGCAAATAGTTAAAAATCCACAGACTAGGTCTATCTATCTATCCGTCTATCTATCTGTGTATCTATCTGTCTATCTATCTATCTAACCACAGACTAGGTCTATCTATCTATCCGTCTGTCTATCTGTGTATCTATCTGTGATTATCTATCTATCTATATTTATATATTTATGTATATGTATTTTTTTTTCGTTTTTTTGGGAGGTGGGGTGGGGGGGGGGGGCTTTCTGAATTGTAGTCATTGGTATGCCTATGTAGATGCCAGTGGTGTGAAACCTTACTGACTTAAAAAAAGACTGGTGATGGATCTCTTGTATGCTTGCTTTCTCTGTATTCCCCCCCCCCCCCCCCCCCCCCCCCCCCCCCCCCCCCCCCCCCCCCCTCCGTTTTGCTCAAGAGTGCCAGGGTTTAAGGTCTTGGGAGCATGACGAGACACGAGGGGGCAGTGTTTGAATTATTATCATTTTCTTGGGAGTTCACATGGTTGTATGGAAGCCTCACAAGTTGTCTTTTTTTTTTTTTTTAAATTGTGCATGTTGTATTGGGGCTGTCTTTGAAATGGTGTTTATATCTTTTTTTAAAATATATTTTATTGTGCACATGAAGTAGGTGCTTGTAGTACAGTTAAGGTCCAAATCTGTGTGCTCAACAGAACTAACTTGGAGTCGGTCACACTGGGGGTGAGAATCTGGAAGCAAGTAGCGTGGTTGAAAATTCATATGGATGGACATGGTCAGCAGGGACTAGTTTGATTAATGACTTAATTCATCTGTCAGGCAAGTGCTAAGAAAAATCTCTTGCCTTGTGGGCTGGAGTTACTGTTGTACTGAACCATCCGTTTTTTTTGTTTTTTTTGTGACTGAAATTCAAAAGCATCATGTTAACGTTAAAAAAAAAAAAAAACCAGTTTAAAGGAAAAGAAGTGACCAGTGTTTTTAATTTTTTCTCACTGTGTCGAATTGATCTTAGAATGACTAAAAAATTTTTTTAATTTTTTTTTAAACTTAAAAATTTTAATTCTCAAGCAAATCCATACCAGAAGTGGTGTTTGTTTGTTTGTTTGTTTTTCTGTAAAGTGCCTCGGATGGGCATTTTTGGGATGATTCTTCATTTTATGTTTAACAAGTCTTCATCATCGACGTCAGGTGATAACATGCAACCGTCACATCTTTTTTTTTTTTTTTTTTTTTTTTTAAATTATTCGTTGATCCAAGCAGTATTGTCATGGTTGAAATGGGAAAAAAAAAGGGGTGGGGGCTGGGACTGAAGAAGTCCTGGACAACAATCACACTGCTCTCTCCCAGTCCTGGAGAATGTGGAGGGAAATGGAGGTGGGGGGTGGGGGAGAGGAATGGGGTGACATGGGGGAGGGGGGGTGGGGTGGGAGGGGAGAAGATTTTGACTAAATAGCTACAGAGGAGGAGTTAAAGACAGATTGGCGTCCATGCTCAACAAAGAACAACAACTGACTGGAAAAGCACACACAGTTTGTAACATCACAGTCAAAGCTAGAAAAAGGCCTAAGGTTGCTTCCCTTTAAAAAAAAAAATTAAGACCATACAAAGAAAAAGAGAAAAAGAGTCAGGAATGAGATGCAAGGAACGTTTGAACGCTACAAGAGAAAGAAAGAAAGAAAAAAGTGGTGGTAGTTGGCGTTTATCCGATGGTGTTGAACAATTCCAACTTTAATGACTGCTATTTCTAAAGATGTATAATAGGAGAAATCACAGTAGCATTGAAAAATTGAGAAACGACCAAAAAAAAAAAAAAAAAAGAATCACAAGGTCTTAACAACAGAATTTTTCAAGGGTTTTCTTAAAGTCAGTTGACAAATTTGTCTGGTCGTTACACGATGGGCTAAGATTTAAATTTTAAAAACGTTTTGGAGATCTTCATCGTTGTTGAGCGCTTATTGAATGCAACTGTCAAGGACTTTGGCACATCATCGTCATCGCGCTTAGCAGTGGACCCTGCCACTCCATCCCTCCTCCCTCCCTCCCTCCCTCCTTCTCTTTGTCTCTGTCTCTCTCTCTCTCTCTCTCTCTCTCTCTCTCTCTTCTCTCTCTCTCTCTCTCCTGAGTATAAAAATTGTTGAGACGGATGACCTTGGTAAGTTTTCATGAAGTTTGAAGTTAATGTCCTTCACATTTATCTGGAGTAACAGACAAGATAGAATAAATTTTAAAGAAAGAAAGAAAACAAAAAACGGGAACAAACAATACCCTATTTTGGAAAATTTGTGACTGGTTTAAAACTAGTTCTTAAAACAAAGTAATCTTGACTTTATTTCCTGCTGTAGACCACTTTGAAATGAATGGACTGCATCTGCTGGTAGACCTGACCTAAATCTCTTCTGGAAACATCAGTTAAGAGGCATTGAAGGAATATCACCCATTGCTGAGGGAGTACTATAAGAGAGGGGGTGCATAGGAAGAAACGGCATATTGTTGTTTCATCGTCTTCAACCATTTTTGATATCATTAAGATCTGGGAAAGGGACAGCGTGGGAAGTTTGTATGGAAGAGAATTCCTTATGAACCCAGCATTGTGCATTTTCTTCTCGTTGTCCGAAGAAACAGAATCAAACGTACTGTGCTATTTCACTATTTAGCATGAATAAAACATTTGTCATGTTCTTTATCTCCAGGTGTTGAAGAAAGGGACAGGTAGGGGATTGAGATGGTTAACAGAAAAAAAAAAAAGGCTTTCCAAAAATAGCAACCTATGGGAATTCTTTAGGAGTTGAACCTAGGGAGTTGTGACAGTGTCACAGTAATTGCTCCCTTAGCCTCTGTTGGAGACGCCTTTCAACACTGTGATGCATGTCATGTTACACAGGTTACAGGTGTGCGCGTGATGTCATCAGAACTGAAAAGAAGCTGTCAGAAAGATCCATTTTTTGCCCCCCAGGGTTAACAGGTTAAAGAAGGCCTCGAGTCACCTGACATTAGAATGTATGTGCACAGTGCAGTCTTTATTACTGATCCCTGGCTCAGCTCCTAGAGTGTGTGGCAATTTTCAGTAGGAATTTTCGTTGCAGACATGTTACGATAGAGGACAGGGGCTGCAATAGCACAGTTGGTAGAGCATCCGACTTGTAATCTTGGTGTTGCGGGTTCGCATCTCCGTCAGGCTGTTTCGGTACAGGGGGATTTGTCCCTCAGAGTTAACATTGGTTCTGACTCCATTCCCCATACAGTCCTTCGAATGAGACTATAAACCGAGGTTCTGTGTGTGAACGCACGCACAACATCTTGCACACGCGTCAAATCCCATCACCAACTTTTCGGAAGAGAAGGCCAGTTTGGCCGTTGGTATGGATGACACGTTACACATGGCATGCACCTTCCCCGAAGTTTGAGTATGGCTGCCTTAATGGCGGGATAAAAAACGGTCATACACACAAAAGTGTCCGAATAATCAACATGATTGTGGATACTAAAAGAAAGAAGGACAGAGAAGCCCCTCTACAGTCACTGAGGGTGTTGCCTGTGACGGCGACACAGATACAGAGTTTGCCAGTCGACTAGTCCTGTTCATACAGCTGTGTGTCTCTTTGCACTACCAAGGAAAGGAACACAGTCCCACCTTGTTTTGTTTGTTTTGTTTTGTTTTGACCCTGTGACTTCAGACTTGCCTTAGTTACTGGCCTTGAACGGCACCAAGAGAGTGGACTTGCACACTGCATGCAAAGGCATGTATACTGCGTGCATTCACGTGTACACGCATGCACGCTCACATGCTCTCACAAGGAAAGTACACGCAGGTGTACACACACACGCGCACACACACACATGCACACATGCACACACCCACGCACATACGCACACACACACACACACACACATTTATGCAAGCATGCACACACACACACAGGCACACACACACACATGCATGCAAACATGCACACACACACACACACACACACACACACACACACACACACACACACACACACACACACACACTCGCACACACACACACTCGCACACACACACACACACACACACACATACACACACACACTCTCTCTCTCACACACTCGCACACACGCACATACACCCCACGCTCGCACACACACACACACACACGGACGCACGCACGCACGCACACTCACCACACACACACACACACACACACACACACACACACACACACACACACACACACACCCCACACAGCGGCTGGGAGATGAACATTAATTAAAGTAAGACGAATATGCATCTTTGGCACAAACGCTTGTCAGCTGTCGTCGTAAGTCGCTGGTTAAAAGATACCCTTACTTGTACATAAATAATGCTTTGGGGATATGTAGGTCACCGATATAGGGGAGGGAGAAGGGGGGAACTGGGACTTCTGGAGGGGGGGGGGGGGGGTGGCGGAAGAAGAATGGAGACTGTGAGCAGGGTACAGTGTGTGCTGGGGGGAGGGAGAGAGGGGGTAAAGTGGGGGGGGGGGGGGGGAGGTGTGTGATGACGCTTGCCTAATCTGACCCTGTTATCAACGCAGTCCAAAAGTAGTGTGAGGAAGATAAGATAGTGCGCACAGTTAGTGCTGGTGACAGATGTGGCTTATCACGCAGTCTGCCGCGGCCTTAATCCTTCACCTAGCCGTAGTCTTGGTGTGAGTGGCGGGGCTGGCTTATCTGGTCGTCATTCCACTCTGAACTGACAAAAAAAAAAAAAAAAAAAAAAACTCTGCGGGGATGGTCTGGATTGTAACCTTTGCTTGATGCTCGAGGAGGGGGGGGGGGGGGGAAATAGCCAGGACTGTGAATGAACCGCAGTTTTTGTTTTTGTTTTGCTTTGCGACACTGCAGTGAGGCAGGTAACGGCGGTGAAGTTGTGTGTTTAAGATGGGGAGGAAAAAGAGTCATGTCTTTAGGAACAGGAAACCAAGGTTATTTTGATTTTTTTTTCCCTCTTTTTTTCTTTTTTCCCCCTTAAAAGTGCTTGAATGTAGCCTGTGACAGTTTTGTATTAAAGTCCCCCCCTGTTGTGGGCAAGGCTGGTTGAGACTGTCTGCGGATGGTGGCCGTGGTGGCTCCCAGAGTAGGGAACGGCGGCTCATCTGTTTCTGGCTCTTCAGCTGTGCAGTTATCATCGTCGTCAGTGAAAGGGCTTAGGAGGTGGTGTCGGGAACACGCACAACTGGACAGCACCTGAGCGACTTGTGTAGCAGCAGTGCTGTGTCTCCTCCGGTGGGTGTGCCCGCAGATGACGCGATGTGGTTGATTGCTCCTGTTGGACTGTGGTGGTGCTGGGGGGTTTGCAAGGGAACAGAAACTGGGCGTGGCTGTGCATTCGGGGATGTGAAATGAGCCGTGGGGGGGGGGGGGGGGGGGGGGGTGAGGGAGGATGGAGGGGGGTGGGGGTGAGGTGGAGGGGGGGGGGGGGGGGGGGGAGGGGGGGGGGGGGGGGGGGGAGCACGTGCCGTTGCAGGGTGCAACAACAAACAAAAAAAGATTGAAATGGAAGGTGGAGTGGGGTGCTGAATGAGGAAGGGAGGGTGGCGAAGGAGCAAGGTGGGGGGGCTGAGGAGGAAGATCGTCCTGTTGAGCTGTGCTAATGGCAAGTGCCTGAATATGAGCAAGTGCCTGAATATCGAGCAAGTGCCTGAATACGAGCAAGTGCCTGAATATGAGCAAGTGCCTGAATACGAGCAGGTGCCTGAATATGAGCAAGTGCCTGAATATGAGCAAGTGCCTGAATATGAGCAAGTGCCTGAATCGAGCAGTGCCTGAATGCGAGCAAGTGCCTGAATACGAGCAGGTGCCTGAATAGAGCAAGTGCCTGAATACGAGCAGGTGCCTGAATACAGCAGTGCCTAAATTTGAGCAAGTGCCTAATCGAGCAAGTGCCTGAAATATGAGCAAGTGCTGAATGGAGCAAGTGCCTGAATATGAGCAAGTGCCTGAATACGAGCAAGTGCTTAGATTACGAGCAATGCTTAATACGAGCACGTGCCTAAATATGAACAAGTGCCTAAGTGCGAGCAAGTGCCGAAATATGAGCATGTGGAGGAGGAGTGAGTGGCATGTCTTTTCGGTTTGCTTGTTCGTTTTTGTTGTTTTTTTTAGACACTTAACAGCACACTGTTGGGAGACTTAAAAAAAAAAGACACCAACCAGTAATGGTGGCTTCAGTAGAAAGAAAGCAATATGCATGCAAAATGGATGAAAAAGATGGTTTTTTTTTTTTTTTTTTTTTTTTTAAACTCCTCATCCACACCATTTGTAATGGAGAGAGGGGGTGGGGGGGATTTTTTTTGTAGTTGTGTCCATGAAACTTTGATTTATTTATTTTTCCGGTGGTGTGACGCTGGTAAGGGGAGGTAGGATAATGATGAGGGGTGGGGTGGGGGGGGGGGAATGGGTATAGAAGGATGGGTGGAGTTGTCAGCCATTCAACCATAAAGGGGGCGGGGTGGGGGGAACACTGGGGGGACAGTATTAAACTAGAAAGGAAGATGCCACTGTAGCATAACCAACTGTGCGGCGGTGCGGTGTGTGACAAGAAACGTGTGACACATGCAGTAGGCGTGCATGATAGATAAACGAGAACAGGAAGTGTGCATCTGATTATCTCTATTTTCAGGTGAGCGTAAGTTTGAATAAGTCATAAGGGAGGGGGGGGGGGGGGGGGGGGGGGGGGGGGGGGGCTTTCATGATAACAGGTCATGCTGAACCTGGGTGGAGAAATATTCCACACGCCGCAGGGCATTTGTTCTTTGCTGGTTCTTTCCTCCCCGGTTTCTTTACAAAATCCTCACGAGCGCATCAAATTCTGAATGTTTCACTGGCAGGATAATTAAGTGCGGCTGTTAGCTAATGATTTACAATTAATTTGTCCATAAAACACAATTGATCTAAATCGGATTAAAAAGAAAGAAGCATGATCTCTTCGATTAGCCAAAGCATGTGCCACTAACCATGATCTTCTTTAGGAATTTGGGATTGGCGCAGAAAGGAGTGGGGTGGGGGGGGGGGGGGTGTATTAGGGGGGAGGGGGGGAGAATGGGGTGCTATGAACACAAGGTTAGTAGAGAGAAAATCTGTTCTGCATGTATAGAAAGTTAAGAGATTGAATTTGAAACTTATAATGGCTGTGAAAATGAAACCATATGTTTAAAAAAAAATAGGAAAACTAAACAAATTTTTTTTAATAAAGCTGAAAGAAATAGGTATTTAGGGGTGATACATGTATGTGTTTGTGCTCGTGTACATTGAATTCATATACACACACCCACATATAGGCACGCACCTTACAGGTGCACACACACACACCACACACACACTCACACTCACACACAGTTTCTTTCATTTTAAAGTTAATAGTATTAACAAAATTTGATACTGCAGTCTGTTTGGTTGACACAACAGCTGTTCAGTTCAAGATATCGCATGCCTTAATCGTGGGATATGTGGCACAGCAGTCCATCATGGGCGTTTAAATCTAAACAAACTGTTTTGGAAAGCTTAACATACACGGGGGCTTTTCGACGCAACAGTGCATATTTGTATGTTTTTCTCTCTCTTAGCAGGATAATTAATTCCTTAAACACGCGTGTGTCGCTTCGGCTGGAGTACCGATGTACCGCCACTGTTGTGAGTGCAAACATGGATGAGAGGTGGTTTTTTTTGGAATGAACAGCTGTGAATCCGCATCTCTTGAGAAGTGGCCTGGCTGGCCGGACTTGTGTAGTCTGGTACCAGCGGCCGCAAGAAAGGCGGGCGTAGCACCAGTCGCTGATGCTGCACATGGCAATAGGATTAAGAGGGACCAGTATATATATAATATATATATATTATATATATATATATATATATATATATATAGTTAAAACAAGTTAAAAGAGGAATCTTAAAACTATCTACAAATTTGTTTCAAGCGTGTTGTGCTGTCATCAGGATGGTTTTTGGATAGTTTTAAGATTCCTCTTTTAACTTGTTTTAACTAATGTTGCTCCCCAAGGGGTTGAGCACTTAAAAAATTGTTTTAGGCATTTTAAATATACTGAACTATATAGATATATATATACATTGTTGTATTTTATATGTAGATTATATATATATATTATATATATATAATATAAATATATGTATGTATGTATATAAATATATGTTGTGTTTTGGTGTGTTTGTCATCGTCTGTTTCCTGGTTGGCTCTGAATGGTTGGTCGTTTTGTCTGCTTTGATTGACAGTCGTTGCTAGCTGACAACAGGGGCTGTCATTGTTCTGACAGTCGGTCATTGGATCTGCTCTCTCTGACTTCTCATTAGGTTGTTCATGTCGAAGCTGCTACTGGTCATTCGTCGTTTGTTGTGTTGTGGTGGCAAGTGATTAGACAGTTTCTCCTGCGCTGTGGCATCCAGTTGTTGGTCAGCTGCTGTGCTGTAAGTACTGACCCTTTTTTTTTTTATTTGCTCTTTTTCTGACCGCTGATATTTGTCGTCTGCTCTGCTCTGCTGATGATCAGTCTTTAGTTGCTAAGTCGCTTAGTGACTAATGATCAGTCTTTAGCTCTCACTAATGATCAGTCTTTAGTTCTGACTAATGATCAGTCTTTAGTTCTGACTAATGATCAGTCTTTAGCTCTGAGTATTGATCAGTCTTTAGCTCTGACTAATGATCAGTCTTTAGCTCTGACTAATGATCAGTCTTTAGTTCTGAGTATTGATCAGTCTTTAGCTCTAATGATCAGTCTTTAGTTCTGACTAATGATCAGTCTTTAGCTCTGACTAATGATCAGTCTTTAGCTCTGACTAATGATCGGTCTTTAGCTCTGACTAATGATCAGTCTTTAAGCTTAATGATCAGTCTTTAGTTCTGACTAATGATGAGTCTTTAGCTCTGACAACAAATGATCAGTCTTTAGTTCTGACTAATGATCAGTCTTTAGTTCTGATTGATCATTTTTTTGTTTGCCCCAAAAATGATCAGTCTTTAGCCCCGAAAAGTTCAGTCTTGAGCTCTACAATAAATTTTTAGTTTTTAGTCAGAAAACTAAATGTCAATCTTTAGTTCTGTGACTAATGTCAATCTTTTAGCTTGACAAATGACATCTTTAGCTCAGCAAAAAAAATGATCAATTTTACCTGTGACCAAATGAAGTCTTTAGCTTGACAAATGATCATTTTTTGCTCTGCAATTGATTAGTCTTGGCTCTGAAAATGAAAGTTGTTTGCTCGACTGCTATAATAAAGGTTTTTTGCTCGTTCTTAAGCTGATCTCAAGGTTTGCAGTGACGAATTAAATTTTTTTTTTTTTGTTCAAAACTGATTTTTGGGTTTGGTCTGTTCTAAAACTAGTGTCTTGGTTTGGTTGCTGTGAAAAAACTGTAGAAAAACATTTTCTCTGCTTGGGTTGTTAGTGTGCTCGACAGCTGATAATCAGGGGTTTTGATGTGCTCTGACAACTGTAATCATTTTTTGTCTTGCTCTGAAGCTGTAATCAGTGGTTTGATTGCCTGCAGTGTATCAGGGGTTTGATGTGTCTGAAGTGTTAAATCAGTGGTTTGTCTTGTTTGACAGTGTAATCGTGGTTTGATGTGCTCTGGCTGAAAATCAGGGTTTGATGTGCTCTGAAAACTGAAAATACCCCCCGGGGGGTTGCGCCCTTTGTCGGTCGGGGGGTTTGCGTGGCCCATTTTTTTCCCCTTAGGCTTTGCTGGGGGGGCATCAATACTGGCGATAGGCGTTTTTTTCAACTGCTTCTGGGCCCTGAGAGGTGCGATGCTTTTTGGGCCTAAGCGAACGTGGTAAGGAGTTGATCCCCCCGGGTGGGCTTCCATGTCAGTAGGCTAAGGGTGAGGATCCGCAAAGGTAACCCACCTTTTCCTTTTTTTGTTTTCCCCTCCCTTTTTGGGCCCCTTTTCTATCTTCGTCCCCCCTTAAAGTTTTTTTTCCCCCCTCCTTTTCTCTTGGGGTTTCCCCTTAAGTCCGCCGCTTTTGCCGTGCGGTTGCGCCCTGTGTGGGGGGGGGGAAAGAGATCCTGGTGATTGGGGGGGCCAGCGCTTCAACACATCACTTTGGCTCGGACCCTCTAGACAGGGGTAACTTTGGCCGGGTGTAAAACGGCCCCCTTTTTGGGGCTGGGTCAAGACGGACGTTTCCTATGGCCCCAGTTAACCCCTGCAGTGCTCAGTTTCTGTCCCGGGAGTGGCTGATCAGGGGGGTGGGGTTGTAGTTTCTTTTTTGTGTATTCTCTCCGAAGCCTGGAAGGGGTAAAGCATTGGTTTTTGGGGGCCCTGGCCCCCTTAGTTGGACCCCAAGGGGGGTGGGTAAGGGAGAGATGAAAAAAAATAAAACATCATGCTTTTTCAAAAAAACCCCCCCAAAAAAAGGGGGAAAGGCTGCTCCCTTTTTCAGGGAATTTTTGTTTCGTAGTGATTCTGTATGGAGGTACGCGAGGACAGGATTCTGGGTTTCCTGGTCGTGATGGAAGGACGGAGCAGGAAGCCCCCTTTGTCTGACCCCTTTTCGCCTACAGAAGGGCTTTCAAGCTTTGAGGTGCCCCCTCGGCCCATAAAGAGGTTGGGGAATGGTTCTTTTCTTTTCAGTGAAAATCCCAAAAAAATTGAACAGCTGCAAAGGCAAAAAAAATTTGTGGACAGGGAGTCAGGGTAACTCCCCAAACGTTGAACTCATAAAAAGGCGTGATTCGGCAGGGTTTATCTGGTGTATCAGAGGCAGAAATTAAGACGGAGCGGCTCCCAGGGTGTGGGGGGTGCGCGGGGTTTGACGTAAAGAAAGGGTTTCAGAGAGAGTGGCCACAAAAACCCTCTTTCTGACCTTTCTGAAACCCCTGTGTGACTCCCGGTTTTCATAAAAGTGGTTAGGGTTTGTTCTGTTCTTTATGTTCCGTCCCGTTGGGGCTTCAGGTGCCCAAAGTTTGGCCTGTCGGGCCGCTGTTCGGGGCAAGAGGTATGCGGTGTTTGTGAAAGGGAAAACCCATGTGGGCGTGTCAAGATCCGGCACTTGTGAACTGCGGTGGCAACATCCCCCCTCTTCCGAAACTGCCCTCTTTGGATTCGGGGAATCCGCTATTCAAGAATCAAACTGAAAAGAAAAATTTCCTTTTTGAGGCCCGAAGCAGGTTGTGGGGTCAGACGCCGACACCCTCCCCCTATGTTCGGCTGTAAAAAAAGTTCCCACGTTTCACCGATCGTCTGCTGTGACTGAAATTTACATTTTCAAAGAATTGCAAGGAAAAACGTCGTTGGTGGAAGCGGGTCCCCACCTTAACCCCAAAAGTGGGCCCCTGGTGGGGGCCCAAAAAAATGCCACCCCCTCAGCGGGCCCCAGCAGTTACAACATCTGCGCTGGGCAGTTTAAAAAACACCAGCACCCACCTCGACTCCTCTGCCCCTGCCCGTGCGGGAAAGGGGTTCAACCAGGTGGAGAGGTGGAGAAAAGGGAAGAAACCTCCCCGTCCCCCAAAACCCCAGACCTACTTCACCTTTGGGAAAGTTCCAGGGGTCTGCGATACCCCGTAAAATTTAAAGCAAAAAATTTACAGCTTTGGGCGCAGATGGGGGGAGATGACCTGTCTCTCTCCTTTTCCCCTTGCACCTGGAAAATACAATTTCCATTGGAATATCCGTGGTCAAATTTTAAAATTCGAGGGCTGCGTTCTGTGTCAATCTTAAAAAACCTTCTTCGTGGCTTTTCAAAAAACCCCAAATTCAAAGCAGAAGCCCTTTTATCTTTTGGCTTTAATATTTTTTTCAAAACCTGCCAACCCCCACTTTGGGGCTGTGGGCGGTGTTGCCCTTTCTTCCAAAACTTTGTTGTATAGCCTGTCGCTCTGTTACCTCCCTTCGGCTGTAGCTGGAGGTCACTCTCCACAAGCTGTCACAATCTGTTCCTTTATCTACCTCCATTGTCCCGGTTTGTGTCAGGCCTTGTCAGTTGTTGGGGAACTTCCACCTTTTTTGCGTGGGTGACTTTAACGGTCACAACCCTCTTTGGGGGGTATTTACCGGTTGTCTCCGAGGTTGCTGATTGAGGATGCCCTTTGGATTTGGATTTGTGTTTTTGGGAACGACGGATCTGCAACTTCCCTCCTTTTTTCCCACGGTTACTTTCGTGTTTGTTTTGTGGTTTGTGACCCCTCGTGGCCCTGGATTGATGGTCTGCCCTGACGATCTGCAGGAAGTGACCTTTCCCTGTTTAACAACCGTCATAACTGAACACGTCTCTTTTCTTCAAATCTAAATTTCCCAAAAAACAAATGGGATTATTTGAAACCCCTATTTCTAAAAAAATTCCGGGGACAGACTTTCTTCAGCGCCCGGCCCAGCTAAATCACTGATAAACTGTGATCAAGTGTGCAAAAAGTTGTATTCCAGTGTCTTCGAAAAAACTTAAAATGCCAAAAACACCTGGTTTGATTCGACTGCCAAAAATTTTCCCAAAAGTTAGAAAAACGGGTCAGCGTCAGGTGTACCAACGCCCTTTCGGGTCCCAACACTGGGCCCCTCAAAAACTCCGTGCTAATCTAGACCACTTTTAAAATCAGTAAACGTGGCCCCGGAGAAGTTCTTCCAGGCTGAATCAAAATTTCCAAGAAAAAAGTGTGGAACATATTAAAATCAAAGGGAAGAACCCTGTCCCATGTGAAACCCTCTCAAGTTTTCGGATTCTTTAATACAGGAAAAAAGCAGTTTCTAATCTGCTTTCTTAACCCTGAAAAGAATTCCTCCTTTTAATTAAACAGCCCTTTTTTCAAAAAACAAAGCCCTAAAAAAAAAATCACCTGCACTTTGTTTTCCCACAAAAATGGAAGACTACAATCTTCCTTTTCCCTTAACGAGCTGAAAACTGCCTTGCTTTTTTGCAGCGATTCCCCTCCAGGTATGATGAAAAACCTTTCAGCTGTGCATCTTCGCTGAGGGCTGAAAATACTGCTAAGGTCTCAAAACCTGGTGGGTACAGGTTTTTTCCCCCTCTTGGCGAAAAGCCCTATTTTCCCCCCCAAAACCCGGAAAAGATTTTTAATCTTAAATTACGTCCCTGCTTTGACCAGCTGGTTTGTAAATTGTGGAAAAAGGTCAAGCTTGGCTCATGTGGAACTTGAAACCCATGGGCCTTTTTGGGGAAAGAACGGTTTTTTTCCCCCAAAAATCGGCTACCCTTTCCATTTGTTGTTGGAATCAAACTTCGGACGCCTTTCTGAACAAACGCAGCGTGGGAAATTTTTTTTGCTTGGAGAAGGCCTACGATACCACCGGGGTCGGGGATATTCATGTCTCCCGATCTGGGGTTTTTGAGGTCATCTTCCGCTTTTTATTTAAAATTTTTTGGCGAAGACGTTTCAGGTCCCGGGTTTTCCCCCCCTTCTTGATGTCCCCGAGCAGGAGTTGGGGTTCCCCAAGGGGGGGATACTATCTCCTGCCCCCTTTAGATTAAGTCAAAACATTGTTCAAACAGTTCGCGGGGTTTGACTGCTCATTGTTTTGTGGATGATTTTGTGTCCGCAAATGGAAGCCGTACCCGAGTGTCCAAGGGGTCCAGCTTTTCGAGATAAAAACCATCGGTGGGGGGATGAAAAAAGGTTTCACCTTTTCTGCTAAAAACCAGTGTATTTCACTTCCCCTTTTCCGTCAGTTTTTTTTCCGATCCGGAACTTCAAATAGGGGAAAACTCCCCTTTCCCGTGTTAAAGAGGGAAATTTTGGGGGTCATTTTTGCCAAAACTTAAATTTTTCGCCTATTAAAAAACCTCAAAACTGCTTGCCAAAAAGGGACTGAATATTCTGCGGGTCGTACGCACACCGACTGGGGCGCTGATAAGAAACTTTGTTGCCCTCTACGAGCCTGGTCCGTTCCAAAAATGGACTAGGTTGTGCGTGTCGGCTCCCCAAGATCATCTTACCTCAAATTTGGACCCTATCCCCTTCAAGGTTGTCTCTGTCTTGGAGCGTTCCCACCACCCCTTTTACGCCCGTCGGGGGGGTGGAACCTTCACTGTCCAATGCGGGAAACTGTCTTTGAAAATTTATCCGGGCTGTTTCAGAACCGCAGATCCTGCCTATGACTGTGTTTTGACCCTCCCTTTCCCAAAGTAAGTTTGAAAAAAAACCCCAAATGTATTTCCCCGTTTTGGGCTTGTAGCGCCTCCGTGCGGAATGCAGGCTAGACTGGGATTGTTTCGTTTTTTTCCCAAATTCCGGATCAACCCCCATGGGCCTTTTTCACACCAGAGATTCGTTTCGATCTTGCGCTTTTCTTTAAAAAGTCTACCAGTCTCTGGCGTAAAAGGATTTTTTGCTGAGCTCTGTTCGAAATTCCCTTTGTCAAAAAGTTTTCACTGCGGTTCCCAAGTCTGAAGTGGGTGGTGTGCGCCCATGCCCTGGGGTCCTTCTGTATGTTGGAACATATCCATTTTAGTTTCTTCTGTCTATTTGCTGAACTTACTGCCCCGGTTTGGCTTTGAAGTTATCTCTCATTCTTCAAAGAGGGCTTTTTGGTTCGCGGATTCGCTGTCAGCTTTGGAGCCCTAGCTGGCCGCAACTTCAGATCCAGAACTTTTTTCATTTCTTTGAACTTTTTTGAAAATTGAAGGGGACGGTTACAACATTACTCTTGCTTGGGTTCCCCGGGCGTTGGGATCGGGGGAACGAATGGTTTATCGTTTAGCAGAAGCCACAAAAGAGAAACGCCAACACTTAATCCCTGCTCAGATTGGGAAACCAAAAATTTAAAGATTTTGTGGAGACTCTGGCAGGAGGATTGGAACACACAGAGAATAACAAATCTTTCAGATCCCTCCAAAACTTTGGAGTTCCTCCCCTTGTCGGGGGGTCTAAAGAGGAAAACGGTTCTGTGCCCGGGTGCACACCGGCCATTTTGTATTTTACCATTTTTTACCTTTTAAAGAGTGAAGAAGCTCTGTGTGCATTCCATGTCATGCGCCACTCACAAAGAAACATGTTCTTTTTGGGGTGTTGGGACTTTCCGATGTGAGGGACAAAAACATTTTACAGCGGTGTCCCTGAAGATTGTTTAGGGATGTCCCGCCCCGAGTGATCCTTTAGTTTTTTAGAGAGATTGGCATTTTTCGTCTGATTTAAGATTTTACGGAGAAAGTTTTTAACAAAGTTGTGGTGGTTTTTAGACGATGTCATTTTAAGAGAGTGTGAAAGTTTTTTTTTTTTTTTTTTTTTTTTTTTTTTTTAAAAGATGGTGAGTTTATTTTTAAAGTGGACAGCCCTGATGTGGCCCCCTGCGGTCGGCTGGGTATAAGCAACATTATTTTCTTTCTTATCCTAAGTAATCAGTGGTTTTTATGTGCTCTGGGAAATGTAATCAGTGGTTTTTGAGTGCTTTGACAGCTGATAAACAGTGGTTTGTCTTGCTTGAAAAATTTTCAGTGGTTTGTCTGCTCTGCAACTGTTCAGTGGTTTATGTGCTCTGACAGCTGATATCGGGTTTTATGTGCTCTGCCTTAAAAAGTGGTTTTTATGGCTCGCAGTGTAATCAGTGGTTTGTCTTGCCCGGGCGCTGTAATCGGGGGGTTTGAGTGCTTGACAGTGAAATCGTGGTTTTATGTGCTCGACAGCTGATATCAGTGGTTTGATGTGCCTGACAACTAAATCAGGGTTTTTATGTGCTTGCAGTGTATCAGTGGTTTTGATGTGCCCTGACCGATTTCAGGGTTTTGTCTTGTTGACAGCTGATAATCAGTGGTTTGTTTGCTCGGGAAATGTTAAACGTGGGTTTTATGTGCTCTGCAGTGTAATCAGTGGTTTGTCTTGCTTGACAGCTGATATCAGTGGTTTGTTTGCTCTGCAGCGATAATCAGTGGTTTGATGTGCTTTACAACGTAATTTAGTGGTTTGATGTGCTCTGACAGTGATTAAACGTGGGTTTTATGTGCTCGACAGCGTAATCGTGGTTTGTCTTGCTTTGACAGCTGTAATCGGGTTTTGATTGCTCTGACAGGATAATCAGTGGTTTTTTTTGCTCTGACAAATGATAATCAGTGGTTTGTCTTTCTCTGACAACTGATACGTGGTTTGTCTTTCTCTGACAGCTGATAATCAGTGGTTTGATGTGCTCTGACAGCGTAATTTGTGGTTTGATGTGCTTGGACAGTGATAATCGGGTTTGTCTTGCTCTGACAGTGTAAAAGTGGTTTGATGTCTTGGGCAGCTGATAAACGTGGTTTTTATGTGCTTGACAAAATGATTATCGTGGTTTTATTGCTTGACGCTGTATGATTTATTTGTCTTGCCCCGGGCGCTATAATCATTGGTTTGTTGTGCTTTAAGCTAAAGCTTGTGGTTTGGTGGTGCGAGGCAGTGGTAACGTGGTTTATCTGGGGGGGTAGGGAGCCCTCTCTGCCCAAATGGACTATGTTTTTTTCCTTTGTCGGCTTTTTTAGTTTGTCTGCTAAATTTTGCCAAAACAAAAAAACAAAAAAAACTACAGTACCAATGTTTACCAAAATTGGGGGAAGGTTAAAGGTTTGCTGTGGGCTGGGGGCGAACCGCCCGGTCGGTGGAGGTGTGGGGAGCGCTGCTGGATCCCGGACCGCTCAGCAAGACGTTTTAGATTTTGCCCCTGAAATGAGCGACGTGAGTTTTGTCGCAGATCGACAATGTTGTGTCTATTATTTTTCTAGAATGGTTTTAAATTTTGGAGTTATGTCCATTGATATTTTTTGTTTTCTCTCTTGTCCTTTTTTGGGAAAAGGGTTTCCCCCACATGGACAGAATGTTCGGTCCATGTTTTACTTTTACCCTTTGGTTAAAAAAAAAAAAAAAGTTCTTGGGTTCTTTTGCTCCGTGGCAGGTTGTGGGGTTTTCCCCGGAGTGCCCTTAGTTTGGTGGCCCTGACAGTGGGGTCCTAGTATTGCTTTCTGGGGGGACTCCAGGTGACCCTTTTCACATGCTGATACGCATATTGCATGGGTTATGGTTAAAAATTTCCCGTGGGGGGGGGGGGGGGGGGGGGGGGGGGGGAAATGTAGGACGCCGTGGGTCCCCTTTGTTAAAATGTGTGTGGTAGTTCCCCCTTTATTGTCGCAGAGTTTGCGTGAAGGGCCCTGTTTAAGTAAAAAAGGCTTTGGTGGTTTAAAAATTGGGGGCCCGAAAGGGTTTCCTTTTTTTTTTTTTTTTTTTTTTTTTTTTTTTTTTTTTTTTTTGTCGTCCCGATTTTGGGCCCCTTTGGGGGGGGTTGCGCCCTTGTCGGGGCGGGGGGTTTTGGGTTTGGTCCAGGGGTTCCCTTAGGTTTGCTGGCGGGGGGCATAAATATTGGAGAAAGGCTTTTTTTTTTTCCCCATGTTTTCTAGGCCGGAGAGATCCCAGTTGCTTTTTGGGGCCAAAGGGCGTAACGGGGTAAGGAATTGAGCCCCTGGTAGGGTTTCCCCATGTCAGATGGCTAAGGGTGGGGGATCCGGGACAAACCCAGAAACCCGCCTTTTCCCTTTTCCCTTGTTTTTGCCCCCCTTTTTTGGGCCCCTTTTTAATCTTCGTCCCCCCTTCAATTTCTTTTTTCCCAAATTCCTTTTCTCTCTGTGGTCTTTTTGGACCCCGCGTTTCCCGTGCGGTGGGGCCCTGTGTCGGGGGGAAATTTGAGACCCTGGTGATTGGGGGCCAGCCCCTTCCAAACATCCTTTGGCCGGCCCTCTCCTAGACAGGGGTACACTTTGGCCCGGGGTACTTTCCCGGTCCCCTTTTTTGGGGGTTTGGGGTAAAGCGGGCAGTTCCCCCGTGGCCAAGGAAACCCCCTGCGGGTGCTCAGCTCTCTTTTCCCGGGGTTTTTTTGAGCTTGATGGGGGGGGGATGGGTTGGGTTTGTTCTGTTGTGTTTTGTCTCCCCCAACCCGGGAAGGGGTCAAGACATTGGTTTTTTTGGGCCCTGGCCCTTAGTTGGACCCCAAGGGTTGGGTGGGTAAGGGGGGGTTTAAATTTTACAAAAATTAAAAATGACTTCTTAAAAAAAACTCCCCCCAAAAAAGGAAGGGAAGGAAATTTCCCCCCTATTTCAGGGGAATTTGAAAAGAAGTGATTTGACAGTGGGGGGTTGGGACAGGGGAACGGGGATTCGGGGTTCCCGGCTCGTGGTGGAAGGGAAGAGAAGGAAAAACCTTTTTTCAGCTCTGAGCCCTTTTGTTTGTAAAAAAGGGGCCCTTTTTGGTTTAGCAGGGGGAACCCTTTGGGCGATTAAAACGATTGAGGAATGGTTGTTTTTTCTTAAATTGCCGATACAAAAAGAAACCCAAACATTTTCCCGGGAAGGCAAAAATGCTTGGGGTTTTTGGGGATCGGGGTGACCCAAAAATAAGAAAATTAAAATTTCTTTCCAAAAAGGGTTGTATTTTTTTGCGAGATCGGGGCGGGTGTTTGAGGGGAAAAAAAAACGGGAGCTGGGCCCCCTTGGGTGTGTCGGAGGTGGAGGGGTGGGTTTTTAAAGGGAAGGGTTTCAGGGAGTGGCCACCAACACCCTTTTTGGGACCTTTTTTAAAAACCCCTGTGCGCCTCCGGTCATAAAGGTTGGGTTTCCCCTAAATGTTCATTTTTAGTTATGTGCCGTCCCTTTGGGGTTTGTTTCGGGGTTCCCAAAGGAATTTTGGGGCCTTGTGGGGGACCGTTTTCCCGGGCGGGGGGTTATGGGTTTGGTGTTTGCTGCAAGGAAAAACCCTTGATGGGCCGTGTAAAGATCCGGCACTTGTGCTAATCCCGGTGGCACCTTTCCCTCCTTTTTCCGAAATGCCCTCTTTGGTTCAGGGTCCCCCAATTAAAAGGGATAAAGACTGAAAAAAAAATTTTCCCTTTTTTTGAAGCCCGCAAGCGGGGGTTGTGGGGGTCAGACGCCGACACCCTTCTTCTTTGCTTGGGGCTGTTCGGAAAGTTCCCCATTTTCCACTCGTTCATTTTGCTGTCGATGATGATTTTTACGTTTCAAAGGGACACTCCCAAGTCCGAACTGTCAACTCGGGGGGAAAGTGGGGTTCACCCACCTTAAAACCCAAATGATTTCCCCCCTGGTGGGGGGCAAAAAATCCGCCCCCCCTCAAAATGCCCGCAGTCAAAATCTGCTGCTGGGGGGGATTAAAAAACCGCAGGTTCCCCCCCGAACTCCTCTGTCCAGTGCCCGTGCGGGAAGGGGGGTTCCACCCCAAAGTGGAGACGGTGGGGGATGAGAAAACAACCTCCCCCATCTCCCCCAAAAACCCGACCTCCACCATCTCCAAATTTTCCCGGCCTTTTTCACCTCGGGGCTGTCTGCAGCGGGGGGCCAAAGACCAACACAGTCCGTGGGAAACTTCAAATTTAAATTCACTCCATTGGCCCCAGTGGTGTTTGGGGGGTTTACCCGATCTCTTCCCTTTTCGCCCTTCCCCATGGTTTAAAAAATAATCCATTGGGTATCCCTGGTCTAAAAAATTTAAAATTTTGTGGAGCTTTCGGGGGTTCCCATGTCAATCTATGAAAAACCCTTTTGTCGTGGCTCTTCAAGAAACCCAAATTTTCCCAAAAACCCGAAGCCCTTTTCCTTTTTTGGGTTTAAAAATTCTTTCAAAGCCCGCAAAACCCTTTCCCCGTTGGGGACTGTTGGGCGGGGGTTTTCCTTCTCCTTTACAAAATTTTTTTGTATTTGTCCCGCCCCCCCCTTTTTGCCTCCCTTTTTAGCTTTGGGGCTCGAGGCATCTCCAAAAAAGGCTGTGACAATCTGTTTCCCGTATCTACCTCCATCTGTCCCGGTTTGTCGTTTAGGCCTTGGGGGGTCTGTTTTTGGGGAAATTCCTCGACCCTTTTTTTGTGGTGGGTGGGCTTTAACGGTCACAACCTTTTGGGGTAGTACCCGGGTTTGTCTCCGAGGGTTTCTGATTGAGGATGTCCTTTGGTTTTTGGGTTTTGTTGTTGAAGACGGAAACTGCAAATTAAACCCCTTTTTCCCGGGTTTACTTTCGTGTTTTGATTTGTCGGTTTTTTGACCCTCGCTGGGCCCGGACTATGAGTGGGCGGGCCCGCCATTGGGCCCGGAAGTGACCATTTCCCTGTCCCTTTTTCCCTTAATTTAAATGAAAGTCCTGTCTTCGCATCTAAATTTTAAGAAAGCAAAAATTGGGGTTATTTGAGCCTTTTTCTTAAAAAAATTCCAGGCACTGATTTTCTTCAGAGTCCCCGGGATCCCCGCCGAATCTCTGACTAACACTTAATCCAAATTTTGCTAAGGCCTGTATTTCCCGGGTTTTCCCTAAAATCCAAATGCCAAAAAAACCCCGGTTCAATTTTAGGGTGCCCAAAAAATTTCCAAAATTCGAAAAACCCGGGGCCAGCGTCATGTATACCATCGCCTTCGGGGTCCCAACGGCCCGGCCCTTTAAAAAATCCGTGCCAATCAAAACCCCACTTTTTAAAAACGTAAAAAAAGGGCCTGGGAAGCTTCTGCTCCAGGCTTTTCATCAAAAAATTCCAAGGGAAAAAAATTTTGGAAATCATTAAGAAAATCAAAGGGAAGGAAAAATGGTTTCCCCCTGTGGGCCATCTCATGTTTTCGGTTTTTTTAATAACAGGGAAGAAAGCAGTTGCTAATTTTGTTGCTTCAAACCCTGAAAAGAATTCCTCCTCTTTAAAAAAATCAGCCTTTTTTTCAAAAACAAAAACCCCAAAAAAAAAAATCACCCGCAATTTTCTCCGAAAAACATGGAGATTCAATTTTCCCTTTTACATTAAACGAGCTGAAATCTGCCCTTTCTCTCTTGCACGAAATTTCCCCTTTCCCGGTTTAGATGACATTCCCTTTATCAACTATTGAAACATCTTCCGCAAGAAGGGTTTAAATTTTTGTTTTAAAAGGGATACAACCGTTTTGGATAAGGGGGCTTTCCCCCCTCTTGGGGGGAAAGCCCCCATTTTTTTCCCATCCCCCCCCCCTGGAAAAAATTTTTCTAACCCCTTTAAAAATTTCCGTCCCTTTGCTTTGACCAGATGTTGTCTGTTAAATGATGGAAAAAAAAGGTCAAGCTTTTTTCTTGGGGGAAAACTCGAAAAAAAATTTGGGCCCTTTTTGGGGAAAGGAAAAAGTGTGGTTTTTCCCCAAACATCGGTTTTACAGTTGGGCCCTTTGATTCGTTTGGAAAACTTCACTTGGAATGCCTTTTTGAACAAAAAGCATGCTGTGGGAATTTTTTTCGACTTGGGAAGGCCCACGTTTTAAATGGAAGTCCGGGGTTTCTTTTATGATCTCCCGATCTGGGGGTTTTTGAGGTCTTTTTCCACTTTTTTTTCAAATTTTTTTGGCAGAAAAAAGGGGGGGGGGGCGTTTAAAGGTCCCGGGTTTGGCACCACTCTCTTGATGTCCCCGGCAGGGGTTGGGGGTTCCAAGGGGGGCATACTAAACTCCTGCCCTCTTTAGGGACAAGACTTTAACATTGTTCCCAAAAGGTTTAGCAGGGTTTCAGGGGGTGCTCATTTTTTGGGTTTATTTTTCTGGGCTACGAACTGGAAGCCTGTTTCCCCAGTGTCCAGCGCAGGGTCCAGCTTTGGTAGTTAAAAACCATCGGTGGGGGAGATGAAACGGTTTCAAAATTTTCTGCTACAAAAACCCAGGTTTTCACTTCCAAATTTCCGTCGTTTTTTCCAGATCCGGAATTCAAGTAGGGAAAATTTTCCCCCTTTCCCGCTGTTAAAGGGGGCCAAAATTTTTGGGGAGTCATTTTTAACCCCAAAAAATTAACTTTTTCAGCCATATTAAAAAAAACCCCAAAAATGGTTGCCCCCCCCAAAAAACACTGAATATTCTGCGGGTCGTAGCACCCCCACCGACTGGGGCGTGATAAGAAAAATTTGTTGACCTCTACAGAGCCCCGGTCCGTTCTAAACTTGGGGGGTTCGGTTGTTTTTTGTGTACGGCCCCCGCAAGGGTCAAACTTACCTCAAAACTTGGGCCCCCTCCACCATCAAGGGCTTGTTTTCCCGTCTTGGGGGTTCCGCCCACCCCCGTGTTCAGCCTGTACGCAGAGGCAGGTGAACCTTAATGTCAATTTGCCCGGCCCGAAACTGTTTTTTGTTTTTTACTTCCCCATGTTTCAGAACCTCAGGGAAACCCGCCTAAGACTGTGTTTTTGGGCCCTCGTTCCAAAAAAAGTTTGAAAAAAACCCGAAAAGTATTGCCGTTTGGGCTTTGTATGCGCCCTCAAGTGCGGAAAGCAGGTATTTGCCTGGGAAATCGTTTCCCATTTTTCCAAAATTTTCCCGGGTCAAACCCCCATGGGCCTTTTTTTTCCCCCTGGATTCGGGTTTTGATCTCGGCTGTTTCCCTTGGAGTTTACCCGCTCTTGGGTTCAAGGGTTTTTATGCCGGGGGCTCTGTTCCCAAAATTCCCTCCCACAAAATTTTCCCCTACGGTTCATGTTTTGAGGTTTTGGGGTGGCCTTTGCGCCTACTGCCCTGGGGTCCTTCTCAGATATTGTTTTGGGAAAAAAAAACATTCAGATGCTTTGTCTATTCTGTGAACTTATGCTCTAGTACTGGCTTTGAAGTATTCTCCCTTTTTTCGAGGGGGGACTTTTTTTGGGTTTTGTCGGATTCGCTTTTCAGGCCCTTTTGGGGCCATACTGGCCGCAAAACCCTTTAGCATCCAGAAATTTTACTTTTTTTGAACTTTTTAGCAAGTTGAAGGCGGACGGTTACAACATTACCTTGCTTGGGGGTTCCCGGCCTGTTGGCTTCGGCGGGGAAAAGAAATGGTTGATCGTTTAGCCAAAAACGCCACAAGAGAAAAAACTTTTCCAACATTTATCCCCCGCTCGATGTGAAACCCAAAATTTTTTTGTTATGTGAGGAAGGGCCCCCTGGCAGGGGTTGGAACACACAGTCGAATAACAAAAATCTTTCAGGGTCCGTCCAAAACCCTTTAGGGTTCCTCCCTCCAAGTCGGGGGGGTCGTAAAAAGGAAACGGTTTTTTGTGCCGGTTTCACACCCGGCCCTTCTTAAAATTTTTCCCATGTTACCTTTTAAAGGGTGGGAAAAAGCCCCCGTGGTGCTTTTCCCTGTCATGCGCCACTCAAAATGGAAAAATGTTCTTTTAGAGGGGTTGGGATTTTCCGGGTTTAGACACAAAAATTTTAAAGCGGAGTCCATGAAGTCCCGTTCGGGGTTTTCCCCCCTGATGTGATCTTGAGTTTTTGAGAGAGATTTTTATTTTTCATCTGATTTAAAAATTTTACGGCAGATAGATTTTTTAAAAAGTTTCTGGTGCGGGTTTTAGACGATGTCATTTTGAGGGGTATGAAAAAAGGGTTTTTTTTTTTTTTTTTTTTTTTTTTTTTTTTTTTTTTTTTTTTTTTTTTAATGCTGGTGAGTTGATTTTAAGGGGTGAAAGCCCGATAGGGCCCCCTTTGCGGTCGGCTGGGCTTTTGAACTTATTTATTTATCTTACCCCAGACTTGGCTGTCTTAGGTCTCCTTGCAGATGGGCGCAGTAGATCTAAGGATTTTATACCAAAGCGTTTTTGGGGAAATTGTGGTTGGTGCCCCAAACAAACGGAGGGTTCTTGCGTTTAGCTCAATCCCTTTTCAAAGACCCCAATCTTTTGGCTCAGACCCTTGAGTTTGTTGGGATAAAAAAAAAAAAAAGAGAAAGAATGAATTTAAAGGTCGTTTTCTGTTGCGAAAAAAGAGGAAGTATGTGTCTTTTGTATGATGTTGTGTGTGGGTGTGTCGCGTGCTGTTGTGTCCTTTGTTGTAGACATGTGTGTGGGAAAAGTGTGTTGAGTGTGTCTGTGGTGCGCGCGTGTGCGTGGGTTGGTCATGTGTATGCCCCCTTGTTTTTTGGTGCATGGTTTATTGCTTATTCACTTTTATTGGTTTCTTTAGTTTCTTGAACCCTTTTTTGTTTTGTAAGCGTTTGGGCTAGATTAAGATTAAACGAATAAAAAATCATTTTTTTTTTATTTCAGTTTCAGACCGTGTGGCATTCCGCTTTTGTGGCTTGCTTTGATATGGGTTTTTGGCTAAGAGTTGCTATTCCAAAAGCAGGAGAAAGAAAGGGGGAAAGTTGCGTTTGCCCAAAAGTGCAGGAGAAAGTTGGTTAATGTTTCTATTTGCCCCCAGTGAGGGGAAGATGGGGAATGTTGTATTTGCCACCATGAGGGAAAAATGGGGAATGTTGTGTTTGCACACCCGTGAGGAGAAAGATGGGGAAAGTTGGGATTTGACACCAATGCAGGGAAAAGTGGGGAATGTTGCTGTTTGACACCCAAAGCGGGAAAGATGGGGGAAAGTTGCTTTTTGCCACCAAGCAGGGAAAGAGGGGAATGTTGCTATTTTTACCCAGTGCAGGGGAAAAATGGGGAAGTTGCTGTTTGCACCAAAAAGCAGGAGAAAAATGGGGAAGTTGCTGTTTGACCCAGTGAGGAGAAAGATGGGGGAAAGTTGTATTTGCCCCAATGCAGGAGAAAGAGGGGAAGTTGTGTTTGCACACCAATGCAGGAGAAAGTGGGGAAAGTTGTTTTTGCCACCCAAAGCAGGAGAAAGATGGGAATGTTGCTGTTTGTTGTTCAATCTGGGGTGGTGGGGGGGGGCGTTTCTGGGGCCCCCGCCCCCCCATGATTTGTCGTTTTTTGAAGTTAAATGGAGTCGTTTTTGTTTTGTGTGTGTGTGTGGAAGATTCAGTTGTCTGTGTTGCTGTTTGTGCATCTTTGCCTAGGGTGTGGTTTGAGGCAGTGTTGTGTTACTGAGAGTAGCTGGGTGTGGTTTGAGGCAGTGTTGTGTTACTGAGAGTAGCTGGGTGTGGTTTGAGGCAGTGTTGTGTTACTGAGAGTAGCTGGGTGTGGTTTGAGGCAGTGTTGTGCTACTGAGAGTAGCTGGGTGTGGTTTGAGGCAGTGTTGTGTTATGAGAGTAGCTGGGTGTGGTTTGAGGCAGTGTTGTGTTACTGAGAGTAGCTGGGTGTGGTGTGAGGCAGTGTTGTGTTACTGAGAGTAGCTGGGTGTGGTTTGAGGCAGTGTTGTTTTTACTGAGAGTAGCTGGGTGTGGTTTGAGGCAGTGTTGTGTTACTGAGAGTAGCTAGGTGTGGTTTTGAGGCAGTGTTGTGTTACTGTGAGTAGCTGGGTGTGGTTTGAGGCAGTGTTGTGTTACTGAGAGTAGCTGGGTGTGGTTTGAGGCAGTGTTGTGTTACTGAGAGTAGCTGGGTGTGGTGTGAGGCAGTGTTGTGTTACTGAGAGTAGCTGGGTGTGGTTTGAGGCAGTGTTGTGTTATGGAGAGTAGCTGGGTGTGGTTTGAGGCAGTGTTGTGTTACTGAGAGTAGCTAGGTGTGGTTTGAGGCAGTGTTGTGTTACGAGAGTAGCTGGGTATGGTTTGAGGCAGTGTTGTGTTACTGAGAGTAGCTGGGTGTGGTTTGAGGCAGTGTTGTGTTACGGAGAGTAGCTGGGTGTGGTTTGAGGGAGTGTTGTGTTACTGAGAGTAGCTGGGTGTGGTGTGAGGCAGTGTTGTGTTACTGAGAGTAGCTGGGTGTGGTTTGAGGCAGTGTTGTGTTATGGAGAGTAGCTGGGTGTGGTTTGAGGCAGTGTTGTGTTACTGAGAGTAGCTAGGTGTGGTTTGAGGCAGTGTTGTGTTACCGAGAGTAGCTGGGTGTGGTTTGAGGCAGTGTTGTGTTACCGAGAGTAGCTGGGTTTGGTTTGAGGCAGTGTTGTGTTACCGAGAGTAGCTGGGTGTGGTTTGAGGCAGTGTTGTGTTACTGAGAGTAGCTGGGTGTGGTTTGAGGCAGTGTTGTGTTACTGAGAGTAGCTGGGTGTGGTTTGAGGCAGTGTTGTGTTACTGAGAGTAGCTGGGTGTGGTTTGAGGCAGTGTTGTGTTACTGGAGTAGCTGGGTGTGGTTTGAGGCAGTGTTATGTTACTGAGAGTAGCTGGGTGTGGTTTGAGGCAGTGTTGTGTTACTGAGAGTAGCTGGGTGTGGTTTGAGGCAGTGTTGTGTTACTGAGAGTAGCTGGGTGTGGTTTGAGGCAGTGTTGTGTTATGGAGAGTAGCTGGGTGTGGTTTGAGGCAGTGTTGTGTTTACTGAGAGTAGCTAGGTGTGGTTTGAGGCAGTGTTGTGTTGCTGAGAGTAGCTGGGTGTGGTTTGAGGCAGTGTTGTGTTACTGAGAGTAGCTGGGTGTGGTTTGAGGCAGTGTTGTGTTACTGAGAGGTAGCTGGGTGTGGTTTCAGTCCTGAACTGGGCTGATGCTGTCAGCTGGGTCCAAATGAGAGAAGATCAAAGACTGTCTTGTCAGTGCATAGTATGCACAGCGTCGTACAGAGCGTGTGTGTGATGTGTTCCAAAAGAAGGTCTTGGTTTTCTACAGCATACAGTGTCATTATAGACGATTGTGTGTGTCTGTGTGTGTGTGTTCCAAAAGAAGGTCTTCGTGGTCTACAGCATACAGTGTCATTATTGAAGGTCTGTGTATGTGTGTGTGAATGAAGTGTTCCAACAGAAGGTTTTGGCGTACAGCCTGTCATTACAGAAGGGGTGTTTTGACGTTTTGCAGAGAGGCCTGAGCTCCAGTAGGCCAGCAGAGGGCGGTGGCACGCACAGTGAACGTTCCCCTTGCCTTGCTTCGTCCCCCCACCTCCAACCCACCACCATGTCTGATGCTGAAATCATGGCCGAAGCCTACAACGGGGGAGGGCCCGAGAGGTGGAGGGCCCCCCCAGCAGCATGTCCCCGAGCTCCAAACCTCCACCCCGATAGGCCCCCGACGACTGTCGGGCATCATGGACCTTTCCACCACAGGGCCGGAGACCCACCCGACCGAGAACGGCGTGCACGGGTCTCCTTACCCTAGCCTCATGGGCATGTCCGGATCCAACCTCAACAACGGGGGATCCGCCGCGGGCAGCAAGCTGGCCTGTCGTTACTGTGGCAAGACTTTCTCCCAGGCCGGCTACATCAAGGCGCACGAGCGGCTGCACACGGGCGAGAAGCCGTTCGCCTGCTCGTCTGTGGCAAGCGCTTCAGCGACCCCTCCAACTGGAAGAAGCACGAACGCGTCCACGCCAACCAGGCCCGGAAGACCACGGGGCCGCTTCCGCAGCCGACATGACACACAAGGTAAAGAGCCTCTTTCTCAGATCGGTCGCTTCCTCTCTGGGGTCTTCCTTCCTGCACCCGCGTCCTCTGGCCGGAGGAGGCGGCGGCGGTGGTGGCGGGGGGTTGGGGCGGGAGGCGGGTGAGGGCGCTAGCAGTGTGGTTTGTAAGGTGTGCTTCAAGGTGTTCAGCAGCCAGAGCAGCCTGTCCACGCACAAGCGCATCCACACGGGCGAGCGGCCGTACAGGTGCATGCGCTGCGGCAAGGCGTTCACCCAGGTGGGCACCCTGCGCACGCACGAGCGGGTGCACACGGGGGAGAAGCCCTACCGGTGCCGTGTGTGTGGCAGGACCTTTGCCAGTCAGGGGTCTTTCCGCATGCACGAGAGAAGGCACGCCACGGACGCCACGCAGCGGTGCCACGTGTGCTACGCCACTTTTGCCAGCTGGAAAGAGCTTCAGTGCCACATGGAGTCGCATCCGCAGGTGGGTGTTCTCCGTCTTTGTTCTGCATGCTTTGCCTTGAACTTTCCTCTCCACCTACCTGACCTGCCTTACCCGGAGACTGACAATTCACTTTTTGTCCGCAAACCTTTCGACTGGTTCACTTGGTCGCGTCCGACTCTTCAGTTAGAAAAGATCAGAGTAAAGTTCATGTAAATGGATTTTGAAGAGTTGAAAGTGATTGTTGTGATTTGTATATTAATTTTCATTCATTTTATTTATTCATTTTTTTTTTTTCTTCTTTAGTGAAAGATCTGTCAAGAGAAGTAGATGCGAATAATGGTGAATTCCAGTGCTCTGTCTACAGCTGTCTCTGTTTCTTAGTGCAGTGTGCGCCTTCGCTTTGCTACCTTGCATCCTAGACTGCTTGGGCGGGGTTGGGTCTTCCCTGACGCATCCATAGACATTGGCTTGCTACCTAATAAAGGATCTGTTTTTGTTTTTTTTTTCTTTTCTTTTGTGGGCATGCTTGCTTTCCTTCTGTGTGTGAGTGTAGATTTCTGAGTGAAGAATGCGGCTGCTCTGGTCAGCTCTGATTTTTTTTTTTTTTTTTTTTCAATGAGTATTGTCACTCTTTTAAAAAAAAAATCTTTGTTAAATTATGGGTGTTGACTTTTTGGGTCTCCGACTGATTTGTTTTAAGATTGTTTAGTTAAGTCTCAGGACCTAAATTCAGTGTTGATGACAGAACTCTAGAATGAGTTGAGCACAAACACAGCGCAGTGTGCACACATTGTAATACATCATTTTCAAAGAGAAATTAAGGTAATTTTATACAGAATCACAAACAGCTGGGGAAAAAAAGTGTGCCTGAAAAATGTATTCTTTTGTGAATCTTGAAATACATAGTGAGGACGATGTCATGTGCTTCATTACACTAGAAAATTCAATGAAGAATTTTTTTTTTCCAGTTCATAAGAAAAAATTTCTTTCATTGCTTGAAAGGTGAATTTTATGATGTCGGGTGAATCATTGTCAGGTAATCGGTTGGTATTTGGTTGCTAAAACTACTGTGTAAAATAGCTCTCGAATTTTAAAAATTCAATTATGAATACTGGGCAGGAACAAAGATTATGATGAAATTTGAATGATTCAATGAAATTCTTAAAAAAGTTTAGCATGCTTAAACTGTTTTAATTGCACGCTTTTAATCGTATAACTGGCGATTGTGCACCACAAAGCAAATGAACTGTAAAAAATCACCACTTTTTCTTCGCCACAATCTGCTATTATTCAATGGTTTTTAGTTCGCTCTTTTTCCTGTTAAATTGTCTATTTCTTTTGTGATCTCCTGCAAATACATACTGACGGACCGATCTTCTCTTCTCTCTCATTCCACTGATAATTCTCTCTTGATCTTTTTCTTTTTTCTCATCTCATAACATTTCTTTCTGCTTCTGTGATTTTTATGATGTCGGTGATCTCATTTTCGTGATTCCTTGTTTTTTTTTGCTGCTCTAACTCTGTGTTCTCTGAATTTCTCTCATTATGAATACCATGGCTCTGGAACGAATATTGTGATTCATGTCTTACATTTTCTTGTTAACTCTTCATGAGCTGCTTCTCTCATGTTTTTGTTTGACTACCCTTTTTGAATCATTGTATACTGCGGATGTTTTCTCTCTTGCATGCTACATCTGACTGTATACACCACTCTCCTCTTTCTGTCCTCTTCCTCCGCTCTTCTCAGTCTGTCTCTGTCTCTATCCTGTCTCTTTCTTTCTCTCTTCTCTCTCCTCTCTCTCTCTCTCTCTCTCTCTCTCTCTCTCTATCTTCTTCTCTCTCTCTCTTTTCTCTCTCTCTCTTACAGAGCAAATGAAGTCAGAGAGGCAGTCAACTCCTAAGATGGCAACATTTGAGATGGCAACATTTAGGGACATAAACAATGAACAAAGGAAAGTTATATTTTTCAGCTTAGATTTTTGGTTCTGACGCAACAAAATTGCCTTTTGTGAAAATCGTAGTGTGTTATTCCAGTTGTAAAATCACTAATGAATGTGCTGTAATGATAGATGTCATTATTTTTTTTGTGTGTTTTTAATTCTCAAGGGAGGGAAGTGGTGAGAGTTAAGACCAGGTCTTTTCAGAGCATCATGAGTTAAAGCAGCGTCAGGATCTTAGCGCTTCATGTTTTTTTCTCAATGGATAGAGTGACGAGAGATAAAGACTCTTAAAATGATTAAGCCAAGGAAATGCCTTAGGTTCAGTCAGCAGAAAAACTGTTGTAGCAAATTTCCATCTGAATAAATATTGCCATTCACAAGTCCATTCTTCATGTTTTTTCTCGATGGATAGAGTGATGAGAGAGAAAAACTCTTGAAATAATTAAGCCAAGGAAGTGCCCGAGGTTCAGTCAGAGAAAAACTCTTGTAGCAAATTTCCATCTGAATAAATATTGCCATTTGCGTATATCCATTCTTTTAGAATTGAAACTGTTGTAGCAAATTTCCAACTGACTAAATATTGCCGTTTCGCATATCCATTCGTTTAGAATTGAAACTGTTGTAGTGAATTTCTATCTGAATGAATATTGCCATTTGCATATATCCATTCTTTTAGAATCGAAACTGTTGTAGTGAATTTCTATCTGAATAAATATCGCCATTTGCATATATCCATTCTTAGAATCGAAACTGTTGTAGTGAATTTCTATCTGAATAAATATCGCCATTTGCATATATCCATTCTTTTAGAATCGAAACTGTTGTAGTGAATTTCTATCTGAATAAATATCGCCATTTGCATTCTTTTAGCATCGACCACTGTATGCAGTGTTGTATAGTATAGGACTTCTGTTGCTGTTTCCATTTTTGCCTCACTGCTTTAAACCAAAAGAGAGCGTACTCAGTAACATTGATATAGTTATCACTCTGTGTATGTGTGTCCACAAGAAACGTGTCCATGTCTTTCGGTTACAATTTGGGCAGCAACCAATCTTGTTAGGACAGTAACAAAGGCATGTATGTATGAAGATGTGTCAGCCTTGTGTGTTAAATGATAAACAGGTCATATAAATTCTCTTGGAATGTATGCAATACGTGCAGAATTTAATGCTGCTTCCTTGCTGTGCTTATGCATTTATAATGTAAAGAGAATGACCTCATGATGAAAGTGAAGTTTGTTGCCAGTGTTAGATAGTGTTGAAGTGAGATTAGCGCAGACTGGCCATGTCTGGAAGTGTCACAAAGATGGAGATGTTCCCGGTGTGATGCCAGCAAGCAGATTTTAGGAGGTGCTTTCAAAATTGCAGTCCTGTTTTTTCCATTCGAATTCACCGTATTTTGTGCATGGTTGGCAACAAAAACTCGACAAATATGACCAACTTTATAGAAGAAAAATGTCCCGTTTCCCAGTCTGGAGATGAATGAAGTTCTTGATGGTACTGGCACTTGCGGACTGCAGCCGTGATGTTGACTCGTGTGGCAAATTTGAATGCTTTGACCAAAGAGTGACAGCGTTGCAAAGTCTTGCGCGCAGAGAAGGGGCTGGCTGTGTCTGCTCCTTTGACAAAATGTTGATGCGTAGTAACATAGTGTAGACTACAGGGCCTGAAATAACAAACTGAAAAGAAAGAAAAAAACAAAACAAAAACAAAACGGCGTCGACAGAGCATGAATTTGCACATGCTGAGAAGTGGGTTTGAAAGCAAAATGTCAAGGAAGAAGAATTTTTTCTGCAGTTAACGGCAAGACCTGTAAAAGCGTTTCATAGAGGCCAAGGTGGTGGGAAATTCTTGCTTGCCTGGGAGCGCAAGCACCTAGTGGCACACCTTAGCAGCAAGTGAAGCTAGAATAGCGGAGTTTGCAGGACTGTCTTGGGCTCTCTCGCATGTGAGGAAATGGCCGACAGGTGTAACGTTTCTGTGGCTGTGCCTGAAAGGAGCAACATTCTGTGTTATACATAAACAAAGCTCTGATCCTTCAGCAGCAAGAAGGCCTTGAAAGTAAGTAGTCTCATTGTTGATTTTAATGTTCGTTTTTTTCCTGCTTTCTTTATTCCTCTGTGCCACAACATCCATCGCTCTCCGGAACTTTGCTTCCTCGTCAGTTTTACGTGTGAGTTAATTTAGTCTGGGGTCTTACCCACTGCTCTGTGGTTTGTCTGTGAAGACGATGAAGAACCATCTAATCATCCTGGTGATCGGGTGAGTGCATATAATGGCTGGTCAGCCGACCTGCGCCTGGAAAGATCTATCACATACGACAGGGGGTGGTGGCAGCACTGGAAGATCTGTTGACTACCTGGTCCCCTCCCGATCCATCTTGCGCTGCTTAGGCTGCAGCAATTCTGGTTGTTTCATAGGTCTCGTGCACCCTTGCGGCACTGACGCCACCCTCTCTGTCCAGGCAGTTCAGCTTCCAGGTTGTGGCTGATGTTGAAGGCCTTCAGGAAGATTTGAGGTTCATTTTGAAATCTCTTCAGGCCTCCATGAAGAGCGTTTGACCTTGTTGCAGTTCGCCAAACAATAGTTTCTTGGGCAGCCATGTCTGGCATATGACTACGTGACCTGCCGCCCAGCGAAGCTGTGACTTGCTCTATGTAACAGCAAGTGGAAGCATACTTCTCTCCCCCCGCGGCTACCCCCCCCTGCTTAACTTTAAGAAAAAAAAGAAATTTGTACAACTCTTGTTGAAAATGTACCTTTTTTTTTTGTTGTTGAAAAGCACATCCGAAAGCAGTTGTAGGGTTTACAGGTTTGTGTGTAGTTGACTGATAAAGTGCCGGAGAAAATCACAACCACAGAGAAGGAAGAAAGTGCTCATGTCCATCGTGAGTTTTTTAGAGAGTGATGTGGCCTGAAACAAACCACCACAGTCAAACTGTCCTCATATTTTTGTACCCATGGATTTTTGTTCCTCTGGTGTCATAAATGCTGAGGTAGTATGGAATACTAGCAGTGTAAAGGGGACAGAATGTTACAAAGTCGTTCATGTGGAGCCTCTGTCATTCCAAGATTGCAGTCATGGGGATCAGTTAAATCATGCTGATCCATGTTAAAATGAAATCCAGGCTGGCAGTAAGTTTACAAGCGTGTGTGAAACTGCAGAATGCTGCGCTACCGGAATAGAGAAAAGCAAGAGGTCTCCGGAGATGTTGAATGTTATCTTGTGACCATCGTCCTCTGACGTGAGTGGGTTTGTCCCTGGAGATTCAATGGCATCATGGATTTTTGTAACCCCATGGAATAAGTTCATGCCTCGATCTTGGGAAATCGTTGTGCTGCAATGTAGAGTGATGATGGCGTCTCACAACTTTGAATGCTTTTTTGTTGGTCAGTTCTGAAACAGATTGTTTGATGGCAGTAAGATGGGCTGTAACAGAGTGGTTACAGCCATCCGGCTGGATGTTCCGCATTGAGATTGAAAAAAAAAGGAAAAAGAAATAATGCAAGTCATGTGAGTGCTACTGCGAAGTGAAACCATATATGTGTGAAAGATAGGTCCTGTTGACTAATAACAGAGCAAACAGTCATCTTATGTATCGTATTGTTTGAAATATGACCACCGACAATGATGTATATAAACTGTATATTTGTTAAAGAAGCAAAAATGTAAAAGCTTTTGAGAATAAAGATAACAAGAGAAGGGCAATAAAGACTGATGATGTGCCCCAAGAAAACTGTCAGTAAGTACATTTAAAAGATGTTTTAAGAAGCATGACATAAAAGGGAAATGTCTTGCACACAAGAGTTTTCCAGAAGGTAGGGATATAGTTTTGTATTGAAGAAGTCCCCATATCATGTAAGAGGATCCTGAGAAGTCCCCAAATTATTGTAAGAGGATACCTGAGAATCCCCATATCATGTTAAGAGGTATCCTGAGAAGTCCCCATATCATGTGTAAGAGGATCTTGAAAATCCCCAGTTAATCATGTGAAAGAGATCCTGAGAAGTCCCCATATCCATGTGTAAGAGGATCCTGAGAAGTCCCCATAACATGTTAAGAGGATCTGAAAGAAACTAAAAAGGAGAAGAAAAATACAGAAACAAGGAGAAAAAAACTCAGAAACAAGGAAAAAAAAATACAGAAACAAGGAGGAAAAAATACAGAAACAAGGAAAAAAAATACAGAAACAAGGAGGAAAAAAAAACAGAAACAAGGAGAAAAAAATACAGAAACAAAAAATACAGAAACAAAAATACAGAAACCAAAAATACAGAATACAAGGAGAAAAAAAATACAGAAACAAAGGAGGAAAAAATACAGAAACAATGAGGAAAAAATACAGAAACAAGAGAAAAAATACCAGAAACAAGGAGAAAAAAAATACAGAAACAAGGGAAAAAATACAGAAACAAGGAGGAAAAAAAAATACAGAAACAAGGAGAAGACAATAGCAAAAACAAGGGAGAAAAAAATACGAGAAACCAGGAGAAAAAAAATACAGAAACAAGGAGGAAAAAAAAAATACAGAAACAAGGAGGAAAAATACAAAACAAGGGGAAAAATACAGAAACAAGGAGAAAAAAATACAGAAACAAGGTGAAAAAATACAGAAACAAAAAATACCGAACAAGGAGAAAAAACCCCTCCAGAAATGAAAAAACAAGTGAACACACTGAACATTCAGATCTTAGTCCTTGAAGTGGTTAATTATAAATCATACCTTCGGCTAACAGATGGCGAGATACTCTTTGGTGATCCAGATGGTTGCCGGGTTGAATCGCCGCCAGGCCATTTCAGTAAAGGGAGGATTTTTACCTTGGAGTTGATATTGTTTCTGACCTCCATTTCCATAATAGTCCTTTGAATGAGACTATAAACGAGGTTCCGTGTGCAAACACACGCATAACATCATGCACACAAGTAAAATCACCATCACCAACTTTTTGGAAAAGAAGGCCAGGTTGCCACTGGTATGGATAATACGTTACATCTAGCTTGCACCCTGCATGAAAATGGAAAGAATGGAGTAAATAAGGAATTGAGTGAAAAATAAAAAAAAAAAAAAAAAAAAAAAAAAACGATATTGACTGGATGATACCCTACACAGGGAACCGACAGAAAGAAGTGCTGACAGTCAGCTCTTCATCGCACTACCCCATAGGCGGTCCCCGTTGTTTACACGAGAGTGTGGATTGTCACGCCGAAAACCTTGGCAAGGTGCTTGGAACATGCCAGTCTGTTAATGGGTTGGGGTTCAGTTCAGCACTGCCGGGATGCGTTGCAGTCGGTCCCTTGGTGAGTCATCACGTCCCACCTCTTCAGCGCCAGGACAACAGCAGGGAAGGGAAATATGGGGGGCCGCATGAGCGACACGGTCTCGACCCACACACTCGCCAAGATGCCATCTTTGCGAACAGTATGAGGCAACTGCAGAGCAGATCTTCCCTGGCCTGAATTGGAATGGCTTGATCTCCGTCATCATCTCACCTCGAGGGTGATGACAGAACCACAAGGTCCAGAGAAGAAAGGAGCGAGGGAGAAAGGGAGACCAGCTGTGTGAAGGTCTGGAGCATTTGATCTGGCGAGTGTTCGTCAGAAAACGGTGAACGACGAATGATCTCCAGAGCAGTTGGATCAATAAGCTCAAAAACTTTCGTCTTTTACCAGGAAAAGGACACGTCGATATAAAACCTCTGTTTGGCAGGGTAGAAGGCTTTAGACCCTCAAGTTATGTGCAAGTTTCATTCCCCCAGGAAAGGTCGTGGATGACAAGGGTCGTCAAGTAGGTAACCTCCGCCACATCTAACGCTAGTCATGGAGACAGGAAGAACGTTTGCACAGTTCTGACAGCAGGGCAAGCGTGTGTGCAATGAATGCCACAGCCACGTCATCAAGCAAAGGTTGATCGGATTCATTGAGACGAGAGCATTAACCTCTAATGAGATGATGACAGTAGCCTTGGCTCTTCCTCATGACACAATGGCTTAAGATTTGAAACTGAAGCTGGTTGGTAAGACCATTATCACTTTCAGTCTCGCACTCTGGCTGGGTCTGTATGTCCTGTATAACCCATATCTATGGAAGCCAGTTGGTATAACAAGCCAACATGGGCACGAAGCCCTGTAAACTGTCTGCTGTGGGAGAAGGGAGAGACTAGTCACCTTGGTGCTTACCATTGTTCATGCTCAGTTAGTGACTGGTTTGGACTCTTCTGAGAGAAACCACCACAGTAAGAAGTTTCGAACCTGCAGTCCTTCAGTGCTCTTAACATATACACTGACCTTGGAGTTTGGGACTGGTCCGGGAGTTGAAGAGTATGGATGAGAGTTTTCTATGGAGCTCATCACAGTCGTATGAAGTAGTGAGAGGGCCAAAAGGAAATCCTGCACTGCTGCCTCCCTCCAAGGGGATCCATCTTCCTTGGTATCTTTACAAGACCCTGGCGTGCATGTTTTCTTTTCTTCTCTTCACTGATCTTTCATCTTGTGAGTTCAGTTGTTCGAAAAGCAGACACATTTTATGAACTCCATCCTGATGGTAAGGTACACGTCAGTCTTAAGGCGCTCTTCATCACAAACAATGCTATGAAGCCTCACAAATTACTGAAAACAAAGAGGAATCAGGGGGTATAATTTCAATGGTTGAACGGTTCTTTTGGCTATTCCCCTAAAACCCTCCATCCCACCCCCTTGTTTTGTTTGCCATTGGGTCCATTGGATTTTCACACACCTCGTGCAGTCTTGCCTGGAGGTGATCAGGTGGACCAGGTACATTGTTTGACAGTTCTGGGTTGGGGTCAATGCTGAACAAGGATCGCTGATTGGTGAAAGGTGCTCCTTCGTTAAAGTGCATGCAGGCCGTTGACAACTAGAGAAATGCATGGCCACCTGACGCAAAGGCGCATTTACCAAACCTGCCGGACCAAACATGGGAGCTTGTTTGGGATGACACCTGCTGTAGGAATTGATAGTACCGCCCTGTCAGTTATGCCATAGTCCACTGGCTAGACTTCCTCAGAGTTTGCCACTACTTTGGCTCAAGCATGGGAGAGAAAATGACTGTACAAGAACCTAGAAACGCTCTCATCATGGTTGGCCCAAGCTCAAAAGATCGCGTTCTGATTTGTGTTTTTGTTCAAGGCTTGTCCCCTGGATGACAGTAAAAGTGCATCCAGCTTTGTTGAACTTGGACTGTGTGGTAACATGGGGCCATCAAACAACACGAATGCCAGTCTGATTTTAAGGAGAACCCGTGGCTACTCTGAGAAGTGAGGCTCTCCTGGTCAGGTCGTCTTGCCATGCTTCTGCCATCTTGCCTGTGTCGGCAACCGAGGGGATATCTGGCTGTTGCCCCGCTACGTTCAATGATTTAATCAGAAGGATCCTGGCTTTTTGGAAACGCATCGTTGAAACTAACGGCTTTGTGGATTGGAAGGGTTGATGAGCAGGTGGACAGAGGAAACCGTTCGAGAAACGAGGACATTTTGGGCTGTTTTCCGTTTAATTTTTTGGTGCCGGGGCACGTTGCCGCTCGATTGTGTGTTGTTTGTTTTTTCCATCGTCCTTTGGAAACTTTGTCACCCAGGTTCCCTGGACGTTGTTGAGCATGGGAATTTTTTATAACACCTTTCTTTGATGGGGGACATGTAGTGTTATAGTTGTAGTTTTGCAAAGAGTTCCTGAGTGTCATCGCTGCCTAGGTGGACATTGACTCCCTTTTCTGCAGTGTCTCTTTGCCATACTTTTGCCCTGTACAGTTAGTGTTTATGCAATTGGTGTGAGACACTCTCAGGGCTTTTTTAATGAGGGGGGGGGGGGGGGGGGTGGGGGCACTAAGTGTCCCAGTCTTAATTCAGGTGTAGAACTGGCCACATTTGTCTTCTTGTGCCCGTAACGATTTGTTGCCAGGCACTTTTCGTGTCCTGCTTGTAGTGGGGAATATTGACTATGCTATCAGTGAATAGTGACATGCTATCATGTAATAGTGACAGTACTATCATGTTGAATAGTGACTGTACTATCAAGTGAATAGTGACTATCTATCATGTGAATAGTGACTATGCTATCATGTGAATAGTGACTATGCTATCATGTGAATAGAGACTGACTATCATGTGAATAGTGACTGTACTATCATGTGAATAGGACTGTAACTATCATGTGAAAAGTGATAAGCAATCATGTGAATTAGTGACGTGCATCATGTTGAATAGTGACTGTACTATCATGTGAATGTCTATCTAATCATGTGAATAGTGACTGTAACTTATCATGTGAATAGTGAATGTACTATCATGTGAATAGTGACTGTACTATCATGTGAATAGTGCGTATGCTATCATGTGAATAGTGTAATATAGCAATCAGGTGAATAGTGACTGTACTATCATGTGAAAGTGAGTATGCTGTCATGTGATAGTGACTATGCTAACATGTGAATAGTGACTGTACTGTCATGTAATAGTGAGTATGTTTATGTAATAGTGACTGTACTGCATGTAATATTATGTGTACAATCATGTTAGTAGTGAGTATCTATCAGTGGAATAGTGACAGTGCTTATCATGTTGAAAAAGAGTGACTGTATCTGTCATGTGAATAGTGACTGAAATGTCATGTGAATAGTAACAATAAAATCACCGTGAATCTTTGACTGTAATATCATGAAAAGTGACTAATTGTGAATAGTGACTGAAATATAAATGTGAATAATAAGTGACTGTACTATCATGTGAATAGTGACTATTCAGTCATGAATAGTGACTATAATATCATGGAAAGTTGACTGTACTATCATGTTGAATAGTTACTGTTATCTGTCATATGTATAGTGACTATAATATCATGAACAGTGCTGTAATGGACCCAGTGAATAGTGATTATAAACTATCATGGATAAGTGACTATGCTATCCTGTGAAAGTGACTATACTATCATGTGAATATGACTAACAACCTGGATTATTGACAAAATATGTGAAAGTGACTGTAATACATTTGAATAGTGACTATAACAAGGATGATTGACTATACTATCATGTGAATAGTGACTATACAAACCTGGAATAGTGACTATACTATCATGGAATAGTGACTATGCTATCCTGGTCATGTGACTATACTAACATTGAATTATGACTATGCAATCATGGAATGGTGACTAGACTATCATGGACTAGTGACTATGCTATTCCTGAATGGTGCTATGCTATCATGGAATAGTGAATATGCTTCATAGAATGGTGACTATGCTATCAAAGAATGGTAACGATGCTATCAGGAATGTGACTATACTATCATGAATAAATGACTTTACTATCCTGGAAATAAGACTATGCTTTCATGGAATGGGTGACTATGCTATCATGGAATATGGTGACTATGCTACAAGAATGTGGCTAATGCTATCATGGAATGGTGAATATACAACTTGGAATAGTGACTATACTATCAGGAATATGACTATGCTATCATGGCATAGTGACAAGCTATCATGGAATGGTGAATAAACTGCATGGAATAGTGACTATACTAATCATGGAATGTGGACTATGCTATCAGGAATGGTGACTTGTGCAAACATGGAATGGTGACTGTGCCACTTCATGGGAAGGAATAGTACAGTACTATCAGGGAATAGAGACAGTGCTAATCATGGAATGGGCAAGTGACTGTACTATCACCGAATGGTGACTTCTGCTATCAAGCAAATTTAACAGATAAGAACTAAAGTAAGAAACACACACTGCTGAAAACTGCCACCCTTAGGGTGTACGGTACAGCAAGCTGTTATGAATTGTATGTGAGTGATGATGGGCAACAAAGCGTCATACTTCCATGCTCAGGATTGTGTGTCGTTCAGGGTGGAATGGTAACTATATCTGTTATGTGATTTTTGTAATTGGGAAAAATAAAGTGTAAACCACACGCTCAAGAAAAAATTGTTGGATCATTTTCTTGTCCTTTTTGGTTCGGCATATGTAATGAGCTGTGAGAGACTTTGGGGAGAGACAAACGCTAAACCTTAAACACTTCTGCCGAAGGTAAGGGGGTGTGTGGAAGTTGGGGGGAGGGGAGGGGAGGGGAGGGGAAGGCCTCCACACCACCACCCAATACTCCCCCCAACAACTTACCTTTCCGGCCCCAGCCTTTCCTCTCCGTCTCACTCAATCTAAAACATATGCCGGATTATCCTACGAGTTCTTACTAAGACAAGAAAAAAGAAAAAAAAGAAGAAGAAGAAGAAGAAATGACGAAAAGTGATGCATGCATTCATGCATGTAAGCACTCTGTCCCTCCCCCAAGTGCTCACCTTAGCTCCAATGTCAAAAACCAACTGAGCTGGGTTTTGCTGTTGATGTTGTTCTTTTTTTTTTTTTATCATGTTTCCTCCTTGTCAATAGAGTGTTTTCTATCTCTCTCTGTCTCTGTCTCTCTTTCCTCTGTCTTGGAGGTTTTTAAAACTCACGTTTCCTTTTCATAGAGTCTTTCTGTCTCTGTCTGTCTCTGTCTCCTGCCCTGTCACTGTCTTCTCTCTTTTCTCTTTCTATTGTCTCTTCTTCTCTTTCTATTCTCTCTCCTCTCTCACTTTCAACAATTCCTTTCTCTTCTCTTGCCTTTCAACCGAGTCTCACAGTCTTTTACCGTCTGTCTTCCGTTGAATTCTGTCTTTTCCCTTCTCGTTGTTGGTATAATCTTTCTCACAGAGTTTTCAACTTTCAGGTCATTTGTTTTTTTCTGCTCTGCTGTTGGTCCTCTCTTGGCTTATGGTGGGTGCCAGACCCCCACTCCCCCACCCACTCCTCACCCTCATCCCAATCTCCTCCGTCCCCTCCCTCCCTGACATGCACACTACACTTCGTGCACAGGTTCCAAATACAGACCACCTTCACATTCAGCCTCCTGTATACAATCCTCATCCCCCCTTTTCCCCTGCGCCCCCACCCTCCCCTACACGTATGTGTTCTGGAGGGGCCCAGAATTCTACCAAAGGTTACTGTTTGGTACGCTATAATGAGTACTGCTTAGCCACATAAATCACAGTGACATTAATGGAACTTGTAAACGGTCTATGTCTCACGTCCCTTGCGATTGGGCATCCACTGAAACCGAACAGTCAGAACTACGATTAACCGCAATATAATCGCAGTATGTACTTTTCTAGCCAGTCCAGAACTAACAATTACTGCAATATATCACAGTACTGTAGCTAATATACTCGTACTGTAGCTTATTCTAGCAGTCAGATCTACAATACTGCAATATACCTCAGTACTGTACTTTTCTAGCCAGTCAGAACTACTATTACCCGAAATATATCACAGTAATGTATGCTTTTCTCTACTAGAGCCATCAGAACTACGATTATCGCAATATATCTCGGACTGTAGCTTTTCTACCAGTCAAACTAAAATTACTGCAATATAATCTCAGTACTGTAGCTTTCAAGCCAGGTCAGAACTACAATTGCTGCTATATTCTCCAGGACTGTAGCTTTTCTAGCCATCCTGCTATATCTAGCCTAAACTGCTATATCGTCAGAACTGTAGTTTTTCTAGCCAGTCAGAACTACAATTACTGCTATATCGCTCAGTACTGTAGATTTTTCTAGCCATCAAACTATAGTTACCCACAATATCTCTCAGAACTGTCGCTTTTCTAGCGAAAATCAGCCACCATCCGACAGTGTGCCCTGGTTTGTGTCAGGGATAGGTGGGCTGGGGGGGCTCCATGGTTCAAACCATCAAATCCCAGCAGACTGTAAGCATGAATCGTGGGATTTGTTTCGGGGCCAGTGCAGGCATGGACGTGACACAAGAGCTGTGGTGAGCAGTGAAGGTGGGGCTGGAAGGACAGGAGCATCTTGTTGAATGTCGTCCTCGAATGAACGAGTGCTGCATGAGTTCATGGGACCAACCTGCATGGTGTCCGTATCAGCCCAGCCTGGTTACTGAGGGGGATATGTAATAGTTTCATGAAAGGTGCCCGAGTAGAGGGGAGGGGGCCCACCCGTGATGGAACTGTAGAGCATCAGTCCAGTTTGTCGTGGGAACTTCAATGAAAGGAAAAGAGGAAGAAAATTGAAAGTTCCGTTTCCTGTCTGCTGCTCTTATGCAGTACTTTCAGGATGATGAGATGATGTGTCCACTGTTAGGGGCGGAGTCGTGGGGTCTGTATTAGTAACGTTGTCTGTTATCTCCCTGCCCGCACACCAATGACTCTGCGACCAAGCGGTTTTTGTCGTAAGAGGGCGTTTGAGGTAGGTGGTGTCCTAACCTAGGATTTAAGTGAAGGTAGCGGTGCAGTGTCCCTCCTCTGGTGGGTGACCTCAAAGGTGCTTTGTTATACCGGCTACCGACTGAGGACGTGTGGTGTTGGGAACTGTGACATGAGTCAGGATAAACAGGGTAGGGGAGGAGTTGGAGTAAATGTTGCAGAGACGATACGAGATGGGGACATTCCCCCCGCCTCCCACACACACACACAACCCTGCACCTCCTCCCATCTCCCCCACCCCCACCCATCCCCGCCCCCAAAAAGAAAAGGACAGAAGGAAAGGAAAAAGAAGAAAAGAAAAAGAAAAAAAGCAAAATAATGATTTTTTAAAAATTTTTTTAAAACCTATCCTGTTTAGACATAACAGAAATGTGACTTGGTAATGTAGTTGAACAGAAGCCGACGTTGTGACCAAGTCCAGCTGATCCTGTGTACACTGGACGCTATGGAAACTAAGCTAAAGCACCGGTTGCTTTGTCCCTGCGCTTTCCAATCGGAGCGAAAGCCACACAGAAGCATTGGATTTATTCGCGGGACAATAACTTCCTCCGACATATATAGTCATGTGATTCATATCCATTTTCATTTTTCCAGCATTTTTTTCTGCTGTTTTGTTGTTGTTGTTGTCTGATATGGTTCATGATTTTGATACAGCCTCGTTTGGACGTTAAGTGGCCACCTGCTCCGAGTGGCGGAGTCCAGTGGCTGACATGCCAGTATGTCCTGGCCTCGTACATTTGAAGCTTTTTCTGAAAACACGGAGATGGACTTGATTGCTGGGGGAGATCAGCGTATTAAAATAGACTGTGCAGGAGGAGTCGCCCTTTTCTCTTTATGGGCGGTTTTGGGTGTGCAGACATCATTTATTAGAGCGTTTTTCTTGTTGCCAGTCTTTTAAAACGTATTTATTTTTTTTCACTCTGCGACTATTTTTGCCATGCGTAATGTCAAAGGCAGTGTGCAAGCTGTATGTTATGACCCCAGAAATAGTGTAAGTACATGAACAGGAGGGGTGGGTGTGGGGGGGGATGAAGTGAGATAAATATGCAGCCCTCCAACCTCTCTCTTGTCTCTTTCTCTCTCTCTCTCTCTCTCTTTCTCTCTCTCATCTCCTCTCTCATCTCTCCTCTCTCTCTCACAACACACACCAATGCACGTCGTGCGCACGCAGTCACGACACACACACACATCACACACACACACACACACACACAAATTGGACACACACACACACACACACACACACACATACGCACACGCACGCAGCATGCACACGAGTGCAAGCGCACTGACACAGAGACAACCCACAGTAGCGCAAATGACTTCACACAATTTCAGTCATGAGAGGCCTAGCCCGGCAACTTTGACATTCTCAACATGCCGTCTGCTGTGGGTGTCCTTCTGTCGGACATAACAACTCAAAATAGTGGGAGTGAAGAGGGAGGGTGGCAGAGAGTGGACCAGACAACTGTTTATCACATGATTCCCTGTCATTTACATAGCACTCGTGTTTATTGCCAGACAGGTAATTTGCCTACAGTGGTGGAGGATTAGCGTCAAACTCCTCCACTTTGAAGAAACTTAGGTTGACGTAAAATGCGGAGAGAAGAAGGAGGAGAACTGGTTCTGATCTTGGGAAGAACCTGATTCCCGACAGGGAAGAAACTGGCCACAAGTTATAAAAGCCTTCACGCTGCATCTGTCAATGTCAAATTCAGTCAGCTGCAAAACACCTGTAAACTGCGGCAGAAGAGGTTGATGTTTGAACATCCCCACAAATGTCATGTAGATCAATCAATGCCGCTGAAAAAACCTTTCCAGTTCGTTTGTGTCTGACATCAACCGTGACTACAAAGCCTGACCCGACAGAATGGACACGGTGTTAGTGAGCCGGCGATAGGAGAGAAGAAAAAAAAATCTCGTTTTTTGGCACTTGGTAGAGAAACGACAGAACTGTTGCATGCTGCTTATGTGTGTATGTACATCAGCAGGAAAAGATGTCCTGCCGACACCTTGACAGAATTTGTGAGGTGAAAAAGAGGAATGAAACAGAGAAGGCAGGTCAACTGTGAACCAGTCGACGATGGAAAGGGAAATCTGTCGGTCCGTAACAGTGGGTACCTAATTTGCATAATCATGTTTGTCAGGTAAAGCAGGACCTGCCTTCTTGGGGTGTGAAGTGTTCGTCGGTCACGCACTTGTGTCTGCCAAAGGATTGTCGGTCCTCTTGGCTTCTCTTTTGATTTCAGTATGGCGGACAGGCACACACCACATCCTCCCACCACCCCCCCCCCCCCCCCCCCACACACATCAGCACACAAAACTAAAGAAAGTTTACACAACAGCAACGAATGAAGCAGAATCTTGATGTAGTTTTTTATTATTGTTGGTCACATTATAATTGCATTCTGTAAAGTGGTTCGTGTGGGAAGTTGATGGGTGTAGGGTGGGTGGGTGGGTGGGGGACGTCCGTTAATCCGTTCTATACCTGGATTTTGAATGATGATCAGTATACCTGTGGAAAAAATGTATTTTTTCTCTCCCCACATCCATGTCAACAAAAAAAAAGGGGAAAAATAAGCTTAAATGTTGAATCTTTTAAATATAATGTGGAATCATTTAAATTGCACTCATCAATCTCGCCTTGGGTGAAGTGTAAGGCTGAGGCCCTGTTAAATTGTGTTCCCATCCCCTACCCCCCCCCCCCCCCCCCCCCCCCCCCCCCCCCCCCCAACCTGCAATGGGAGTGAAAAGTGGAAATTCAGCAGGGAGGGGTAGGCAGATGTATCCATCAGAGGTGCCTGCAGTAGTTAACAAGATGCTTTTCCAATGCAGTCCATTAGCAGAGTTTACCATGCTTTTACTATGCTGCGTTTGGCTGTCCTCAGGTGTGGAGCATTGTGCAACACCTTCATCTGAAAACGTCTTCAGTCTGAAAGAGGGCGAGCCACTTAAGGTCTTAGCAATGGGACGTATAAACCCCCAGCAAAGCATTTCATTTTCAGCTTTTTTGTTGTATGTTTGTATAATTGTATCTGAGTCACTTGCCATGCCTAGAGTCTTAATTGTTCTTAGTTTTGTTAATGCTGACATGGGATGACAGTTACCCAAAAACTTGATCTGAGCCAAATCCATAGCCTGGCCAAAACTCTACGAATCGCCGTAGTTTGCTACGCCAAGAGAATGCTTGCTACGACGCTAACTACGATCATTTAAATTGGCAACGGCAAACAAAAAAATTCGAAGATACTTGCGTTTTGTATGGACAGCGCTAAGTAACGTCTCTATCGGTCTGTTGGAACTGCATTTCCGCTTTCGGTTTTACTGTAGCACGTAGATTTTTTTTTACAATTTGCCCCTTCCTCTGCTTCATCTCTGTATAATAAATTTATAGATATACTAAGAGTACTGTAGCTTTAATGTGGTCCGTTAAAACTGGTTAAAGGCCTGATTTCTTTTTAGAACACGCGCAAAAATTAAGTTGCTACTGTCAAATTGGAAATGCTACTGTGAAAATTGTGAAATGCTACTGTAAGCCGCATGAGCAGGTTGGCAGCTCTGCATATCCGTGGCACAGAATGCATTGATGAAAATGTTACAGGTGTCGGTATTCTCCAGGCCTGGTTCATTCCTAGAGATGTCAGGAAGGAAAAGCTGACTAGGGCAGCCTTGTACAGTATAGAACTCCATTATTGCTTCATTGTTACCGTCGCCCATCAGTTCTTGTGTGTAGAAAATAAAACAAAAACAATTTTTTAAAAAACCAAAGTTTTGTGGGCTTGTACACTTAGTTCTGGTAATGACCTCATTTTTGACATCCAGGTCTATGGTGAGGTCATGTTGGGGGGTGGGAGGGGGGGGGGGGAATCTGAGTCCAGTTGATTGGTGGAAACTGTCATCGGACGATGTTCACTGGGCTTGGATCTGCAACAAAGCTGTCAGGCTGTTGCATAGCAGGAGCCTCTGGTGAATGGTCAGCTAGGACTGAACACTCAAGCTGAGTTGCAGGGTCTCCAAAGATGGATGGCCTCATGGCCACAGGCTGATTCCCCCTCGTCATCCCCCCCCCCCCCCCCCCCCCCCCCCCCCCCCCCCCCCACCGTAGTATCCAGATGCCACATGGGGGCAGGATTGTGAATGTGGGTGTATAAAACCGGGGAACGGGAAAAGGCATGGGGGTGAACTTTTGGGGGATGAGAAATGGGTTGACAAAAACAACCCCAACAAAAAACCCCAAAAAAAAAAGGAGGGGGGGGGGGGGGGGGGGGTAAACCCAAAAGGGGGGAGGAGCGAGAGGGGGGAAAAAAGCCGGGGGGGGGGGGGGGGGGGGGGGGGGGGGGGGGACCCGGGAGGGGAGGAGGTGGGGGGGGGGGGGGGAACCCTGACAAAGAGACACTTCCAGGGATGAGGTTACTACCCCCCCCCCCCCCCCAAACCTCCGTGTACACACACCCATACAGACACACACAACCACATTCTGCGCCCCATCCCACCCTTCTTCACCCCACCATCACCCACCCGTAGGCCAAAAAAAAGAAGAAACTGTAGTTGCTTCCCTTGACTGTGTCTGCGTTATGGCCTGTGGTTCCCTGTCCGTTTACGCCTGCTGGGGCCTTGGTGAGCTTAAGCCCTTGTTTCTGTGGTCTCCTTTGTCTGCCCTGGGGGTCCCTTTTCTGGGGTCTTTGGGCCTGTGGTCCTGCACTGCTCCCTGGGCCATGTAAGCAAGACTGTACAGTGGTGCTTGTTTATTGGTTCCGTGCCAGCGTCCTCCCCACCACAGTAGTGGTGTCAAGTGATTGATGGCTTGGGCGCTTGGGCTTAGGTTATAGAAGGCAGGAGTGTGTTGTAGGGTGCCCCATGAGGCACACGTGGATGTTAGAAAAAGATCGTATGGATTGGTGGTCATAGCCTCAGGTAGTGATTTGCTGTTGTTGTTGTTCCTCCAGCCTCCCTGTAACAACTGTTTAATTTTTTTCCTTTTTTTTGGTTTTGATTTGTAAATTATAAAAGGAATTTTTGTTTAGATGGGGCCTCCATCCCCTATTCCCCACCCCCCCAATCTTTTTATATATATATATATATATATATATATATATATATATATATATATATATATATATATATATAATGCTGAACAATTAAGTAGTGGGGGAATATAGGTATATAGGGGGGTATAGGGTAGGGTATATATATACATACTATATATACATATATATATATATATATATATAAATATATATAATATATATATATAAATATATATATATATAGTTAAAACAAGTTAAAAGAGGAATCTTAAAACTATCTACAAATTTGTTTCGAGCGTGTTGCGCTGTCATCAGGATGGTTTTTGGTTTGCCACCGCCGATGTTATATAGCGTGTGGGCTCCCGTTTGCGGTTTTTTTGCACGTGCGGGTTGGCTGCATGTGTTTTTTGGGGCTTTCAGGTTTTTGTTTTGGGTGTGTTCACTAACAACGATTTCCATTTATGCCTGCAGTTGTTTACTATTTCTGTTTTGGTGTTTAAAGTTGCTAAGTGTGGTTTGCATAGTATTAACCATTTTTCAGTTAAACATAGGTTGCACCTTTTTGAAACATTGCTGTATGGTGATGCTCTTTTTATGATTTTCCAGGATATATTGTAGCTTGTTTTTGCGTCTTTAAGTTTCCAGATATATTTGCTCAGTTCTGTTTGGTTTTTATATTTTTCTTTATTAAATGACTGTTTGTGGTTTGCATATCTGGTTTTGAAGTGGTTTTCAGTGATCCCTATGTATGTTTCTTTTTCATTTTCTGATGTCACAGTAGCCTGGTATACAATGTTGTTGTGAAGACATTTATTGTTTAGTGGGCACTGCTCCTTTCTGGTGCAATTGCAAGATTTTCCTTTCTTCACCCTTCTTTGCTGTGTTGATTTTCATTTTGTTGGATGACGCAATTAGGTTTTTGAGGTTGGGCATACATGAGTACGATAGTTTGACAGTGTTTTTGTTAAATATTTTTGACAGTTTGTGTTCTTTTGGAAATGAAGTTGTTAGGATTTTGAAGAATTCTTTCCCTATGTTTGTTTTGAGTTTCCCGTCGTATGGGGGGTTATACCATATGATTTTTTCTTTTCCTATTTTTCTTACTTTTATTTGTGTTGTTGTCTGGGTTGTATTGTAATTTGTAATTGTATCCACTTGTTTGTAGTGCCTCCTGGTATTCTACTGCTGCATTATTGAACACTCTCTCACTGCATGACAGGTTTGATAGTCTCTTGTTTATGCCATGGGGTATGGTCTTTAATACAGATGGTGGATGGTTACTTTTGGTGTGTACATAAAGAGGTGTATCGTTGGGTTTCTTGTATGGTTAATATATGTGATTGCTGAGATCCAGTGTTATGTCTAAGTAGTTCACTACCTTTTTGTTTGCTTCAATGGTAATCTTTAAGTTGTGGTTTTGGAAGATTTTGCATTGTTCTTTCTTCTTGTTTTCGATGGTTCTTGGATTGTTGGTTAGTGCAGCAAGGCCATCGTCTCTGTATAGTCCGACTTGTTTTCCGAGTTTTTTTCTTGATGTTGGACAGCATGAATAGTCCGACCAGTTCACATGTTTCTGCACCATCATATGATCCCATGGTTACGTCGAATGTTGGCTTTCTGTTGGTTTTCCTGATCCAGGTTTCATTTTTGCTGTGTAGTAATGTTTTCTTGGTGTGGAGAATGATTTCCATTTCTGACCCTGCTATGTCTGTGTGGTTACTGGCAAACTTCAGGGCTTTGGTGAGTAGTTCCTCATCTATAGATGGGTAAAAGTCTACTATGTCAAATGTGATGAATACTGTATTACTTTGTTTATTGAGTTTTTTTAACCATTGGATAACTTCGTATGTGTTCTTCCAGAGGTTGTATTCAGAGTTTGATTTTACGTTCTTTATTATTTTTTCCAGAATTTTCTTGCTTATTTTGCCTAATTCAGATTTGGATGGGTTTATTAGTCTACATGTTGGATTGTTATGAAAATTGGGCTTGTGGTCTTTGAGTGTTATGAAAGCTTCTTTTGTTGCTGTCGCTTCTATCCTGTCACTTAGGTCTATGCGCTCTGCAAGCCCAACCTCAAAAACCTAATTGACGCATCCAACAAAATGAAAATCAACACAGCAAAGAAGGGTGAAGAAAGGAAATCTTGCAATTGCACCAGAAAGGAGCAGTGCCCACTAAACAATAAATATCTTCACAACAACATTGTATACCAGGCTACTGTGACATCAGAAAATGAAAAAGAAACATACATAGGGATCACTGAAAACCACTTCAAAACCAGATATGCAAACCACAAACAGTCATTTAATAAAGAAAAATATAAAAACCAAACAGAACTGAGCAAATATATCTGGAAACTTAAAGACGCAAAAACAAGCTACAATATATCCTGGAAAATCATAAAAAGAGCATCACCATACAGCAATGTTTCAAAAAGGTGCAACCTATGTTTAACTGAAAAATGGTTAATACTATGCAAACCACACTTAGCAACTTTAAACACCAAAACAGAAATAGTAAACAACTGCAGGCATAAATGGAAATCGTTGTTAGTGAACACACCCAAAACAAAAACCTGAAAGCCCCCAAAAAACACGTGCAGCCAACCCGCACGTGCAAACAACCGCAAAACGGGAGCCCACACGCTATATAACATCGACGGTGGGCAAACCAAAAACCATCCTGATGACAGCGCAACACGCTCGAAACAAATTTGTAGTTTGTTTTAAGATTCCTCTTTTAACTTGTTTTAACTAATGTTGCTCCCCAAGGGTCGAGCACTTAAAAAATTGTTTTAGGCATTTTAAGTATACTGATATATATATATATATATATATAATATATATATATATATACATATATATATATATATAGGGTAGGGTACAGCCCTGATGTGGCCCTCTGCGGTCGGCTGGGCTATAAGCAACATTATCTTATCTTATATAGGGTAGGGTATATACACACACACACACATATATATACATATATATAGAGAGAGAGAGAAACAACCACACACTGTGTGTGTGCGTGTTTGTGTATATATATTATATAGTATATATATATATATATATATATATACCAGTTTAAAATAGAATTTTAAAATGGAAAAACTAAAAACCAACAAATTTGTTTCGAGCCGGCGCTCTCGTCAGGGTGTATGCAATTTGGGCACGCCACCGGTTTTATATGGTGTGGTGTGTGGGCGCCTGAGCTCTGCACGTGTGGCACGTGGCCTGCAGATTTTTTTTTATCTTTTTGGGGGCACGTTCAGGGGGGACGTGCTAGGGAATGGTGCATTGACAAGGATTTCCATTTATGCCTGCAATTGTTTATCATTTCTACTTTAGAGTTCAGAGATGCTAGATGGGGTTTACATAATATCAGCCACTTTTCTGTAGTACACAAGTTGCATTTTTTAGAAATGTTGTTGTATGGTGTTGCTCTTTTTAGAATTTTCCATGATATGTTGTAATCTATTTTCTTATCTTTAAGCTTCCAAATATATTTGCTTAGTTCTGTTTGGTTTTTATATTTTTCATTTTTGAAGGACTGTTTATGGTTTGCATATCTGGTTTTAAAATGGTTTGCCGTGATCCCTATGTATGTTTCTTTATCACTGTCTGTTGTTACCGTAGCTTGGTACACAATATTGTTGTAGAGGGTAACATGATTAACACCGAATTACCATTGTCGCCTAACGTCGAATTGCTCCATTGTCGCCTAATGACGAATTGCCAATTGTCGCCCAATGTCGAAATGCCAATTGTCGTCTAACATAGAAAGCCAGATGTTGCCTAATATCGAAATGCCAAATGCCGCCTAACACCGAATTCCAATTGTTGCCTAACATAGAATGCCAAACGTCGCCTAATATCGAAAGGGGAGGTACCTATAGGTCTATTCCCTTTAGGTCTATTCCCTTTAGGTCTATTCCTTCAAGTCTATTCCAACCCGAACCTAACGAATAAAACAACGAAAATTCACTTAGCTTTGATCGCTTCAGATCGCTTAGGGTTCAGCGCCTACCGCGACACCTTCTTCCTTGCGCTGAACCCTAAGCGATCTGAAGCGATCAAAGCTAAGTGAATTTTCGTTGTTTTATTCGTTTATATATCACCTGACGAAGACCTAAGAGGTCGAAACGCGTTTGTGTTTTGTCTTGTGACTCGTTTGTCCACGTTCTCTGGGCGGTTCGCTAACATTTATTTAAGATTTGTTTAGATTTCCGCCTGCAGTCGTCTCGCTTTGCAACTAGATGAAACAAGATGACGATTCAGCATGTTTTTGGCAAGATCTTGTCAAACCTAGAAGCAAAATCATTGTCCGTTAGAATGGAAAATGACTTCTTCACTTCTTTCTTCTTCAAGTGAGATCTCCAACGATCTGGGTTTTCGAGGTCATCTTCCGCTTTTTTATTCAAAATGTTTTGGCAGAACGACAGTTTCAGGTCCGGGTTGGCACCACTCACTCTGATGTCCACGAGCAGGAGTTGGGTGTTCCACAGGGGAGCATACTATCTCCTGCCCTCTTTAGTATTAAGATCAACAACATTGTTCAATCAGTTCAGCGGGTTCAGACTGCTCATAGTTTGTGGATGATTTTGCTGTCTACGCAACTGGAAGCCTGTACCCGAGTGTCCAGCGCAGGCTCCAGCTTTGCGTAGATAAAAATCCATCGGTGGGCGTGATGAAAACGGTTTTACCTTTCTGCTACAAAAACCCAGTGTATTCACTTCCATAATTTCCGTCAGTTTTTTTCCAGATCCGGAACTTCAAGTAGGGAAATCTCCCATTCCAGCTGTTAAAGAGGCCAAATTTCTGGGAGTCATTTTTGACCAAAAAACTTAACTTTCTCAGCCATATTAAAAACCTCAAAACTGCTTGCCAAAAGGCACTGAATATTCTGCGGGTCGTAGCACACACCGACTGGGGCGCTGATAAGAAAACTTTGTTGCACCTCTACAGAGCCCTGGTCCGTTCCAAACTGGACTACGGTTGTGCTGTGTACGGCTCCGCAAGACCATCTTACCTCAAACTCTTGGACCCTATCCACCATCAAGGGCTTCGTCTCTGTCTTGGAGCGTTCCGCACCACCCCTGTGTACAGCCTGTACGCAGAGGCAGGTGAACCTTCACTGTCCAAACCGCAGGCTGAAACTGTCTTTGAATTATTACATCCGACTGTTCTCAGAACCGCAGAATCCTGCCTATGACTGTGTTTTTGACCCTCCGTTCCAAAGTAAGTTTGAAACAAACCCGAAATGTATTCCGCCGTTTGGGCTTCGTATGCAGCCTCACGTGCGGAATGCAGGTATAGACCTGGGAGTAGTTTCCGATTTTTCCAAGTTTCCGGATCAACCTCCATGGACCTTTTTCACACCAGAGATTCGTTTTGATCTCGCAGCTTTCCGTAAGGAGTTACCAGCTCTCTGGCGTACAAGGCTTTGTATGCCGAGCTCTGTTCCAAATTCCCATCCTTACAAAAAGTTTCACTGACGGTTCCAAGTCTGAGGATGGAGTGGCCTGTGCAGCCTACTGCCCTGGGGCTCCATTCTCAGATATTGTTGGAACATATACATTCAGATGCTTCTGTCTATTCGCTGAACTTACTGCTCTAGTACTGGCTTTGAAGATAATCTCCCATTCTTCGAGGAGGGACTTTCTGGTTCTGTCGGATTCGCTGTCAGCTTTGGAGGCCATAGCTGGCCGCAACCTTCAGCATCCAGAACTTTTACTTTTTTTTGAACTTTTTAGCAAGTTGAAGGCGGACGGTTACAACATTACCCTTGCTTGGGTTCCTGGCCATGTTGGCATCGGCGGGAACGAAATGGTTGATCGTTTAGCCAAGAACGCCACAAGAGAGAAACTGTCCAACACTTATATCCCCTGCTCAGATGTGAAACCAAAATTAACGATTATGTGAGAGACCTCTGGCAGGAGGATGGACACACACAGACGAATAACAAACTCTTTCAGATCCGTCCAAACCTTAAAGACTTCCTCCATCTACGTCGGGTGGTCGTAAGAGGAAAGGTTCTGTGCCGGCTGCTCACCGGCCATTCATATTTTACCCATTCTTACCTTTTAAAGAGTGAAGAAGCTCCGTGGTGCATTCCATGTCATGCACCACTCACAATGAAACATGTTCTTTTAGAGTGTTGGGACTGCACGATGTGAGACACAAACATTTACAGCGGAGTCCATGAAGATCCTGTTCAGGGATGTCCCGCCTGACGTGATCCTTGGGTTTTTGAGAGAAATTAACATTTTTCATCTGATTGAGATTTTACAGAAGGATTTTTAACAAAGTTTCTGGTTCGTTTGTAGACGATGTCATTTAACGAGATGTGTGAAAGTTTGGTTTTTTTTTTTTTTTTTTTTTTTTAAAATGACTGGTGAGTTGATTTAACGTGGTGACAGCCCTGATGTGGCCCTCTGCGGTCGGCTGGGCTATAAGCAACATTATCTTATCTTATCTTCTCAAGTGAATTTGTTTGAAATTCGGTCTGGGTCATTCCTGTTGACACTTCAAAATCGTCTCAGAAAGGTATGGTGAAAGGGGAAAGGGGGAGGAAGGGGGGGGGGGGAGGAGGAGGGGAGGTATCAGCTCACCAATAGTGTAATGCCCACAGTATCAGTACTGACCCAGATCAGCATGGAGCAAAGCTATGCTGCTGGTTGGGTCTCTTTGTTCTCTGTCGGGTGTTAACCGTTATCGCCCGTGATGGCCGCCCTTCTGTCGGGGAGAGCTCCTCGATACTGCAAAGTCGCTTCATGAAAATTTGATCCCTCTTCGCATGTGGTGGGGGCACACGCTCGTGTCTGGCATTCAACTGGCATGCCAGGGCATGTGTCGGGGATTGTCACCTTCTCACCGAAGAGGTTATATTGTCCGCCCCCCCCGCATGTCGGTTGCTTTGTCTGTCTGTTGGTCTGTCCATCTGTCAGTCAGTGAGAGTACACAAACTGATAAACGAGACCTGGTGAGACTGGGAGAAGAGACGGACTGTGAGGTTGTCATCCATGCCTGTTGCCTTTGTCTACTGTAAGGTTGTCGTCCATGCCTGTTGCCTTTGTCTACTGTAAGGTGTCGTCCATGCCTGTTGCCTTTGTCTACTGTAAGGTTGTCGTCCATGCCTTTTGCCTTTGTCTACTGTAAGGTGTCGTCCATGCCTGTTGCCTTTGTCTACTGTAAGGTTGTCGTCCATGCCTGTTGCCTTTGTCTACTGTAAGGTTGTCGTCCATGCCTGTTGCCTTTGTCTACTGTAAGGTTGTCATCCATGCCTGTTGCCTTTGTCTACTGTAAGGTTGTCGTCCATGCCTGTTGCCTTGTCTACTGTAGGGTTGTCGTCCATGCCTGTTGCCTTTGTCTACTGTAAGGTTGTCGTCCATGCCTGTTGCCTTTGTCTACTGTAGGGTTGTCGTCCATGCCTGTTGCCTTTGTCTACTGTAAGGTTGTCGTCCATGCCTGTTGCCTTTGTCTACTGTAAGGTTGTCGTCCATGCCTGTTGCCTTTGTCTACTGTAAGGTTGTCGTCCATGCCTTTGTTTACAGTAAGGTTGTCGTCCATGCCTGTTGCCTTTGTCTACTGTAAGGTTGTCGTCCATGCCTGTTGCCTTTGTCTACTGTAAGGTTGTCGTCCATGCCTGTTGCCTTTGTCTACTGTAAGGTTGTCGTCCATGCCTGTTGCCTTTGTCTACTGTAAGGTTGTCGTCCATGCCTGTTGCCTTTGTCTACTGTAAGGTCGTCGTCCATGCCTGTTGCCTTTGTCTACTGTAAGGTCTTCGTCCATGCCTGTTGCCTTTGTCTACTGTAAGGTTGTCGTCCATGCCTGTTGCCTTTGTCTACTGTAAGGTTGTCGTCCATGCCTGTTGCCTTTGTCTACTGTAAGGTTGTCGTCCATGCCTGTTGCCTTTGTCTACTGTAAGGTTGTCGTCCATGCCTGTTGCCTTTGTCTGTCCCATCAGTAGGCAGAAGTACACTCAGACGCCAGCCGCTGTGGCGAAGTGGTTAGTGTTGCGGACTGGCGGCTGGGAAATGGTAGGTTCGATTCCCACGAGAGCCAAGTGTGGATTTTTTAATTTTAGTTTGGTGAGGGTCCAGATCAAAGAACAGATCCAGGTTTGTTGGATTTCGCCAGAGGACTGCACTCTGCATTTCAAAGGCCCACCCTCCCCAAAGTCTATATTTTTGTCTTTTCTTCACCACCACAGACTTAAAAGTAGGATGGTTGGAGGGAAATCTTCTTGTATTTGATGAGTTTGTTTTTTTCCGAACCATCTACATTCATGCTTTAACTGTTATCAGCTGAAAGACCATGAGCATTTTCGCTGCCCTTTGACAGTGCAGTGAAGTGAACAAGAAGGGGGGGTGGGGTGAGGGGGTTGGGAAGAAGAGAAGTGGCGTTGGAAGAGGGGCAGAACTTCCAGGTGGCACTGCCATTTTCATCCTTTTTTTTTTTTCTAATTATTTTCAAATCCACCCCCACTGGGTCCAGCCTTCTTTTCTTGGTCGGTGTGTGTGTGTGTGTGTGTGTGTGTGTGTGTGTGTGTGTGTGTGTGTGTGTGTGTGTGTGCGCGCGCGTTTGTGCGCATGCACACGCTTGTTCTTACATGCTGTGGAATTTTTGTAAAGATTTTATTTTTCCCAGAGAGAAAACTTTTCTGTCGCGTATGACTCGGTTGCACCTGTGAAGTGTAGAGGCTAGGTTCTATTACCTCAGAAAGGCTAGCACTTTGGCTGTAATGAAAAGGATAGGGGATGCTTTTTGGAAAGGTAAGGGGGCGGGGTGAGGGGGGGGGGAAGGGGGGGTGGTCAGAGATGTAGGGAGGAGAGGACCTTACTTCAGATTTGAACCTTGTCTTCACCCATCTGGTAGTGCATAAAGGGACTGTCTCTTTGTGCATCTAGCATTGCATAAAGGGACTATCTGCCTCTTTGCCCATCTAGCATTGCATAAAGTGACTGTCTCTGTGTGCATTTAGTATGGCATAAAGTGACTGTCTGCCTCTTTGCCCATCTGGCATTGCATAAAGTGACTGTCTCTTTGTGCATTTAGTATGGCATAAAGTGACTTTGTCTTTGTCCATCTAGTATGGCATAAAGTGACTGTCTTGTCCATCTAGTATGGCATAAAGTGACTTTGTCTTTGTCCATCTAGTATGGCATAAAGTGACTTTGTCTTTGTCCATCTAGTATGGCATAAAGTGACTTTGTCTTTGTCCATATAGTATGGCATAAAGTGACTTTGCCTCTTTGCGCATTTAGTATGGCATAAAGTGACTTTGCCTCTTTGCGCATTTAGTATGGTATAAAGTGACCGTATCTTTGTCCATCTAGTATGGCATAAAGTGACTTTGCCTCTTTGCGCATTTAGTATGGTATAAAGTGACCGTATCTTTGTCCATCTAGTATGGCATAAAGTGACTTTGCCTCTTTGCGCATTTAGTATGGTATAAAGTGACCGTATCTTTGTCCATCTAGTATGGCATAAAGTGACTTGGCCTTTTTGTGCATTTAGTATGGCATCAAGTGACTTGGCCTCTTTGTGCATTTAGTATTGCATAAAGGGACTTTGTCTGCCTCTGTGCTCATCTAGTATTGCATAAAGTGACTATCTGCCTCTGTGCCCATCTAGTATTGCATAAAGGGACTAACTGCCTCTGTGCCCATCTAGTATTGCATAAAGGGACTAACTGCCTCTGTGCCCATCTAGTATTGCATAAAGGGACTTTTCCTCTGTGTTCATCTAGTATTGCATAAAGGGACTAACTGCCTCTGTGCCCATCTAGTATTGCATAAAGGGACTTTTCCTCTGTGCTCATCTAGTATTGCATAAAGGGACTAACTGCCTCTGTGCCCATCTAGTATTGCATAAAGGGACTTTTCCTCTGTGCTCATCTAGTATTGCATAAAGGGACTAACTGCCTCTGTGCCCATCTAGTATTGCATAAAGGGACTTTTCCTCTGTGCTCATCTAGTATTGCATAAAGGGACTAACTGCCTCTGTGCCCATCTAGTATTGCATAAAGGGACTTTTCCTCTGTGCTCATCTAGTATTGCATAAAGGGACTAACTGCCTCTGTGCCCATCTGGTATTGCATAAAGGGACTAACTGCCTCTGTGCCCATCTAGTATTGCATAAAGGGACTATCTGCCTCTGTGCCCATCTGTATTGCATAAAGGACTATCTGCCTCTGTGCCCATCTGGTATTGCATAAAGGGACTATCTGTCTCTGTGCCCATCTGTATTGCATAAAGGGACTATCTGCCTCTGTGCCCATCTGGTATTGCATAAAGGGACTATCTGTCCTTGTGCCCATCTAGTATTGCATTAAAGGACTATCTGCCTCTGTGCCCATCTAGTATTGCATCAAAGGACTATCTGCCTTTTTGCCTTCTAGTATTGCATTAAAGGACTATCTGCCTTTTTGCCCATCTAGTATTGCATTAAAGGACTATCTGCCTCTTTGCCATCTAGTATTGCATTAAAGGACTATCTGCCTTTTTGCCCATCTAGTATTGCATTAAAGGACTATCTGCCTTTTTGCCCATCTAGTATTGCATTAAAGGACTATCGTATAATGCCTTTTTGCCCATCTAGTATTGCATTAAAGGACTATCTGCCTTTTTGCCCATCTAGTATTGCATTAAAGGACTATCTGCCTTTTTGCCCATCTAGTATTGCATTAAAGGACTATCTGCCTTTTTGCCCATCTAGTATTGCATAAAGGACTAGATCTATCTGCCTTTTTGCCCATCTAGTATTGCATAAAGGACTATCTGCCTTTTTGCCCATCTAGTATTGCATAAAAGGACTATCACCTCTTTGCCCATCTAGTATTGCATTAAAGGACATCTGCCTTTTTGCCCATCTAATATTGCATAAAAGGACTATCCGCGTCTTTGCCCATCTAGTATTGCATTAGACTATCTGCCTCTGCCCATCTAGTATTGCATAAAAGGACTATCTGCCTTTTTGCCCATTTAGTATGGCATGAAGTGACTGCCTCTGCTCATCTGGTATTGCATAAAGGGACTATCTGCCTTGTCTCTTTCACCTCCTTTCAGGAATATTGTCCACACAACCGCCCCCTCCCTCCCTCCTCCACCCCACCCCCTCCTCCCCTCCCACCTCCCTCCTCCTCAACAGATGGGCCTGTCTTTATAACTTAATGTAAGTCTCTCATATCCGTGTCCGCCTAAGTAACACAACCAGCCTCAGTGTTCATATGCAAATAACCACACACCACACCACACACACACACACACACACCACAACACCACACACACACACACACACACACACAGAGGCAGGCAGGCAGGTGCCCAGGCATGCAATATTTTATTCATAAAAGCAAAATCATAATGTTATATGCCTCTGCACACAGTACTGCGCTGTATCCTCCTCCCCCCCCGCCTACCCCCACCACAGCGCTGTTCCCCCCCACCCCCCCCCCCCACCACCACACAGCGCTGTCTCCCCCACCATCTCACCCCCACCTCCACCCCATGCCCCTGCCCTGCTCTCTGGACTTGCCTTTTTTAAAATTTTTATTTTACTTTAAAGTCAGGTTGAAAGAGAGAGTGGAGCCTCCGTGAAATGGTGGTAATGCAAGTGGTGGTGGTGGGGAGGAGTGGTGGTGGTTGGTGGGGGGGGGGGGGGGGCTGCCTTTTACTGTCCCAGTGATGACTGCCCCACATGTCTGTGTGTGTCAGCCCCAGGGCACAACTGACTGATTGACTGCACACGCAGACAGCCCTCCCCCTACCACCACCTCCAACCCCCTAAACCACTTCACCCCCCCCCCCCCTCCCACCAACACCCCAGAGTCCCACACCCACCGTCACCCCCTCCCCCCTAAACCACTTCATCCCCCCCCCCCCCCCACCACCACCACCACCAGCACCCCCAGAGTCCCACACCCACCCACCCCCATCCCTTCGCACTTTCCTATTGCCTCAAAGTCAGGCTGACATGCACAGTGTCAGTCATGTACAGGTCCCCCCCCCCCCCTCTCTCTCCCTCACTCCCTCACTCAACCTGCATAACAGGTTTACCCCCAGGTTTTTGACTATATTTAGACAACAGCAGCTACCTACAGCTGGTGTCTGTCTTGTCACTGTGACACCAGACAACTAGTACAAGCCACCCCCTCCCCCCTCCCTGTCCCCCCTCTCACCCCCCCCCCCCCCCCGTCCCCCCCTTACCCTCTTTCCGTCCATTCCTCCCCCAGTCCTATCCTCTCTACATTTTGACTGCCTCCCTGCTTGCTGGGCCGGGCCGCAGCCGCCGCCACAGGTAAAAATCTGAGGCGCTGGGTGTTAAAAGTGCTTCCCAGCCCCCCCCCCCCCCCCCCATCCCACTTCCCCACCCCATCCCACTTCCCCACCCTCCCTTTCATCCACCCCATCACAAAGTGACTATAATTAGACAGCAGCAGCTGCCTACAGCTGTTGTCAGTCTGCTTGGGGAGTGACGGCTGGCTGGTTTCAAAGTTACTTCCCCCTTCGTGCCCACCACCGCCACATAAATCTCTCTGGGGTGTGAAGCTGGCCCTCCTCCTCCCCCCCCTCCCCCCCCACCACACCACATTCTTGCTCTGTCTCCAGTCCCTCACCTCTTGGCATACTGACCATATTTAGACCACAGCGCCTATTCCCATCTGTTCTCTGTCTGTCCAGCAGGGAGGATTGTGAGATGTCCTGATAATGGCCGTTAAGGAGGATTGTGAATGTCCTGATAATGGCCGTTAAGGAGGATTGTGAGATGTCCTGATAATGGCCGTTAAGGAGGATTGTGAGATGTCCTGATAATGGCCGTTAAGGAGGATTGTGAGATGTCCTGATAATGGCTGGCCGTTAAGGAGGATTGTGAGATGTCCTGATAATGGCCGTTAAGGAGGATTGTGAGATGTCCTGATATGGCCGTTAAGGAGGATTGTGAGATGTCCTGATATGGCCGTTAAGGAGGATTGTGAGATGTCCTGATAATGGCCGTTAAGGAGGATTGTGAGATGTCCTGATAATGGCCGTTAAGGAGGATTGTGAGATGTCCTGATAATGGCTGGCCGTTAAGGAGGATTGTGAGATGTCCTGATAATGGCCGTTAAGGAGGATTGTGAGATGTCCTGATAATGGCCGTTAAGGAGGATTGTGAGATGTCCTGATATGGCCGTTAAGGATGATTGTGAGATGTCCTGATAATGGCCGTTAAGGATGATTGTGAGATGTCCTGATATAATGGCCGTTAAGGATGATTGTGAGAATGCAATATAGTCAGTGAGGATGATAATGAAATATCTTGATTTGGCCAGTGAGGATGATAGGTGAGATACCTCTCAGTATGTTCAGTAAGGATGATGATGAATTATTCTAGTATGACCAGTAAAAGTAGTCAAAATGATTTTGGCAAGGTCCAAATTCCTAAACTGGATAAACAGCATGTTGCAAGATAGCAGGTGGATTTTCAGAATGACGAGGGAAGATGATAGCTTGTCTCCAAAACAAGGATATTTATGAGGACCCCCCCCCCTTCCCCCGCCCCCTGCACACACACACACATACGCAAAGAAAGAAAAAAGATGTGGGGATACATTGTTAGGGGGTAGCATTATCAGTACAAAACACCGCCTGGAGTCAGTAGGTCAGACAGGGAGGGCCACTTGGTTACCTGGGCTGTTTGAATTAAAAGATCCTACCGACACACAGGTAACAGTCCAGAGAAGGTGAACTGCGTACTAAACCTGGGCGGTGTCTCTCACAACAGTCTGGGGGCTCCAGCTCTTTTCAGCGGAACACACACACACACGTGCGCGCACGCACGCGCGCACGCACATACACACACACACAGACACACATGCGTGCATAGGCTCGAGTGCGCTCGCACGTTCACGTAAGTGCACGCAGGTAAACATGTACACACTTGCGTGCAAGAGGTAGGAGACGACCTGACAACGTGTTGTGGAGGAGCAGTAGTCCAGGTTAGTCACCTCTCCCTTTTCAATAAGTAATTCATTCCTGAGGGCCCCTGCCTCAAAAGAACCGTCTGGGTGGGGAAGGACAAGGAGGGGGAGAGGGAAGGGGGGTGTGATGTGGAGCTGGTGTTAGGGGCCCGAGCATGTAGACAGGTTATAGACGTCTAGACTGAACAGGCCATGGTTTTGACCCAATAGAAATTCAGGAAACATTAAATTTGTAAAGGCTCTCGGTTGCCCGAGTCACGCTGACCCCAGAAAGGTCTTTCTGTGTGTGTGTGTTCTGTGTGTGTGTGTGTTATTTTGTTTTGTTCTGTTTAATAAGCGGGAACATTTTTTTTCTAGGTGGCGGTTTACGTCTCTTTTTCTGACAGATTAAAACACTGAATCCGGCCTTAAAGGAGATAGTTGAATAATTGAAAACAACAGCCCTTAATTGAATAATGCGAGGGATGTTGAAGTGTAGCGCTTTATTAGGTGTTCCATGCAGACACTGGTAGCCTTCCCTTGCTGTGTAGACGGTGACTCAGCCGGTAACTGACCTAGATGGTGATTGTGACTCGGTCGGTGACTTGTCAGCCAGAAGGTGACTTGGAGTTGACCTGTCATCCGAAAGGTTACTAGGAATGACCCGGTGGCTGTGACCCAGACATCGCCCGTGACCCAGATGGTTGCTGTGACCCAGTCAGTCACTGGACTCAGACATTGACTATGACATGTACAGTAGCAAATTATCGGCTTAGACAGTGACTGTGGTCTAGACAGTGAGGTTGACTCCGGGACTATGACCAAGACAGTGACATTTACTCAGTGACTGTGACTCAAGACAGTTGCTGTGACCCAGAGAGTGACATTGATTCCGTGACTGTGGCCCAGACAGTGACATTGACTCGGTGACTATGACCCGGACAGTGACGCTGACTCGGTGACTGTGACCCAGAGACGTTGACTTGGTGACAGTGACACAGGCAGTGGCACTAACTCGGTGACTATGACCCAGACAGTTGCACTGACTCAGTGACTATGACCCAGACAGTGACACTAACTCAGTGACTATGACCCAGAGAGTGGCACTAACTCGGTGACTATGACCCAGACAGTTGCACTGACTCTGTGACTATGACCCAGACAGTGGCACTAACTCGGTGACTATGACCCAGACAGTGGCACTAACTCGGTGACTATGACCCAGACAGTGACACTGACTCAGTGAATGTGACCCAGACAGTGACACCGACTCAGTGACTGTGACCCAGAGAGTGACAGTGACTGTGACCCAGTCAGTGACACCGACTCAGTGACTGTGACCCAGAGAGTGACTCAGTGACTGTGACCCAGACAGTGACACTGACTCGGTGACTATGACCCAGAGAGTGACGGTGACTCAGTGACTGTGACCCAGACAGTGACAGTGACTCGGTGACTATGACCCAGAGAGTGACAGTGACTCGGTGACTGTGACCCAGACAGTGACAGTGACTCGGTGACTATGATCCAGACAGTGACAGTGACTCGGTGACTATGACCCAGAGAGTGACACCGACTCGTTGACCATGACCCAGACAGTGATTCCAACCCAGGCAGTGACATTGATCGAGACAGTGACCTGTGACCCAGACTGTGACTAAAACCCAGTTACCATGACCGTTGACTGTCACCCAGATGGCGATTCACTCACACAGTATTTGACAAGATAATAGACAATCAACTGTGACCCAGGCGACCTCTATGACCCTATCACTAACAAAGTCAAATGTCTTTTTACTGTGACTTGGACAGTAGCTGAAATCCAAAGGCTCAAGCAAATGGTAACAAACACAGCAGTTTGCATGAGCCAGATTGTAAATGGTATATGTGACCCAGACGGCGACTTGGACCCATGTTAACAATGAAATTAGTTACTGTGACCCAGACAGTGACTGACAGAGACAGGGTTATCTATGGTGTTTTGTATGGTTTTACTAGTTTGTTTCGTTCTTACCTTTAAAGGTATGATTTCATAAAAAGAGAGGAATGATAATGATAAAAGAAATGGGTGTGTAGCGGAGTTTTTCAGAAGGGTTTTTGTGTGTGTGTCAACCTCGGGTGATGTCGATGGAGGAAGGACTAGCGCACAGCCCAAACACACTCACAGCTTGCTTACGATCTCATTCATATATCATGCATTCGTCACATCAACCACTTGTAAAGTCTATAACTTTACTACACATGGTCATAGAAAGAAACATCAATGCATATGGAATCAAACAAAATAAAACATTCTCTCTTTCCTGAACTTCACAAAATCATTTATCTAAAACATCATTAACTAACCCGGGTATAAATAGATTTCTACTTTACCTGGCCAGGTGATCTTAACTATTCACGAATCACTGTCTTTTTCTTTTCCTTTTTTTTTTTCTTTTAAAACCTTTTCCTTTTTCACAACACAACACAACTGCTGGGACGGGTGTTGGTCTCTTGCCCCGGTAAAGCGGGACTCCCTGGCATCGGTCAGGCTGGACTGCGGCGTTTGGTCGGGTTGGACGGGCCGATAAAGTAAACCCTGGCCAAGAAATGGGGCGAACCCCCCGGTTCAGATGGAACGGGTGACTATCAACATCGATCTGTTTTTCCTTTCTTTTTCCCCTGCTTTAAACGCATTGAAACCCCTCTCTCTCATCCTCCTAGTCTCCCTCTTTTAAAATGGAAAAGGGTTTGCTTTTTTTTCCCTTTTTTCTTTTTTTTCCCCTTTTTTCTCTTCATTAGTTAGAAACTCTCTCTTTCCCATCTCTTTTTTAGTCCCCCTTTTGCAGCCCAAAATCTGGGCTAATGCCAAATTTCCCACTCCTCTCATCTCTCTGCCTTTCTCCTCCCAGAACTTCACCCCAAAACCCTCTCCACCCCTCTCTTTTTCTTTCCCTCCCCTAAATCCCCTCTGCTTCTCTCCCCGTCCGAGCTTACACAGACCTTTTCCCCAACTGTCTCCCTTTTTCGTTCTGTGCAGACTATCGGGTGCAAATTTTAAACTTCACCCCCTCTCATCTCTCTGCCTTTCTCCGCAGAGACTACCCCCCGGGAACCTCTCTCTCTCCTGTCCTCTTTTCGTTCCCATCCCCCCTCCCTTTCCCCTGTGGGCCAGAGCCTACCCCCCCGAACTTTTTTCCTCCTCTCTCTGCCCTGTTCGTTTTCTTCTTTTTTCCCCCCCCCTCTCTCTCACCCCCCCCGAAATTACTTTAAATTGCCCTCACTCCGTGCCCCAAGGGGCCCCAGTAACCTTTTGGCATTTATTTTAACCCTGATCCCCCGAAATTATCCCCTCAAATTTCCCTTGGGTTTTTTTTCAAATCAGACAGTCACGCCTACACCCCTTACCTCGTGGTGGCCAATTTGGGTCATTTAATTGATTAGCTAGATTTCACCCCACCAACCACTCCCTTCCCCCCCCCTATTTAAACCCTGGCGCCTGGGGTTTTTAACTCGGGGACCCCGGTAAATCAAAATTGGCTAGATGAGCCCTGGTTAGGCCCCAAACGACTTCGACCAACCTACCAAACCCTGTCGGCCCCACCCCTCAGCCCGTCCTGCTGTCTCCCCGCTGTGCAAATTTGGGCTGGATGCGACGCATGGGGGCCTTCTTCGGGCCCCAAAATTTTCCTGCGTTTGGACTTTTTCCTTTTTGAATTTGGCCCGGGCGCGGACCACATTTTGGTTGTTTTTTTAAATTTTGGGACCGTGAAAATTTCCCCCTTGCAAAAGACTATGACCGCATGCCCCTTAAAAACAACGGTACAAAAAAGACAAAACCGAATTTGCTGAACCACAGCACCCCGTGCAAATTTTTGGGAAAAAAATTTATTTTTAAAAACCCAAGGGTTTAAAAATTAAAAAATTTATATCATTAGGGGAAACCACTCCAAGGGTTTATCATTGACGTGCCCCTTTTTTGCGTTATTTCCCAACTCATTTTAAAAACGACCTCGGCGCCCTTTTTAAATTCCCCACCTGGGGAAATTTGCCACATCTTCTCTCACAATTTCTTTTAAAAAAGAAACAATATAATATGCTCACATCCATGACACTTCCCCTGAGGAATCTCCATCCCCCTATTGCAAAAAAATGCTTTAAATAAAACAAGCGACTGTATACCCAAGCATAACTCCCATTCAAAAAACCAATCTCACACAGAAAATAAAACCATACCCCAACGGGGAAGAACCCTTTACCCAAACCCAAACAAAATTTTAATAAACACATAAAATCAACAAAGCACCCCGGATATGACTGATTTCCTTGATTTTGCAGTTTGCTAGACTACAGGGGCTTAAATAGTCAGCCCCGACATTCGGGCCGACCCGGAATGAAACTGCACTCGATCCCTTTGGGGGCGCGGGTGCCATTCCCCAACCCAAAACCCTGCTTTTTTTTTAAACTGGGGCCTCCTGCAGGAATTTGAGGGGTTTTGGGGGGTCATCTCTATCACGAACCCTTTCCCATAAAAAGAAATTTGTGGAACTTTTTGCAGGGGCCCACACAACAGCTAAACACCCCTTTCCCACCGTTGCGTCCCCCTCTTCACCCCTTTGTAAACTTCCTGTTTAGCATATCCACGGGAAACCGCCCCCTTTTCATGCCCCCTGTAAAAATTTACGCACCTATCCCACCGCCTGATGCATCGGCCCCGCAACAAAAAGGGTTTGGCATATCGGGTAGTTTAAAAGATGGGAGGGAAACCCTATTTTTTTTTCCCCCAAACCCACCGCTGCAGTGCTTGCTCTGCACGTCTAAACCATTCGACCACTGCCGGTTTCCCTGCCTTGCCAAATCACTGAGAGGACCGTGTTTGCTGCGAAATTTGGAACAAACCCCCTATAAAACCCAAATTTAAAACCTGGGCAACTCCTGACTTCTTTTTTGGGTTTTTGGGTTCTCTTTTAAATTCATCATCTTCCCCCCTTTCCTTTTTCCCCGGCTGCTTTGTGCGCCTCCCCCAAAAAAACCGGGAAATTTCCTACGGCCCTACCCTTCATACAGTGACACACCCCCTGTAAACCCCTTCTCCGGAAACTCGGGCAACAAAATCCCCCCTTTTTCTGCTGGGTCCCCTTCACCTCACCCAATGATTGCTGCGGGGCCTTTTTGGGGCTGGGGTCTCACATTGAAATATTTTGGGGAGAAAATTCGCATGGAAAATTTTTTTTTTTTCCCATTCACAAAAATTTCGGAAATTTCCCGACCGCCCTTTTTCCATTGATGGTGAAGGGGCCCTTTTTCCAATGCACAGCAGCTTTTTGGGGACCCTGGGAAGCAAAACCGGGATTTGATCCCCCCGCCTTGAGGGTTCCCTTCCCACCTTTCGCCCATATTCTTCTTTTTTCCCCCGACCCTACCCTTTCTGCAAAATTTCCTTTGCAACCTTACATGTCTAAAACCCCTGTGCCCCCCTTTTTAAAACAGGGCGAGATAGGGCCAACCCAAATCAACAGCCATTTCTCCTGAACGGTGTGTAAATTTAAAAGGGGGGATGTTTAAGGGGGCCCTTTCCCTTTTTCACCCCTCTTGGGGGCTGACCTTTGCCCACACGCCCCTGAAATGCAAAAAAACGCTTGATGTCAGCCATTGCTCCCGGGCCCAATAAAGTCATCAAAGTTTCGGCCCGCTTTTTTGCATTTTGCCAAGTTTAACCCCCATGAGCACCGTGACCCACGACAAAACAGGTCACAAAACCCTGCTGGTACCTCTAACTGATGGTCCCCTTTCCCTTTCCCTTCCCCCTTGGTGAACACCCCGGTAAAAAAACAAGCCCGCCTTTTTCCAAGAAACTCTGCCCTCACCCCCTCTAACCTCCTGTTTTCCCCCCTCTTTCCCAAACTCCCAAACTTCACGAGCGAAGGGCCCATTTTTCCCTTTGGCCTGCCTAAACTAAATCAGGCACCATCTATGCCCTACTTCCTTGCCGGAACGCCCTAACGTTTTTAAACCCTTTTTCCCTCCTTCTTGCTCCGTGCCCAACGCGCCCCCTGTAGCATCAAAAACTCAGGTCCCCTGGACCCCTTTTGGCCCCTTTTGGAATATACCAATAAACCAAATTTCATAAAGGGGGGGTTTTTTCCCTTCACCAACCAGACAACTCCCCTGAGAAAAAGGGGGTACGACTTCTATCTTAGCAACAGGAAACTCCCTCACAGTGCCATCAAATTAAAGAGTAACATTTCGGGATTTCCCCTGTCAAATCCCCTTTCTCGCCAGCGTTGTTCTTTACTCCCCCCCCATCCCCAAAACCCATTCTCGAAACACTTTCACCCTCCGGGCCCAAATCCACCCTTCCCCCACTGGTAACGAGCCCCACCAAGGCCCTCCATCCCGACACTGACTGCTGTCCAGTGCAAGCCTAAGCTTAAACTCCACCCTCTTAAAAGGCCTAAAACCCCTTTTGTTCCACTCAGGTCTTTTCCCCCTTGGCACCCTTATCCACCCCTTGCAAGGCTGCTGCCTTCGGGAAACCCTTTCAGGGCGACAACCCCCCGCCAAAATGTCCCCCCTTTGTGACAAATGAAACACCTAATGTCCCCTTTGCCCTTCCTTCTGCCCCCACCAGGGGTTTGCAGACTTTTGCAAAAACTCCCCTGGCCCCCCCTTGAAAACCTTCTCACCGTGCCTGGAAACCTTTTTCCCCTGCACCTTAGGGGCCCAAACGTCCCTCTCTATACCCCTCTGCGAATTTCCCAACAACCCCCGCTGTCTCGGGCCCTGCCCTCTCTTTCAAATGTAGGTTAACCGGGGCCGCAACCTGACAAAACTGTTCCTTCAAAACTACTCTTTAAATTTCAGCGAATTTCCTTCTTCGTCCCACCAACCAAAAACCTTTTCCAAAATAGGGGATCTAGACGGCCCCAAACTGAGTGTACGCCCTCCCCCGGTTGTAATTTTAGCTGAAAAAAAATTTCTTCCGAACCCCTCCTCTGTGAGGTAAAAACCTTTCATCAACGATTCCTTTCACAGGGGCCGAAACAACGGGTTGTTCTGCGGGAAAACGCAGTTAAAATTTGAAATCCCTTCCCGGGTCAGTAACGCCGAAAAAAATGACTGCCCCCCCTTTTCTGGAGGCCAACCCTGCCGGGTCGCAAACGTTTCAAAACGACTGATGTATCGTCAATCGAACCCGGTCCCTTCCGAAAATTTTTGGGCAAATTGGGTGGGGGGGCATAGCTCCCCGCACGGGGCCCCCACTGGAAACTGAACCCCATCCTCGGGGTCTCCCTTGAAAATTCTCACTTTCTCTAACTCAAATTGAACCTTAATCTTTCCGTTTCCTGCTTCATTCTTTCGTTCCTGCCTTCCCTTATTTTTTCTTTTTCCCTTTCCCCATTTTTTCCTTTTTCCCTCCCTAGCCTGATTATCATTACCTGAACCCAAATTTTTTCTTTTTTCCTGCTCTTTTTTACCCTTTTTCCCCCCGCCCCTGCTATTTCCAATGCATAGGGGCTCTTTCCGCGCGTTCCCCCCTTTTCCATCTTTTTTTGGGTTTTTCAAACAAAAGCACGCAACTCACCCTCCTGAGTAACCTAATAAACGAGCGACCTCACAATTTGTTTAAATAGGGGTTTTTTTTCTTCCGCCTTTGTATCTTTTTTTTTTTTTTTTAACAAGTTTTTATTACTACACACCAAACTGGGGGTTCCCGGGCACGAGGGGGGGGAAGTAATAGAACAATCCTATGAATGATAAAAATTAGTTTGGGGACAACGTAATTATTTTTTATAAGACGCCCACGCCTCCCCAACAATAGACGAATTATGGGAAACTGTGCAAAAATAAGTACTCGGGGGCTGAAATCCCAAAAACCCCAAAGTTTAACTATCTGGAAGCAATCCCAACCCTAGTTTTTAACTATTTTGGGGAACATACAAAAAAACAACCCCCTTGTCTTAGGATTACAAAACTTGAATCCCACCCAGCTTCCTCCGAGAAGTTAAACAATTATAATAAATGGGCCAAAAAATCCTGGAAAGGCTCCCAATAAATTTTTTCAACCTGGGGTGATGTCGATGGAGGAAGGACAACGCACACCCCAAACACACTCACAGCGGCTTCCATCCCTTCTATATCATGCATTCGCACATCAAACCACGTAAAACTATAACTTTAAAATACCCAAGGGCTAGAAAGGGAAAAATCAAGCATATGGAATCAAACCAAAAAAAAACCTTCTCTCTTTCCCCGAACTTCACAAAATCATTTAAACTAAAACATCAATTTCCCAAACCCGGGTTTTAAATAAATTTTTAAATTTAAACCGGCCAGGGAAACTTAAAATATTCACGAATCACTGTTTTTTCTTTTTCCTTTTTTTTTTTTTTCACTGTCACTTTACAACACACACAACTGCTGGAAATGTGTTGTCTGCTTGCACCGTCAAGCTGGACTGCTGGCCCTCGGGCCGGCTGGACGCTGGCGTTGGTCAGGGGGACTGCCGAGAAAGTGGCCCTGGGCCCAATAAAAGGTCGAACCCCCGGTTTTAGATGGGGAAAAGTTTACAAACAAAAAATCGATCGTTTTCCTTTCTTCTTCCTGCAAAAAACGCAATTTCACTCCTCTCCTCACCTAAATCTGCTCTATTAAATGGACATGGGTTTCTTTTTTTTTCCTTTTTCCTTTTTTTTTTCATTTTCCTTCCCTTATTAAACAACTCTCTCTTTCCCCCATCTCTCTTTAGTCCTCCCCTTTTCAAAACTATAACTGGGCTAAGCCAAACTTCAAATTCCCCCTCATCTCTCTGCCTTTTTTCCTTCAGAACTACACCCCAAACCCTCTCTCCCTCCCCGTCGAATTTCCCCCCCATCTCTCAGCTTTTCTCTCGCAGAGCTTTCACAGAGCCCCCTTTCCTCTGTCTCTCTTCCCTTTTTTTCTTTTGCAGACTACGGTCTAAAGCTTAAACTTCAAATCCTCTCTCTCTCTGCCTTTCTCCTGCAAAAGCCAAAACCCCAGAACCTCTCTCCCTCTCTGTCTCTCGTTTTTTTCCCAACTCCCGCCTTCCGTAGGGGAGAGCCAAATTCCCCCCCCAACTTCTTTTCCCCTCTCTCTCTGTCTGTTCGTTTTTTCGTTTCTCCCCTCTCTCCACTCAAAAAACGCAAAAACTTTTTGCCCCACCCCCCTGTCCAAGGGCCCGTACCCCTTGGTTTATATTTTTTAAAACCCCCGAAACCCGAAGTTATCCTCCCTCTAAATTTTATTGGAAATTTTAAATCAAGAAAAGTCACGCCTACAAAGCCTTTCCCCTCTGTGGGGGTCAATTGGTTTATTTTTAAATTTATTAGCCCCGATTTCACCCCCCCACCACAACTACCTTCCCCCCCCCCAAATTTAACTGGCGCCCGGGGTGGCTTAACTCGTGGACACTGGCACTCTAAAGGCAGATGGTCTGGTTTAGCGCCACGACGTCTTTACCAAACCTACCGAACCTGTCGGGCCAGCCCCCCTCAAAACTGCCCGCTGTCTCCCCGCTGTGCTAAATTTGGCCCGGATGCACCATGGAGCCGTCTTTGTGGCCCAAGATGCTGCGTTTGGGCTTTTGTCCAGTTGAAGGGGCCGGGGACGGACCACCAAATTTGGTTGAGTTGAATTTTGAACCCCTGACATGTGTGTGGTTTTAAAAAATCCCAATGGAGTGTGAAATGGTTAGGCGCCTTTGAAGGGTAAACGGGATTTTTCCCCTTTGTCAGTGATTGATATGTTTTTTAAATGGGGGAGTTGCCCAACAGCATTGGTGCAATAGTAAAAATGCCACGTTTGGTGTTTTAGAGTGGGGTGTGTGTGTTTGCCTGTGCGTGTTGTGTGTTTGGTTTTGCGCGTGCACGCATGCATGTTTCTGCACCATGTAAAGGGCGGAGGGGGGGGGGGGGTTGGAGATTTAAAAGACCCCCATGGGTTTATAAAGCCCCTCCAAACCCTTGTTCGCTGAAAAAAATTTTAGCTGCCAGTTCCCTTTGTCCCTTTTCTAAACCTTTTTTTTTAAATTTAAAAAACCCAAACTTTTTTTTTTTGGGGGGGGGGGGGAGGAGGGGGGAGATGGGGCAAAGGGGGAAAAAAAGGGGGGGCAAAAAACAAACCCAAAAAAAAATCAAAGAAATTGACATTCCTTTTTGTATTTATTTTTGTAATTTGTGGTTTTTTGTGTTAATTTGGGGAGATTGGGGGCGTGAAGGATTTTGGGTGGAATTTAATTTTGCTTTTACCCGGAGTTTTTTCTTGGGGCCCCCCCCCCCTTCCCCCCCCCCCCCCCCCCCCCCAGGGGCCCCCCACCCCCCCACTTTTTTTTTTCCCCTTATTTTTATGAAAAGGGTTTTAAATTTTTTTTGGGGGAAAAAATGGTGGTGGTGGGTCCCCCCAGAACAAGGAATTTCGTTGAACATTCTCTCTGAACCATTTCTTCATGAAAAAATTTTTAGGGTTTGGGGGCCCCCCGGTTTTCCCCCCCCCCTCCCCCCCCTTCCCCCTTTTCCCCTTCCCCTTTCCCCCACAACACTGATTTTCAAACCTTTGCCCTATTCCTTTGCTTGTTTGGTGTGTAATAGGGTTTTAGTGTATGTGTGTGTAATAGATTTTTTGTGTAAGCATGTGTTTTAAAAAAATTTTAGTGTGTTTTGTGGTTTTAAAATTTTTTGTGTATGTGTGTGTAATAGATTTTAAAGGGAAATAGAAATGTCCCTGAATTTTCCTGTAGAGTTTTTCCCGTTTTTCCCCTCTTTTGATTTTGTCACAGAGCCTGTTCATGTTACCCTTTTTGAAGCAAGGACTGCCGAAACCCTTGGGGGTGAGATCAAAGCGGTAACTTTATCCTTTTTCCTTTATCAACATCCTCATTATTATTGTTGCTAATTTTTATTTATTATAGTTGTTGTTTTATTCTTATCAAATTTAAAATAAAAAAAAAAGGGGCTTGCCCGTTTTTTTTTTTTTTTTGTTTTTTTTTTCAAAAAATTTTTTTTTCCCCTTCAAAGGGCAGCAAAACGCCTGTTCCCCCTTCATCGAGTACAGCCGTAAACTTTCTATCTTTTTTGCGTACACAGGCTGATACTCCTGCGGACGCTGCCCCATAACAGGGAGTGGGGTTTTTTTGTGTATGACCGTTTTTTCCCCTTTCCCCCATTAAAAGGGAGGGCCCAAAATCCATCTTCCGGGGGAAAGGGGCATGCAAAGGTTTTAAATTTTCCCTGCCCTCGGCCAAAAATGGCCCTTTTCTTCCGAAAGTTGGGGATGGTTTTTTTACGTGGTGCAAGTGTTGTGCCCTTTCGTTTACAAAAACGGAAACCCCGGTTTTAAAAATTCCCCAAAAAGAAGGGCGTGGGGGGGGAAAAGGGTCGAAACCAATTTAACTTTTGAGGGAAAAAACCCCCTGCAAACCCAAATTCAAACCCACAACCCCCCGGGAAAACCCCAGTCCCCCCCAAACCCGCAAACTGACTAAAAACCCCCCCCCCCCCCCCCCCCCCCCCGGTTTCAGCCTATAAAAGAAGGACTTTTGGGGTTTTCCCCCAAACCCGGTTTGTCAATCAGGTAGTCAGTCACCCCGGGGCAGGTGAGGGAGTAAATAGTTGGCAAAAAATTTCGGGAGCTGGCCCTCGGGGTTTCCCAGTGACTGTCCCTTTTAAGTTGTATGACAGATACTCTTGTCGCTGCTGCCACCTTTATCCCGCCCCCCCCACCCACCCCCTTTCCCTCCTCACAGCTTCCCCCCCCTTCCCCTCCCCCCCCCCCCCCCCCCACCACCTTTAAATGTTCCATCAGGTTTTCATGAGGTTTTTGGAATGAAGGAGAAGAGGGGAAAGGATATACAAACGCTTGCCAAAGAAAGCCCTGTTGACCCGGGAAACAGGTTGGGGGGGTTTTCCTACCTATGGGCCCAAATGACTTGGAGATGCGTATGTATGGATGAACAAGCAAGAGGGTGTGTGCACACACAATGCTGCACGTGTGCCCACCCCAAAGCCCATACACACAGACAGAAAGCACCCCAACCCAACAAAACAAAACACCCCCACACACACACACACACACCCCGCGCGGCCCCAAAATACACACACCCTATTCATTTCAAAACACACACACAAAAGCAACTCTCTGCCACATCTCCCTTTGGCGCCCCGCGCCCCACACCCACACACCAACCCCGCACCACACAAAACACCCACACACACATACACACAACACACACACACCCCACACACAAAACACACACACACACACACAAAACACACAAAATCGTATCACACCCCCCCCACACACAAAAAAATCGTAACGCACACACAAAACCCACAAAACACACACAACCCCACACACCCACACAACACCCACCACACACCCCCAGAGAGGGCACGAACACACACACACACACCCACAGAAAAGACCCACAAACACCACACACACACACACACACACACACACACACCACAAAACATAACAACCCAAAAAACCCCCCTTAGGGCTTTTTAAAAAAAAAACCTAGGAAATGTTCCCAACAAAGGGAAACGTTCCTTTTGTCTTTCAAGTCGGGCGCACAGGGGAGCAAACCCCCACTGCTAAGATACATCAAAGGGAAGAGAGTTTATGGAGTGGTTTACCCCTTTCCATAAAGGTTAAATGTTTTTCTCTCCCCCCTCTCTCGCACCCTTTTCTCGACATTCTCTTTGAATAGAACCCGGGAAAAGAACCAGAACTGCGAGTCAGTACTTTTGTTTTTTCCAAATTTTAGTTTAAAAAAGGTTATGTCGTCGACGCGGGGGGTAATAGAAAAACACAAAAACAAAGGAAGGGGGAGGGGCACACCCAAAAAGGGGAAACAGGCGAGGGATTTCCCAGCCCCCGCACACAAACCCCGGGCCGCCTGTCATCTCTGGGGGAGTTAAGAGTGGGGGAAATGAAAAGGGTTGGGGGATGGGGAAAGGGGGGGAAAAAAATTTACTCTTGAGCCCCCCCCCCCCCCCCCCCCCATCCCCCCCCCCCCCTTCCCCACCCCCCCCTTTTTTTTTTTTGTTTTTTTTGACTTTTATTTCCTGAAGTGACTTTCATCATTACCACAAAACCGGACTGGGGGAAAAAAATGGGGAAAGAGAAATGGGCATTAAAAAATGAAAAGGGGGGTGGGGGGGGGGGGGGGGGGGGGGGGGGGGGGGGGGGGGGGGGGGGGGGGGGGGTGGGGGGGGGGGGGGGGGGGGGGGGGGGAGGGGGGTGGGGGGGGGGGGGGTGGGGGGGGGGGGGGGGGGGGGGGGGGGGCGGGGGGTATAAACCTGTTGAGTAGGGGTTGGGGGGTGGGGGGGGTTGGTTGGTAGGGGAGGATGTAAATTATTTTTTTTTTTTTTTTAGTAAAGAGAATGGACAGGAGAACTGCGAGGTGGGTGGGGTGGGTAAAAAAAAAAAAAGATATGAATCTTGTCTGATTGATCGTGTCAAGTGGTGCTTGGTATGCAAACGACATGAGGCATGGGAGTTCACGGCAGACTGCACAGTACTAGGTGCAGATAGAGGTGTTGGAGAGTGGCGGTGGTTACTGGCCCTGCCGCGACGAAGCTTTAGTCAGCCTCATTTCCTGGCGTAGCAAGTATTGCCCTGAAGTAGACGCCGCAGAAGGAAATGTCAGGAATAATTAAGAAGAAAAAAAAAGAAAGAAAAAATGAAAATAAAGAATTATGTGTTTGGGGTCGGCAGATCGGAGGGATAGGTCGGGTCTCCGCGTTCACTCTTAACAGAATCATGTTAAACACCCCACACACCCCCACCAATGAGTCAGGATCTTATTTTTGCCAGGGTTAGAAAATCAATACATTGATCTATTCATGTGATAGTGAAGGATTTATTTGCGATTCCGGTCTGGCTGATTTGAGGGGATGACTGGTCGTGATAAAGTAGTGCAACCCACAAAGGATCATGGTGTTAACACAGTCCTTGTCGGAGCGTTGGTGGTTGGAAAGTGGAATGCTGGGAATAAATGGGGGGGGGGGGGGGGGGGGGGGACTATCGATAACAATCTTGTCACTCGGCAGCTCCCGTTTTGACCCTGTGACTGTGGCGCCAGGATATCTGGTCGTGTGCAAGCGCGGGCGTGTGTGCATGCGTGCGTGCAAGATAACTTTTTAAAATTGGTAAATCTGTAGTTTTTTCCAGATTTGTGTGTGGATTCTTTCTGCAAGTGTGTCTTCACACACACACACACACACACACACACACACACACACACACACACACACACACTCCCACCCACTCACCCACTATCGCATATAAAGTTGCAAACTAACAAAACTTACACGCCCACACATCCACTCACACATAATGCATGCGCACACACAAGTGTGGGTGAGTGTGCACATGCACGCACGCACGCACACAACACACACACTACACACAACACCACACACACACACACACACAACACCACACACACACACACACACACAATGCACGAAGGCAGTATGCATACATACATATACACACACATACACATACACTCTCTCTGTGTCACTCTCTTTTCTCTCTCTCTGTCTCTGTCTCTTGCTCTCTCTCTTCTCTCTCTCTCTCTCTCTCTCTCTCATCTCTCTCTCTCTCTCCTCTCTCTCTCTCTCACACGCACAGCACACACACACACACACACACACACACACACACACACACACACACACACACACACACACACACAATGTACACAGGCATGCACGCATACCAACCAGCTCCAGCCTCGAGAGATAAAGGGCAGACACGTCCCTGTTGATGTACGATGTTTCCAGCTTTAGTTCACAAGTGTTAACTAATTGAAAGTTGAGTCTGTAAAGCAAGCCCTTCCCCCCGACCTGTTGTGTAAAGAAGAAAGACATGGAAAAAAAAGAAGATATCAGTGTGAAACGTTCATGAAGATATGAGCAGTGTCACCATAGAAGTAACACGCATGGATACCTGATTGGAGACTGGTCATCACGCTGAGAAAGAAGCGTGAGTGTGCTCCGTCTGCGCTAATGTGTTGCATGTGGCATGGCTTTTAGAATCATTCCTTTACACCTTTCACCATGCGCCTGCTAATTGAATTCTCTTCCACTGCTGGTGTAGATTCTCCAGAGCTCACAGTCACAAATGCCTGGAAACGAAGCAAACACGGGCAGAGCCACAACAGACATTTGGAGGGTGTTACTAGAGTGTGAAAACAGTGTAATTACTACTTACATGATTATATTTAGTGTATCTCCTAGGAAAGAAGGGAAGAGTGTTGCAAGGGTGTGAACCATCACAATTTTGTTTTACAGTGGTAGACAGCTGTTTTTTGTTTGGGGGTTATTGTGTTTGTGTTGTGGCATTTGCGCTGCTGTGTGACTGGGGTTAAATGCCCATGAAGCGTAGAAACGCATGCCCATTCTTTCCTGCACACACAACACACACACATGCACACACACGCACACACCACACACACGCACACACACACACACACACACACACACACACACACACACACACACACACACACACACACATATATCTATATATAATATTTTTCTTTTTTCTTTCTTTTATTTTTCTTAATAGTGTGCAACAAGTTCTACTTAGTTCTTGGGTTTCTACCTTATTGTCGTTGTTTTCTGTCTTGTTTCTTTCATTCTTCCCTGTAGGTTTCTGGTGAGAGCTGTTCCTGTGGTGTCAAATGTATTCCCCCACAGGCAGTGTACCTCATGAAGCCTTTTACTGTCAGACAGTTGGGCCTGTCCACTTCATTCCTCTACAGGTTGTTAGGCCTGTCCAGTCCAGATCGTAACAAACGTCCAGTTACCTCATTTTCAGTTTCAGTTTCATCAAGGAGGTGTCACTGCGTGCAGACTAGTCCATATATACGCCAAGTTTTGAGACCACACTACGCATGATTTGAAGCTGATGGATAAATGAATAGAAGAAGCGGGTCTCATGGCTACGACTCAGCGGATGTCTGACCTACGCATTAGCCCAACACAACTGGTCTCAGACTTTGAGTGACATTGCCAGGTAGTAAGAACTAGCCCTCAGTCATTTTCTATACAGATAGTAAGGAGGCCATCTGGTTTTTGCACAGCCCTGATGTGGACCTTTGCGGTCGGCTGGGCTATACAGCAACATTATTCTTATCTTATTGGTTTTTGCCTCGACAGATCATAAGGACTAGCAGTCATTTCTGCTACAGTATACAGGCCTGTTCACAATCCATCCTTTGCAGCAGTATGCCCCTTTACAAGTTCATTGCTCTACATGGTAGTGAAGACAAATCCAGCCAATACAGTGGAGGTGCCAAGAACAACGCACAATGCACACTGCTAACCTGGTCCTGCATTGAAAGTCTCTGGTCAGGTTTAAACTCCAAACACATTCAGTTTACAACTGATATCATTGCCACCAGTTGCTACTAATCGCTGCATGTCTGCTTGATGGTAAGAGTGTGCCTGCAGGCATCATTTCTGCTTGTGCGGAGTTTAGTATGGGCTGTTTGCTGTTAAAACAGGAGAGGGGGGACCTTGCATGCATCATCAGTTCATAGTACTTTGCAAGACCAAACTTTTTTTTTTTTTAAAGAAAGAAAAAAAAAAGAATCAACAGTAGTTGCTTTTTTTGACAACTCGGTGTAATCTGTGTACTTCTGAAAGTCACAAGTGTGTGCTGAAATAAAGTTGGAAAAGGGGTTGAAAGAAATTGTGAACAACAGGTGTCCCAACACAGACCCTGGAGAACACCACGTACTGGGGAACTTTGGTCAGACATGCAATCATCAGTAACAACTGACATCAAGCGGTCATGTATGATGAACTAATCAAGGATGTTGCCCCAAGTACCAAAAGCGACTTACTACCTCTTTAGAGACCGGGGTGATCCAGTGCATCAAATGCTGCAGTGAGGTCAAGGAGACCTATCATGGGAGGTAAATCACATACTTGCATTCATCCTAAGGGAACAGTGTTTGGTTCAACAGTATGTGCACCTGTTCATCTCGTACCTCGACAGGTTGTAAGGCCTGTCCATTTCATTCCTCTTCAAGTAGTTCTTCCTGTCCTACCCTGTCCTGTGCAGATTGTCCGGTCGGTCCAATCCATTCCTCTGCAAGGCAGGTAGTAATGCCTGTCCCTGTCAGAGCTTTGCGCTGGTCACAAGGGAAGCATTAGTGTTTTGGTTTTTTGTTCTTTTTTTTTTTTGGGTCTTGTGAAGGGTTGACATCACTATATTGGTATATTATGCAGTATCATGGAGGAAAACAAATGCAGGTGAACCATTTTCTGTTACTGTGACAAGACTCGGCAATACAAAGTGTATATTCTACACCTTTCACTCGGTGTACCAATTAAGGTGTCTGTTGAATTCTCAGTGCAGAATTTTGAAAGGCTGTGGTATTTCAGCGTATTAATGAAGCTGTCAGTTCATTTTCCTGCGCAGACATTTTGAAAGGCTGTGGTATTTCTGGTCTGCCCTTTGAGAGGGATCGCGATGGTTCCCTTATGCAGCTAGTGAAGGTTTTCCTATTTACAGTACATATTTTCCCATTTTCGTCTTCTTCAAACCCCCCCCCCCCCCCCCCCCTTTTTTTAAATAAATTTATTTTATTTTATTTTTCTCCAAATCTTTGCGAAATTATTATTATTGTGATGGAAGAATTGTTAACCTGCACTTGTTTTCCCCCACTACTTAATTGTTCAGCACTGTATTTCTGGTGCTTGTTAGCTTCTGATTTCATTATTAAAAAAAGAAGAAAATTCTGCCGCACAGGTGGCAGATCTAGTGGAGGGGTTAGTGTGGTTGTATTGCCATGAATGTCTTCAGTGTCTGCATGTTTTTTGACATAGCCGTAATACATGTGCTGACCTGACCATGATGCAGCGGCCTTCGCTATCAGCCAGGCTACGGACAGTGTAATATCCTAATGGTACAGGGCCTAGCCATTGACTTGACTACCTGTCGGCTGGCGTCAGGCGCATGGAAGATTGATGTGATGGCATGCCAACTGCGTAGTCGATGACATCATCAGGGTTGAATTTACAGCAGCGGGTGTGATGACATCCATCGTGTCGGTTGGCTCACTCGTGTCACAGAAGACTCGGAATACCCTGTTTGTTTGTTTGTTTTCTTTCTATTTTTTTTTTTTTTTTGTTTTTGTTTCATTTGCTTGGCTTTGAGCATTGTGGTGTGGTTTCACTTAGAATTCTCTGTTGTGTGCATCAGGAGAGTTCGTTGGCTTGAAAGCCTTCCTTTATAATTATGCCAGTTAAAAAAGGGAGTCATGCATGTCTGCATACCACCCATTTAAAAAACACAACTCAGATTTGATTTTTTTGGGTGGGCGTATGAACACAGCTTTTTACTTAGGGTGTGAGAACTTTGATTTTTTTTTAAACTTTCTTTTTAAAACTTTTTTTTTGTAATTGCCCCACCCACATCCTCTGCCGAGCCACCTTTTTATTTATTTATTTATTTATTTATTATATTTATTTGGGATTTTAAAAATATCTTTTTAGTCCTGTCTGTAATAAAGATTTAAATAATTATTCTGATCTGTTTCATCCACTGAATGACATAATCACAACACAAAACAGTCAGAACAAACTTCACCCCATGGTATCTCTCTGTGGCTGCCTGTCAGTCTGCCCCCCCCCCCCCCCCCCCCCACCCCCCACCCCCCCCCCACCCACCCCCAACCCCACCCCACCCTCCTCTTTTCCATCCCTCCCTCCCTTTATCAAGTCTGTCTCTGTCAAGAGTGCAGGATGTGAGAGCAAAGAAAAAAAAATTGTGTAGGTTTACCCCCCCCCCCCCCCCCCCCCCCCCCCCACCACCACCACTGTCTGCATAAAACAAAACCCCAAAACTTGTTTATTTGTTTGTTCCCTTCTTACCTCTTCCCCCCCTCATCTCCACCCCCTCCTCCTCCCCCAATCCCTTATCCTCCTATCATGTCCATCTGTCAGCTGTCTGCCTCTTGTCTCTTCATCTGTTATTGTTCATCTGTGGCTCTTTCAGTCTGTCTGTCTGTCTGTCTTCTTGTCTCTCCTAGGTCCTGTCCAGTGAGATCATTGTGGGGGATCTGATGCGGGCATTGTTTCCACTCGTCAGAGAGGTTGCCATCAGCCTAAAAATTTTTCTGGTATTGAATCAAGACAGGAGGGGGTTAGAGAGAGAAGGGGGAGGGGAGGGGAGGGGGGAGGGGGGGGGGAGGAGGGAGGGAGAGAAGAGAGAGAGAGAATGAGTAAAGGGCGGGTGTGGGGAAGGAAGGAAGGAAAGCGATCCTAGGAGACCCTGGTGAGTTTGTGGTTGATGAACACATCGCTGGTGTTATCATTGGATGTCATCAGTCCTTCTTGTTTGCAGGGAGGGGAAGGGGGTGCTATAAAGATGTTGCTTGTGTACATGCCAGCTTCTTTATCCTTTGATAACAATCCCTGTCAAGGGGGGAATTATTGTTCTGCGCCCTCTGTGCGGGGTATGATTACATTGTGAGGCGTTTCCCTGACACCTGCGCCGACGTTTTGGGACCACGGAAGGAGTTGGTAGGGGTGGGGGGGGGCTGGGTGGGGCGGATGGGGGCGGGGTGGGTGCCTGCACTGGAGAGGTGTGTTGGGGGGTGGGGTGGGGGGGAATGGATGAGACTGGTGAGGGCACTTTGACGAGCGTTCCTGCTGCAGGGTCTTCTGTGCTGTTAACTTTTTGGCGTAGGGCTGGCAGCACAGTTTGGGTTGTGGCCCCTGTTTCCTCCCACAGTGGTGGACCCAGCTGGCTGTCGGCTGTCCAGAACTGTGTGCCCAAGCTGTCAGTATCCATCGCCAGGTCGTCTGCTGTCGCGTCCAGCTGTGTGCCCAAGCTGTCAGTCATCGCCAGGACTGCTGTCGCCCAAGCTGTGTCCCAAACTGTCTGTATCCATCGCCAGGTCTGTCTGGCTGTGGCTGTCCAGAACTGGTGCCCAAGCTGTCATATCCACGCCAGTCTGTCGCTTCGCTGTCCAGAACTGTCCAAGCTGTCAGTATCCATCGCCAGTTGGATTTTTGTTAGAATATGGAAGCTGTATCCTCCAAACCCCTGCCCTGCCCCCCCCCCCCCTCTGCTTCCCTACTCCCCCCCCCCCACCCCCCTCACTGCCACTTTCCCATCCTCCTGGATTATAGTATTGTGGCAGTAAGTAATACAACCACCATCAACAGTAGTATTGTACCCAGTCTCTCTTTCCTACTCCTTTCTTCACCACCCCAGTATTTACAATTTTTAAAAAAAGTACAACTCTGTTTACATGACTCACTTGGCCCAGTGTGTCGATTTCAGCTCGTACATTAACGAACACTGTAAGATTTTTGTTGTGTTAGTTGTATGTTGCTCATATTTGTGATTACTCATAGATGTTCATAAATTGCCTTTATTTTTTTCTTTCTCTCTCTTGCCCCAAGGCTGGGTGGGAAAAAAGCATTGTATGCTGATCTCATTACCCTGGTTGAATAAATGTCTTATGCTGATCTCATTACCCTGGTTGAATAAAATGTCTTTTCATTTCTTCATTCGTTTTCTCTCTTGTCTCTGTCAGTCTGTCTGCCTGTCTGTCTGTCTGTCAGTCTGCCTGTCTGTCTGTCTGGTGGTGGGCGTGGCAACATGACCAAAGTCCTGCGCGCCCAGGTGGTGAAGGGTTTGGCGTGGTGGTGAAGGTTGGCGTGGTGGTGAAGGGTTGGCGTGGTGTTCTCTCCTCACATTAATCACAGTGTCACCATATGTAGCGCCCGCCAGGGTTGTACACTGGCTTAGCTGTGCTGACATCTGGGGTTGGGTGTGTGTGTGTGGGGAGATGGGTACCAGAGCTTCTGTAATAACATTACTCCTGTAACGTTCAGAGGGTTTCCATTCAACAACAACTTGACAACGTTCCCTGTTCTTTTTCTTTCCCCTCTGAAAGAAATAGACTTCGAATTTTTTTCTGATTGATTTTTTTTCTCTTTCATTTAAGTAAGGTGGGGAGTGTGGGTGTGATGGAGGTCACTGTCTCCCCCGCCTTCCAACCTCCAACCCCCCCCCCCCCCCCCCCCCAAAAAAAAAAAAAAAAATTGTAGGTACAGGTTGTATTCTCGATACTCTCTGATGCCTGTGTAGAGAACTGGCTGGTCAAATCCTTGGCAGGATCATCGGCTTAGATTGAAGGTCACATGCAAATTGACCGTAAACGGACACCGCCAATGACAATGCAGGGGTGGTGGGGGGGTGCTAACTCAAAGGGTTAGAACGCTCGGCTCTCTCCAGTCTGACGACGGCAGGTCGGACGGAGTCTGGTGTGACAAGAGGTGCTAAGCGTGATTGTTTCCCCTGATTCCCAGGTCTTGACACACAGACCCAGTGCATAATCATATGTGCTGCACAGAACATGGACGACACAACGCCCGAAGGTGATGTCATCCTTGTCAGGGGGTCAGTGACCTACTAGGGGAAACATGAAAGCCCCTAGCCTGTAGCAGAACAGTGGGAGAAACGCACCGAGCTGGTTTTAATACTGCCCTTGTTCTCCCCCCACCCCCCACCCCCAACCCCCTTGCCTCCCCACCACCACCACCACCACCCTCCCTCTCTGGGAGTGGTGCAGCGTAACAAACCCGGCCTTTTTTTTGTGATGGAGACCCTACCAGACATTGAAAGTTCCGCTTTGTCTCATGGCGCTTGGGTTTCCAGCGTCCTTGGAATTGATCGCTGCAAGTCATTTTTGGTTGTCTGCACCCTCCCCCCCTACCCTCTCTCCTCTATAGCTCTCTCTCTCTCTCTCTCCTCTCTCTCTCTCTCTCTCTCTCTCTCTCTCTCTCTCTCCTCTCTCTCTCTGTAAGCTCCCTTGGGCATGCTAAGGGATCTTTCAGTTTAGATTTTAAACTCCGCTCTCTTGGAATTCTTTTTCTTCATTGTTCTCCACTGTTTTTCAGCCTTTGTGGCCCGTAGACACCAGCCTTTGACAAAGACTTTAGGAAGGCTTTACATTTGTTTCTCCTGTTATAATCTGATGACCAGGTAAGGAAACTGCAAACACTGTGCCTAGAGTGGACACTGGCATGAAATTTTCGTGTGGGAGACTGTGTGTGTGTGTGTGTGTGTGTGTGTGTGTGTGTGTGTGTGTGTGTATGTGAGCGCGTGCACACATTCGCATGCATGTACTTCATAGGGTATGGGGAGAAGGTTTATTGTAGGTCTTTCTGTGTGACCTATGAAAACAGTTTTTAATTAATGTAGGAAGTGTTTTTATATTTCAGAAAGCAGCATCTTAAAATTTGATCTGTGATTTTACTGAGGGACTTGTTTGCAAGTTTTGTATCAGTGTATTCACTCCCCCCTCCCTCTCCCCCCTCTCTCCTCCCTCCCTCCCTCTCTCACTCTCTCTCTCTCATTATCCCTGTAAGTAAATAATTTTGTCTTATCTTCTCTCCTCTCTCTCTCTCTCTCTCTCTCTCTCTCCTCTCTCTCTCTCTCTCTCTCTCTCCTCTCTCTCTCTCTGTATATGTCTGTCTGCCTCTCTTTCTCTCTCTCTTCTCTCTCTCTCTCTCTCTCTCTCTCTCTCTCTCTCCCTCTCTCTCTCTCTCTCCCCTCTCTCTCTCTCTCTGTCTCATTAAAGATGGAGAAAAAAAACAATTGTTAACAAGTGGTAGCGAATGGATGAAATGGAACTGTGCTTGGTGTCATTGTTTAACTAATAATTAAAATAAACAACCTTGCCCAGACCATGCTGGTGATAGTGATATCGGCAACTGTCGTTACAGCCAGACAGAAGACATGATTTCGAAAAGGTCTTGGCCTGGACTACATTATAGAGTCACTTGGCTTCAGTAGCTTTTCACTGTGCGTGTAGGGCCAGTCCTCCCCCCCCCCCCCCCCCCCCCCCCCCCCCACCACACACACACACAACACGCGCGCGCGCACTTCAGTGCTGCTGGCTGTTAGTGTCTCTTTGTTTCTTAAGCAAAATACAGAGTTGCTCGTCAAGATCGTTACCATGTATGTCTTCAGTGCTCTTGTGTTTAAGGCTCTTTTTTTTTTTGTGCGCGTGTGTTAACTTTTGATGTGAGGGATGCTTCTGATTGGGAGTCTTTCACAGCAGGTTTGGTGGTCCCCACCTTCTGGAAGTTTGGTGATTTTACTCTTTTTCTTCTGACACACTGCCTCTGGTACTTTTTTGTTTGTTTTTTTTCTTTTTGTGTGTGTTTTTTTTCTCCCCATTACTTCTTGCTCTCTTGCCTTTCTGTCAATATCTTCTGTCCTTGTTCTAGAAGATCTGTGCTCCCCCCGTCGGCTGGGCTATAAGCAACATTATCTTATCCCCTCTTCATAGTATGCTTATAACATCATGGCACCCCCTTTTTTTATTTTCTTCATAGCCTGTGGTGAAGTCATGTGACAGAGAGCCGGAATAGCTTAGTTGGTAGAGCGCCAGACTCGTAATCCAAGGGTTGCAGGTTCGAATCTCCACTGGGCCGTTTCGGTACAGGGGAATTTTTCCCTCAAGAGTTAACGTTGGTTCTGACTCCATTCCCCATACAGTCCTTCAAATGAGACTGTAAACCGAGGTTCCATGTGTGAACGTACGCATAACGTCTTGCACACGGCTAAAATCCCATCACCAACTTTTGGAAGAGAAGGCCAGTTTGGCTGTTGGTATGGATGACACGTTACACATAGCATGCACCTTCCCCGAAGATGGAGTCTGGCTGCCCTAATTGCGAGATTTAAAAAAAAAAAACGGTCATGCACACAAAACTCCACTCCCTTTGTTTGGTAGATGGATTGATACTTGCCTGTCCATATAGGGAGTGTCCGCAGGAGTATCAGCCTGCGTACGCAGAAGAAGGTCATGTGACTGCACACACAGGCTGTTCAGCATGGACACCAGCTGTCGATTCGTGATGTGTGTTGGTTTATTCTGTGTGGGTTGGTTTATTCTGTGATGTGTGTTGCTTATATGGTCTTTAAATGAACAGGCTTTGTTTTTATTTGGAGGATGGTGGTGAATTTAAATGTGTTTCTGTTTTTGTTTGTTTGTTTGTTTGTTTGTTGTTTTGAAAAGCTGGTGTATGTTACTTTTTAATGCTGATGTCAATAGATTAGTTATCGTGTTGTAAATATAACATATATCCTGTGTGGATATTTTGTTATGTTTATTGCCGTTTTATATAGTTTCTACTGTTTCTTTTAATAACGTGTAGTATTTGTCAATGTTTTATTGTGTTTATTGCTGTTTTATTTCTTTCTACTGATTATTTCATCATTTAGAAAATGGAATTAATGTGTTTTTGTCAATTCTTTTTAAATTGGTGTATTTTGCAATGGGTTTTGATGAGAGTTATGACATCTTCTCTCAAGAGTCATGTGTTAATTGTCCAAACATTCGTCATGGACTTGGCCACACACCGAAGGTCTGCAGAGGCTTTGCCTGTGATGGCAACAATTCAACCAGGCTCTCTGATGTACAAGACATTTTCTGCCAAAAATTTGTTCTGAATTCCTGTCCTTCCAAAGAATATAGTTTTTGTTGGTCTCTAATCAGAACAACAAGTTACTTTGCTGCTGACTACTTGCTCACACCCACCCGGAATATTCAGATTGCATTCACTGGGAGATGTTATCCTGTCTTTGCTGAGCTGGCAGCGTTGGTTCTGGCATTGGAGACATCCTCTCGATCTCACGTAAAGACTTTCTCATTCTCTCTGACTCCGCTGTGCTTTGGAGGCTATTGCTGGCTGAAAATTCAAGCAACCATAACTTATTCTCTTTTTCTTTTATCACCCCTGCATCTCTCTGAAAACTACTGGTTCACCACATGGGTGTTGTGAGGGTTACTGGTCATGTCGGCATTTTGGGCCGTGAGGTGACTGGTCAACTGGCCGGGAATGCCACGAATAAACAGTCTCATCAGATTCAGAATCCCTCAAATCGGTCTGAAACCACCAAACTCGGACTGAAATGTCGAAGACCTCTTTCATCTGATCTAAGATTTTACGGAAAAAAGATTTTTAATGAAGTTTCTGGTACGCTTTTAGAAGATGTATTTTAAAGAGATGTGTGAAAGGTTATTTTTTGTGTGTTTGTTTTGTTTTTCTTTTTTGTTGATGACTTGTGAGCTAATTTTAATGTAGTGACAGCCCAGATATGGCCCTTTGTGGTCGGCTGGGCTATAAGCAACATTACCTGACCTTACCTGACCTCTGGCGAAGGACTGGAACATGCAGACAGACAAACAAACTGAAATCAGTCCAAACATGAAGTTTTTGCCATTTCCCACAAAAAAAAAAGAAAAAAAAAAAAACATTTTAGTGCAGATCGCTCACAAGACATTCATGTAAGAGCCACTATCATTTAAACGGTGAGGAAGCTGGGCGATGCATTCCATTTCTTGCCATGCACCATTCATAACATAACTTGTTCTTACAGCATGGTGGGATTTACATGATGTCAGACATAAACACTTAACAGCAGATAAACTCCACGCAAACCTGATCAGAGATGTGACACAGGAGGTGATTTTGAAGATACTGAACGAGACAAATACTTCTTCATCGGATGTGAGGTCTTCTTGAAGGAAAGATGGTTAAGCGTGATTGAAAATACCTGAATTACTGGTGTGTGTGTGTGTGTGTGTGTGTGTGTGTGTGTGTGTGTGTGCTCAACAATTATGTGAGGAACATATTTTGACGAGCTGACAGCACTGATATGCCCTGGAGTGGCTGGCCAGGTTATGAACAGCATGACTCAAATGGAACTGAATCAGTCATTGAACTGTAAACCCTGCGCACTGTGTCTGCATGGCACACCAGATGTGTAGGGTATATGGATGCGTTGGCAGGCAGGGACACCTCATTGGGGAAACAAATGGAAATAACTGTGGTGTCCTGCAGAAGGCCCTGTGAGGTCAGAGGCAAGTCATACTAATCAGACTAAACTCGTGTGGCACGTGGGACCCAGTCTTTCACACACGTGCTGCTGCATTCAGGTATGCGTGCATCAGCTTGCTTGTGAGTGTGTCATAAGAGTTCTGTCTCTCTGTCTGTCTCTCTCTCTCTCTCTCTCACCCCCCCCCCCCCCCCCCACCCCCACCCACCCACACACACACACACACACACACACACACACACGCTCTTGCATGCCTACATGAGCACGTACACATGTGCGTACGCATACGCACACGTGCACATGCGCACAACACACACACACACACACACACACACACACACACACACACGTGCGCGTGCACACACACACGCACGCACGCACGCAAAAAAAGAAAAAGATCATGAACTGCAGGTAAATGAACAGAAGCTGGGGCCCAGAGAAGGCTGCGTACTTAATTTTGAAACGGGTTTCAGGACTATAAACAGGATGGAAATGAATGAAAGAGAAAGGTAGAAAATGAAACTATGTATTATATTATATAGTATGATAATTGCACTGAATTTGTTTATTACCGTCGCAGATATTTTTGTGTGAGAAAAGAAAAGTCAGTGTGCATGTGGTGTGTGTGTGTTTTTGTGTCTGTCAGTCTGTCTGTCAGTCTGCTGTCTGTCAGTCTGTCTGTCTGTCAGTCTGTCTGTCTGTCTGTCTGTCAGTCTGTCTCATGGCTGCCAGACATCCCACATTTTTCTGGAATTTCCCTAATTCAGAAATTGTTCCTGAAATCCTGAATCAAGTGAAAAGAAATTCAGAATTTCATAACGATGTTAAGAAAATATGTGATTTTAGGGGTTCATTTAAAAAATCGAGATGATGAAATAACACAGAATAAAGCCCAAATGATATGTGGATGTTAGCAATGATTCGTATTTAAAATGCTTTTTTTTTTTTTTTGTAAAACCCCACCACATTTGTTAATGGAAACTGGAGAGGGTTAGAAATACTTTCAGTCAAAAAAGCTAAATTGCCTCTCTTCAGAAGGCTTGCAGATTTGGTGTGTGGAGAGAGAGAGAGAGAGAGAGAGAGAGAGACAGACAGACAGACAGACACTGTGTGTGCGTGCATGTTTGTATGTTACGGGTACGTATGTGTGGGTATGTGCGTGTGCATGTGTGTGTATTTGTGTATGTATGCATATGTGAATGTATGCATATGTGCATGGACACGTGTGTGTGTGTGTGTGTGTTGTGTGTGTGTTGTGTGTGTGTGTGCGATGCATTCTGCAATATTTTGTTACAATTGTTTTAATTTTACGTTGTATTTTTCTTTGCAGACCTGAAATATATCACCTGCACCTGGTCTTCTTTGTGATTTTTGTCACCAGTATCTGTCCATTGTTGGCGTTGATTTGTTTACTTAATCAGTGATGGTACAGGTTTTGAATGTGATTTGTGTGATGCTACTCCGTTTACTTAATGAGTGATGGTACAGGTTTTGAATGTGACTTGTGTGATACCTACTCTGTTTATTCTGTGTTGGTAAGATTGGGTTTGATTCAAATGCTCTGCAGTTCAAAGTCTGCCTTAGAACTTTTTTTGTTTTGTTGCAAAGATAAACATGGCAAAAATTCCCCTGTACATTTGTCCATAAATGGTAGTGTTGATGTAAAAAGAAGAGATGTGACCAGCTCAGCTAGACAAATTTTAAATGTAATTAGTAGCGAACCGCCAAGAAAACGTAGACAAACGATTCACAAGACAAAACACGACGTGTTTCAACCTCTTAGGTCTTCTTCAGGCAAAATACAAAACACTCGGGACAACGAAAATGAACGAGCAATCACTTATCTTCATCCACTTCAGCACAAGATTGGCGTTGAAATAAATGAAAGTAAGTTTTCAACGCCCATCTTGTGCTGAAGTGAATGAAATAAGTTTCAATGCCATCTTGTGCTGAAGGAATGAAAATAAGTTTTCAACGCCCATCTTGTGCTGAAGTGAAAGAAGATAAGTGATTGCTCGTTCATTTTCGTTGTCCCGAGTGTTATGTATTTTGCCTGAAGAAGACCTGAGAGGTTGAAACACGATGTGTTTTGTCTTGTGATTTGTTTGTCTACATTTTCTCGGCGGTTTGCTATGAATTACATTTAAGATTTGTTTAGATTTCCACCTGAAGTTGCTCACTTTGCAACTAGATCCAGCTCTGTTGGGATTTTCATCAAATGATCATAATAATCATTATTGCGAAGGTTTATATGAGTCCCTTCTCTTTTGAGCTCGGTGCACTTTTGAAACCACGCAAGCGTACACAGACATCATCGTTTATCACCTGTGCAGTTTTAACTCCCATCATGCATACACAAGTACTTATACATTCACCTCCACGCACTACCCCTTCCTTACCCCCCCCCCCCCCCCCCACTCCCAAACTCTGCTTCAATCTCCACACACACGCACACGCACACACACGTACACAGATACCATGCACACGTGCACAGACTTGCTTACACAGACACATACACATGCACACACAATCAGGTCAGACTCTCCAAAGTGGTAGAAGCACAGGTAGTTTGACAGAAAAAATGTACCGTAATCCAAAGTGTGGTAGAAATACAAGCAGAAATATGGGTCGTTTGACAGAAAAATATACCGTAATCAGGGTCGCTGAAATCACAGAAGAGGAGAAGAGGAGGATCATGTTGAACAACTGTAGTAGTATGTGGCAGCAGATAGCAGTGCAAAGAAGGTGGCTTTTTCTTGGTGGCCTTGTGGTGCTCGGGTACAGAAGGTTCAGACAGTTGACACCTCGCCTCACGGCCTTGTGGTCCTCAGGTGAAGAAGGTTCAGACAGTTGACACCTCGCCTCACGGCCTTGTGGTCCTCGGGTGAAGAAGGTTCAGACAGTGGCCACCTCACCTCACGGCCTTGTGGTCCTCAGGTGAAGAAGGTTCAGACAGTGGCCACCTCACCTCACGGCCTTGTGGTCCTCAGGTGAAGAAGGTTCAGACAGTGGCCACCTCACCTCACGGCCTTGTGGTCCTCAGGTGAAGAAGGTTCAGAGAGTGGCCACCTCACCTCACGGCCTTGTGGTCCTCAGGTGAAGAAGGTTCAGACAGTGGCCACCTCACCTCACGGCCTTGTGGTCCTCAGGTGAAGAAGGTTCAGAGAGTGGCCACCTCACCTCACGGCCTTGTGGTCCTCAGGTGAAGAAGTTCAGACAGCGGCCACCTCACCTCACGGCCTTGTGGTCCTCGGGTGAAGAAGGTTCAGACAGCGGCCACCTCACCTCACGGCCTTGTGGTCCTCGGGTGAAGAAGGTTCAGACAGCGCCACCTCACCTCACGGCCTTGTGGTCCTCGGGTGAAGAAGGTTCAGACAGTGGCCACCTCACCTCACGGCCTTCAGTAACTGTGGCCATCTTCAGGACAGGACCCTGTTCACACCAGTGCAAGAAGAAAGAGAGCGATTGAAGATGTGATTTAGTGTCAAACGGACTCGTACCAAAGCAGTCCATGTTGGGTCAACCTGAAACCGCCACAAGGGCATGATAGTCGAGAACAGAGATGACATTGTGGAGGGTGGTAAATCTGTGGGGTGCAGAAGACAGTCTGAGGGTCATGGGTTCGAGCCCCAGCAGTGCCACATGCGTACAGTGCAGAGCGAGACTCGCTCTGTTCTCCCCGTGTCACCATAGGTACAGACCTGTCGGTGGTGGAGCCCAGTTTGTGTGTTTGTGCGCTCGGAAAATTCGAGAACTTGAGGTCTTGTAACCCAGATTCTATTTAGTGGGTTAGAGAGGCATGAAAACGCATAGCAACATGCCTGGGACTGTTTGGAGAGGAGATTCCTTCCCCATGTAGTCCACACTGCCCATTTCAAAGCTGTGATGAACTTTAAGACAGCAGCAGCAGTGCTGTTGTCCACATGTCTGTCACTACACCCTAGCTGTGTAATTGTTGTGGTGCTCTTGGGTAGTACTTCTCTGGGCCCTGCCCGCACCTTTTGGTGTACCTTGTTCTTTTCTTGTGGTAAATATGCTGACGGACATGTAGCAGACTACAAGTGGAGTCGTTGCTGTGTGTGTGTGCAGGTGTCCCGCTCCTTAATGGATTCCATGGACGAGGTGCCCAGCCTGATGTCGCACCTGGAGAACGGTGACGGGCCACACCGGCCTCCGCTGTTACCAGAACACATGTTGATGGACAGCGACGGCCACTTCTCCGGGCACCGCCACCACCACCCGCCGGGCCCCGTCTTCCACCACGCCAGTCAGCTGCCCCCCTTCTCCTCCATCGTCCCCTTCAGGACCCCCCCCTTCCCCGGCCCCCTGAACATCTTCACCTCCCAGCCCCTGTCTCTGTCTCAGCCCACTGACTTTACGTCGGCTCCGTTGTTTCAACCGGCCCCGGCCCTGGCCCTGCCGGCCCCTCTCAAGGTCATGGAGATGCCCCCGTCTCCCGGCGTCGGGGACAGTGAGGTGGTGTCCACGACCTCCCAGCTCAAGAAGTACGGCTCCGAGTCGCACATGGCGACGGCTGTGTCCACGCCCGAAGGTCAGCAGGAGCCGATGGTTCAGGGTGAAGGGGCAGACACCAACAACTGTCACCCACCCTCCAGCGAGTCCAGCGACACGGGATCCCAGTCTCCAGAGGAGGGGTGGAGGTGAACGGCGACGACATGGCGCCCACGACCAAGCGGGCCATCGAGCGCCAGAACCTCAACACGCGCATGATGGGGGCCGGAGGCTCCTCGCGCAAGCAGCGCCACCCCATGCGGCGCTTCAGCAGCGCCAGCAGCGAGCAGGAGACCCCGCAGTCGACGTCGTCGCTGGCCACGTCGTCCCTGTCGTCGACAACGCGGGAGTCGCGGGACATGGAGGACCAGGGCCTGGTGGCCTATCTGATCAACAAGGGACGGGTGTACAAGTGTGAACACTGCCGCATCATCTTCGACGACTGCACCCTCTACCTGCTCCACAATGGCTTCCACTCCCATGATGCTCAACCGTTTCGCTGTGGTATATGCAGGGCTGTCTGCCACGACCGCATCGAGTTCAACTGTCATCTGACTAGCCACATCAAGTAAGTGGGATTTTTTTTTAACAGCTATTGAACAGATTGGTATTGTTTATATTTTCAAAGAAAAAGCATGTTGGGAGAGGGAGGGGGGGGGGGGTTATGCAGGGGGGAGAGCCTTACTGATGCAGGGTTATTGGGGTATGTGTGCAAGCTTCAGGTGTCCTGTCGCTGTGGAGGCTGACTTTAATTCCCATCCACGTGTCTTTGATAGAGACAGGGTTAGTGAAATCCTTGTCATGGTCCCACATTCAAAATTGATCAGGATGTCTTCGACACAGAGGTTTAAATCCTTGTCATGGTGTCACATACTCAATTCATCAGGACGTCTTCCACTAAAGTGGTTTTCTTCCCCTCTTCTTGCTGTGTACAAGGGTTTGAAAGTCTCGGCCATAAAGGTGGTTGCAGAGTAAGCTCTAATTCAGCAGGTCTGGAGCAAACAAGGCAGATTTTGGGGGTCTGAGGAGACAGTGTCTTGAAAGTGAAAGTTGAGGGATGGAGTGCTGTGATTGTATTTTAGTAATGCGCGTGTCTACTTATCTACAGCAGGAATGGTTGAACTATTCCATACATTCATGAAATGAATCGATCTCTGTTCATATGGTCATGCAAATGAAATGTCCTATCTTGCTGCGATTCTACCAAAGATGTTCAATTCGCTCAGTCTTGACTTGTACTAGCCAGTACTTTCGCTGAAGTTGACACGAAACTCATGGTCATTAGTCTGGACCAAGTTGAAAATTCCGAAAATATCTCTTGGGGTGCTGTAATTTGTTAACACACAGAACAAAAGAAGTTACTTTCATTCAGTAAATACTGAATGCTATTCTTTGTAAACGCCCATCTTCATTCTGCTCACTTCTCCGACCATGCAGTGATTTACTGTTCCGACTAGTTCTTGAAAGACATTCATGGGAGAGGGAAGGTGGCGCCCTCTGGTGGGGAATGCTTGCTCACTTCTGGTTCCACAGCATGCATATACTGTTCCTGAGATTAGAATCTGGAGTAGGTTACTGTTGCCTGTGGAGGACGTTTAGGGGGAATCCTGGAGTGATGTACGTGCCTGTGGAGACTTAGGAATCTGAGATCAGTCAGAACAGGCACCACAAACACCACCACGTTGATTCAGCAGCAGTGCAGTGTCTCCTCTGGTGGTTGGCTCAGAGCGGCTTGATGCTGGCATTTCATGTATGCTACTGATTCAGAGGAAGCTTTAGTGTATAGCTGTGTGTGACAAGAGTCGGAACGAATAGCTTGGGACTAATGCCACTGACAAGGCACAAAGGAAGTCCATAGTAGTTATTTAATGTGTGTTCTTGTTTACTCTAAATGCCAAGGACATTCCGTTGATGAGGTGTATGAATGTTCTTAAGAAGAACACAAAAAAAATAATAATAGGGTTTTACTCGTAGGCTTTCACCCACATTTCCATTCAGCAGTGCTGAGCAGCGCAACCACTGAAAGACAAAGAAACGAACAGAGAGACTTCAAGGCGCAGATTACCAAAGAAGTACTCTCCCAACCCAGTACTAATAACATTGCACCAACAGGTTTCCTGGGTGTAGGTGTCGCGTCAGTTGGCTGTTACTGCCGTTATTTGCAGGACCAGTGCAGGGAGTGATCTACGAGGCGTGAAGTACAAAAAGAGTGGACTCCGTGGCAGTGGCTTGTCACACAGTATTTAAAGCTCCTCAGCTGACCTGGTGATTAAGGAGTATTTGCATTGGCTGATTACAACAAATAGCGGTTTGTAATAGCAAGCACAGGGCACACACTGAACTGCAGCATGCATATGATCAGTGGTGAGGAGTTGGTGGGGAACAAAGGAAAAAGGTTGTGGGGATAGGGAGAAAAAAAAAAGGGAGTACAGGAAATGCATATGTAATACATGTTTGATTTCTGCCACAGCTCATGTTTTTTTTGTTTGTTTATGAGGTGCATGTATTTATGAAAGAAAAAGAAAAGAAAAAAAAATGCAAAAGGCAGTCTGAATATTTCGATCCGAGTTGGAATGAAGGGCTGTAGGTAATGTGTGCGGTCATGACGATGAACCCTGAAGTATGAAATACACACAGATCCTTTATGCTTTGTTGGTGTGTGTGTGTGTGATTTATATTCATGATATGTATTCCGTGTGTGGATGTATGGATGTGTGTGTTTGGTGCTATCTGTGGACTTTGTTCCACATGGTGTGGGCATGTGATTTAGAACACTACTAGAAGACAAGTAGAACGTGTTTGGAGAGAGAGAGAGACAGCCTCTGCTCAGGTCGAAGATTCCTCTCAAACTAGATCCCATCCCATAAGCCCCCAGACAGTATAAAACTGCCATAAGAACATTATCTTGCACACTGTAAACCGGCTGTAATCCACATCCATAGCGAATCTGACAGCTGCCTAGATGTCGGTGAATCAAATGAGCTTGAAAGTTTTCATTTTAGATCCGTGCATTGTTTGAGGAGAGAAATTGACAAAAAATGAAGATTGCCCGATCGCAATGTTAAAGAAGATGGGGTGGGGGGGGGGGGGGGGGGGGGGGGGGGGGGAGAGAAACCTCCCGGTTATGCCGTTTGATTAGAATACACAGCAAAATTTAATGGCTTTATTCTTGGGATGGGTTTTATTCTTGGGCCTAGGGGCATGCATCCACCAAGCTCTGTTAAAAATCACTGCTGTGGGTTTTTTGTTTTTGTTTTTTTAAGGCTGACTGACAGACACAAATATCAATGGGTGCGGGCAGAAACATAATTTCCTTGGTGAAGGTAGCAACACAAAGCTGGTAAGGCAGTGTCATGATAGATTGGAACATTTTCCCTCTGTTTGCTGTCAGCTATGTTGTTATATTATGGTGGTTTCAATGACAGGGAACGGAGAGGAGGGGGGGTGAAGCATACAAGCGAAGTAACGGGTCGTATCCTCTTTTTCCTTGAAAGGGTTGAGAGTAGAGTGGTGGACATGATAAGCTTGCCCGGTGTGTCCGTGAAGGGGGGGGGGGGAGTGGGTGTTGAACATGACCCACTGTGGTGTGTGTGTCTTAGCTCCCCTGCTCAGAATGGCGCCATGTCAGACGGCGGCACATAATCGGGCCAATGACAACTTCCCCTCTTCTCGTCCAGTCCCCAGGAGCAGCTGCCCCGCGGAAGAGTCTGGCGCCAGGCAGGGTGGTGGGGAGGATGGTCAACCTGAGCGGGGAGGGGGGGGGGGGGGGGGGGGGGGGAACGATGATGGGGTGGCCTGACCCAGTCGTGGTCGGTGTGGCTGTGAGTTTGCTCAATGGGTTGTTTGGCCTTTTTACAGACTGTACGCTGTGCACTGTCCCAACTGCCGACTGAGGGTCGGAGGAGAGGAGATGGCGCGGTCCGCTCTCTTCCTGCAGGAGGACCAAGGTGCGTGTGAGGAGACGGGAGGTGTGGGTACACCCTAGTTGTTGTTTTTCTTATGTTTCCTTTTTTTTTTTTTTCCCCAATTTTTTTTCCCCATCCCCCTCCCCCCCCCCCCCCCCCCCCCCCCCCCTCCTCTCCCCATTTCATTAGTGTAGTGCTGCATCGTTTGTGGCCAACGTGACTTGTGGAGAGGTTTTTCTTCTTCTTCCTCCCCCCGCTCTCCCCGTTGTTGTGGGGCGTAGAATGTGTCTGTGCACATCGACACCTGAACGACTTTGGACTGCATCTGAACCAGAAATCAGGCTCCATGAGCTGTGTGTGTTGAAGGGAATGGGGTGGGGGAGCTCTGACTTGGGACGTTGAGGATTCAGGAGGTGGAGCTCAAGGCATCTGTGGGGTGGTTGCGTGGCGCCGGTGTCTCCTGCAGTTCTAGTCTCTCCGTGGCTGTAGTGGACAGAAGAGACTGGTGGCCGGAGGCCATGGGAGCGCTAATTCACTGTCTCATCTTGTTAAGGCGTGCAGCTGCCAGACTGTGTACTCAAAAAGACATGGGCACTGGATGCCGTTGTTGTCTCCTCTTTTTTTTTTTCTTTCTTTTTTTTTTTTTTTTTTTTTTTTTGAAATTCTGTTCCTTCCTCCCCCCCCCCCTTTTTTTTTTTTTTTTTTGAGGGGGGCGCAATGTAGATCACATGGCTAGCATATTGCAGGATCACCGACCACCCTCATAGTGGATGTGGGGTTTCATGACATTAGCTTGTTTCTGTTAACTGCCAGCTTTGGGGGTTTGTTTTGTTTTCTTTTTTTTTTTTTTTTTTTTTTTTTTTGTTGTTCTCCTTACCGTTATTGTCATTCTACTTTCTCCTTGCGAGCTAAGGGTTGTTTTTGTTTTTGTTTTTTCATAGATATCGGTTGTTTTTTGGTTTACTATTTATAATTAAGATGATGTCACACCTGTAAGGACAGTTTGTTTGACTTTTTGAAAATGACATGTGTAGTGTTTGTTAAACTTGTGCAGGTGATGTTAAGCACGGGGGATTGGAGATGAGCAGTGTGGGTCCATTCAGTTTTAAGATAAATGGAACAGTTTCTCGTTTGTGCATGTATATATATATTATTAAAGAAAAAAGTTGAAAAAAAAAAAAAGAAAATGGTCCATTTTGGGTCCAGTCGTTCAAGGACCAATTTTCCGCACTACGTTGGTGCATTGTGTTCAGGTGTGTTGTCGAGTTAGTTTATACAGCTACAACGCTGGAGTTTGAGGAGTTCTGAAAAAGAACGTCCGATTGTGGATCCACAGATGAGATCCATGAGGCAGGCCAAAGTCTTGGCGGAAATCTTCTCAGCATCACAGGATGTGAGATCTCCGTCAGGAGAGAAAGTGGGGGAGTGGGCAGGAGCACAGGCCAGGTGCTTGACTCCCCAGACGATGGATGCCTAGGATGTTAAAACCCTAAGCCCCAAGCCGACAGAAGGAGCTGTAGCCTGGGATTAGCATTGGACATGATGTAAAGTGCTAGATAAGCACCTGGGCAAACAGACGGCGTGTGACAGGTGTGTTGGGGGGGGGGGGGGGGGGGGTTACAGGGAGGGTCACGCAGGGGGAGAGAGTGAAGAGTGCAGTGTGTCACAGGTGACCCCGGTAAGGGTGGGGTGGAGGGGAAATGGGGTGGGGGGTTGATGTAGTATTAGGAAAAGTGCAAATTAAACAGGTGTGTGTAATTGTGCAGTGTTAAGTGGTGGAATGATTTGTAAGCAAACTTAAGTTGGAGGATGATCAAGGTGTTTTTTTGGGGGGAGGGGTTGGGAGGAGAGGAGAGGGTGCAGTGGGTGGGGTTGGGGTCAGGATTAAGGACAGTACAGATGGTAGCACACGCATGTATGCACGTTTCTTCACACACAGCATGACAATTGCTCTAAAATTGTGTGGGATGGCATTGGGGCTGCCCATTGCATGAGAAGGGATGAGTACAGCCCAGCATCTCTTCATGTTAAACGCTGTGAGCTATTTTGATAGAATTCACATCACTCTCAGCTGAAAAGACTACCTGTTTCAGTTTAGACCATTCTGATATTAGTCCTGTAAAGAAAAGTAACGTGAAAAGACCCTGTCTAGTTTGTTTGCCGTAAATTCCACCTGTTTTCTTCTGAAATTCGGTTAAAACCAAAACGAGGCTGACAAGAAAAGAAAATGCTGGTGTTTTGGTTTTGGGATAAACTGCATTGAATTGTAGTGTGATGGTTTGAATGGGCTTGCTCATCTTTCAGGCAGTCAGTTGTCCTTTTGGGGGTGGATCAATGCACTTTTCCCTGAAAAAGAACATATGGGAATGTCTGGAAGCAGGAAAGGATCAAGGACCAAGGCAACTTGTGCGTGTGGATGTCGATGACATTTGAACTGTTCAGGTCGGTGTATCAAAGGGTTGGCGAAATGAAGTGGTGTGTATGGGAAACAAAGAGGGCGCTGTCATCAAAAGGTTAGTGTGACTGGCTACACAATACACACTCGCACACACACTTCGAGTTGTGAAATGAATTAATTTTATCTTTATATTCACTGGCATGGTAGCATTGTGAGCCAAGCTGTGCAAATTGAACTTGATTCAGGGGAATTTGGCAAGTAGAAATATTCTTATAATTATTACATTGTATAGCATGTTATTGCCTTTGTGCAGGTGTAGTATTTTAACTTTTTGTTTCTAATGTCATTTTTTTGTTGTTTGTTTGTGTTATTAACTTTGATGAATGTAGTTTTCGTACACATTTAACTTGATTACAGAAATACATTATTTTGAGAGCAATTCCATTTTCTTTCTTTTTTTTTCCCCCTTTTTTTTTTTTCTTCAGACATGTATGTGATGTGATCTACGTAGTTCTGTTGAATTGTTGTATTACTGACGTGTTGAAACGTGTGACAAGAATCAGTATTTTAACATTTTCTCCAAACGGGAGCACAAAATACGCATTTCGCTGTGATTGCTGTGATGTGAAGAACGTGGTCATGAGTTGTCTGCAGAAAACATTGGCAGAGTGTTGTGCCGTATATATATGAATATATCTTTGATATATGTCTACACAGTCGAGTATAATATTTGCATTTTTTTTGGTCCTATTATGCATGCATGGAGAGAATTGAGAGAAGACCAAGAAATTGAATCTGGCATGGCGAAGGTGCGGGCGGAATCAAGTTTGGAAAAAAAAAAAGATGGTTGTTTATTCTCTTCCTAGACACTCTTGTCACCACCACCCTCCCTCCTTTTTTTTTTCTTTCTTTTTATAAAGATTCTGTGTGGAACTACAAAAGATCATCTGCAATTTGAAATCAGATTTTTGTTGACCAGTTTCCATGACGTTTTCCTCCCTCCCTCATTTCCTCTCCCCCCCCCCCCCCCCACCCCTCCGCCCTCTTGCTCATTCCCTAGTTTTCATTTCCCCAAGGGATGTTTGATACGTCGTTTAGGTCAAGATAATGACAACTTGCTATGTAGCCATGGCAGCATATGGTTGACTTAATAATGTGACTGTAGGGGAATTGCAGGCTTTGGTTTCTTGAACAAGTAGGGCAGTTTTGGAATGTCAAGATCACAGTCTGAAAATCGGCATGCGTAAAGTCGATAATTATGGGTATTCTGTGATCAGATATTCAGATGGAACGTGATGAACCGTGACGATGGTGAAATTCATTTACATCATTATGAAGAAATAGAATGCGCTTGGTTCTGCAAGTGCGTGTGAGAATACGACAGGCTGCGACAGGTGGAACAACAGCAGCAAATGATCACAAATGACAGGGAAAAGCTTGCCAGCCGTCAAAAAGGTCATGCACGACGTCTGTGTTTTTCAACGGTAGCCCAACAGTCGTCAAGAGAGCAAGCTTTCAAGGCGAACAAAGCGCTGAGGGCTGGGGCAAGGTGTGAGAGATGATTTGACAAAGCAGCTGGCACCATATCAGCGTTGCGCGGTGGCTCTCGAAGAACAATGAAGGCAGCCGAGTGGAGAGTGTCAGCATCCACAGTTTGTTGCAGGTCCTGTTTCAAACCGCCGCTGGATCGGTGCGTTGCACATCTGCCGTTAAGAACAGAAAAACACGTGAGACGTGACCGCAAACAGTCGACAACAGACGAATCAACACAGTTGATGGCTCCCGAAGCAACAGGGAAATGAATGTCACTTGATTGTGAGTTGATCATTTTTCACGGTGCTGAATGGATGGGGTGGTGGTAATAAATGGGGGGGGGTGGGGGGTGAGAGCAAGAAGTGGGGAGGGGGAGGGGAATGCAAATGATCACGACCATTCACTCCACCCCCTTACAGGAGGCACAAAACCTGACTGAAGACAATCTCCTGTCCACCATCCTTCTTTTCTGTCATTTCTGGGTTTTCAAAATGAGGGAAGGTTTTTTTTTCTTTTTAATCGGTTTGATCACATGGTAAGCTCTGTAAATGAGTTGTTGAGGGGAAGGATTTAACCACTTTGTACGGGTGACTTAACCACATGGTAAGGATGGAGTTAACTGAGTGAAATTTGCCACATGGGAAGAATGGCGTTAACCACACGGTAAGGTGAACTTAACCACATGGTAAGGATAGAGCGAATGCGAAGTGCGATTTGGAGCTACCGTTATCAGATTTGCTGCAGTGCAAGAACAGTCATTATCTTGGCTTCATCACACAATGAAGAGGGGATAAGTTCACTGAACACTGGTGAAGAGGGAGTCACCGGGCCGTTATCAGTGGCGAGACTCAAACCGAAGGGCTCGTTTCATGGGCACGAAGACACTTTCCAAGTGGAATCTGTGGCTGATTTCATTGCGATGGTGAGACTAGCAGGAATCCCTGGAAGGAGGGCCAGACGTGACCAGCCGTGACCAGCCCTCCGAGCCCCAGGATTGAGCGGGGAGGTGACAGAGCGTGAAAAGTTCCGAGCTCACACGGCAGACTTGAGGAGGATTTGAGCTTTCCTATCCAAAGGCGTGGCAAGGTGAAGTTCAGCTAGCGCAGTGTTGGTTTTGCTTTTCCGGTAGTGCCCATGATCAGCCCTTTCACCACTATCACCGCCTTGACCTGTCCCCCAACTGATTCACCCACTTGACCACCCCCCCCACCCATCTGATTCACCCGACTTAACCCTGCCATCCCGCCACCTTCCCCATTCTCTACACGTTCTGAATAGTCATTCAAAATAGCAGCATCTTTGTTGGGTTGATTTTACGATTATTTGGTGCTGCCAGGTCTTTGTGGAATTACATTGGTGAGCATGGCTCATTGAAGACCCTTTTTTGAAGAAAAAAAAATCATTTGAATGTAATCTTCGTGTTCATGACTCCTTTTCTTTTTTCTAACTCTATGTCAGTGTAGGGTTTAAGTCGTTGATGATATGTAGCAGCTGTTTGTTTCAGGTTGTTTTTTTTTTCTCAGAACTGTTGGTGTTCTGGTGTATTTGGATTGTATGATGTATATTATGGAGGATGTAAATATCTATCAACACGTGTTCGTGGTGTCTGTATACCGTCAGTTTAGCCAAGAGTATATTTAGTTCATTGTCATGTTTTGGGGGAGGGTTTTGTTTTCCGTTTTTGTTTTTTTTTTTCTTTGTTTTGTTTTGTTTTGCCGGTTTTTGGTACACTTTGTCACATCTTTGCTAGATGATTTACAAAACTTTTTTGGTCTTGTA